>SOPF01028024.1:0-51989 GCA_012979155.1 Hypericum perforatum | reverse complement strand
AAAAAAAAACTCATTGTTTTGCAAATTACAACCCTAAGATTCCACTGTTTAACTTCTAACAAAAACAGAAACATAATTCGTTAATCTTATTTGTTGAACAAGTAAATATATCCCGATGAACATGTTTAACAAGCATATAAGTGAAGATAATCAAATTCCAATAATTCGTGATCATACCATTAATTATACTTCTTACGTCTCAATATTTGAGCAAAATGAACTCATATGCATCAATTTAGATATGTATCATTAGAAACAATTGAGATGAACTCACACGCAAGCGATCTTCTTACAAAACAACCTACTTATAAGAAATTGGGCCGTTGGAGGCCGGCGGGGCACCCCAAATCCCACCCCCGCCCTCCTTAACATACTCCAAGTACCTAGCAAACTCGGGTCTCGCCGTGATCTTCTTCTTCTTCCGGCGAGAAGTGAACAAGCTGAACAGCGGGTGGCCCTTGACTTCCACCTTCTTGCCGGAATTCGGAGCCGTAACCGGAACTGCCTGTGTTACTCGGTCAACCTTGTCGATGGATATACGGGAAGAAGGAGGAGGGTAGCTCTTGGACCTGTCCAGTCTGGATTCTAACAGAAGTCCCTTGTCTGGATCGCCATGTAGCTTCTCGTAGTTGGTAGTGCCTTGTCTCCCGTTTCTTGTACTAAACGCTCTAAGCATGGTTAAGGAGACAATTTAGGGCTCAACTAAACCAACCAGATTGGTTTTGTGATTAGTACAGAAGTTTGAAAGAGAAAGAGAGGTGTGCTTTTTTATATTTTTATTTCTAGACTCCAACAGCTGCTACTTTATTGTAGTAGATAGTCGTATGAAGAGTTTTCTGACCTTTCGGAAGGATATATAATTCAACTTCCAACCACCGAGATAGAGACGTCATATTTTGTGAAATACATATATATATATATATGGTAATTAATATATATGTGTATATATATATATATCATGTCATCCACGTCCTCTGCATAAGGTATGATATATTTTTTGTATTTTTTCTAGCGGATGATGTGTTGTTAATTGTTGAATTTGTAATTTATTATTAAATTATAATGATTAATCGTATGTAGTCAGGACATAATTGAGAAGAATGATCTATATCATAATTGCTGTTGCCATAATGATAGTTTAGACTAGTGGATTGCAAGTGGCATGTTGTAAACTTGACTTTCATTGGTTTGACTTACAATTTTGCAAGTTTATAGGCGAATTTATTATTCCAACTAGCATAGCGAAAAATGCACCAAAATAGTAAAAGGCTACACCGATTGTCTTGGAAGACAATCCAACAAGGTTAGGGAAGACCATTTCTAACCTTAAAACAAAATTGAAATATCTTAAAGATTAAGCGATTACAATTCCACCACCTTCAAGTGCAAGGACTCATTCTCTTAGATAAGATGAGAACACTAAGTGGAAAGACCAAAGACCAAGTGGATTCGGTGGTGCAACAATTCGTCATAAATAACTTAGCTAATGTAAGAGCTTTATAGCCGACAAGAAATGGTTCTTCAGACCCGTTCAAAATAAAAAAGAAATAGTTCTTCAAATTGTCATTTATTGGAAGAAAAAAAAATAATAAGACCAGACAAAAAGAGGATTCTGTAAGTGTGAAACAGAACAAAATATAGAACAGAAAAAATGGAAGATTTTGAAATCCATTTTGCGTTGCGACCAGTTGCACGCAAGTTAGTCGTAGTTGGCGGCTTGGCCCAAGCAGGAGTTGACTTGATCTCGTCGATTCACAGAACTTTTTAATTTTTAATAAATTAATCCTTCATAAAAATAATATCTTATAATAATATTGTCTGCCGGTTCTAACATTCCCATTTTAAAGAATCGGTGATTTTGATAAATTAATAAGAGAAACCAACGATAAAGACACTTGAAGCAAGAACGCGAATCGGCATAGGCCAATTTTCAAAAGGGTAGTTTCATTTTAAAAGCTACTTCCTCTTCCGACAGGCTACAATCACAATTTACACGAGATGGCTAATGAACTATATCTGATCTACAAATATGTAAACCTACAAACAATGTCGATGTGCAAAATCATCAAGGAATCCACAAAACGCAGATCGACCAAAGTAACAAATTCCGGTCTACCGTTCTTCAGAGTTGAATCTGTTCCAAGCTTCCTGAAAACCAAGAATCATAGACAGCGTTAGTAGAGATTGCAGCAAAATTTGCAAATATCAATTCGATTTTACAGTAACAGACCTTCAGAAGATCGAAGACCTTCTCGCATATGTACTTCTGCTGAATACTTGCCCCTCGCTGTTGCAGTTTGTCGGGATGAACGCAGAGAGTGGCTTTCCTATAAGCCTTCTTCACCGCGGCCGCTGTTATAACTTCTGTTAGCGGGACTGGCTGCCACCCACTGTCGGGACCAAGGATCTGCAATTAGCAAATTGTTATATGTTAAGAGACAATAGTCAGTTGAATAACCAAAGGCAATGATGAAAAGATGACAGGCCAACCAACCAAGCTCCTTAACGATAAGTTATGAAGGGAACTTCGTATTTAAAATACAAGGGTCACAAAACATACATATTGCAACGTCGAAAGCAATGCACGCAAATTTCCTTCTTTCCCATTCGACCACCTTTTGACATCTGCATCCAAAGTCTCCGCCAATCTCTGCACATAAACTCAGATTAAGCGAAGCAATAGTAATACATGTAATCAAGTTCATACGCAAAAAAAAAAAACATACATTTCTCTCAGCTTGTTCCCGTTGAGCAATAAGATCTCGCATATTTTTCTCAGCAAGGGCTTTTGCCTACAAAGGGCCAAGAAGATGGAGGAGTTCATTCCCTTGGACATAAAGCAACAGCACAGAAATGTACAAGCACAAAGAATCCTTACTGCACGTTCAGATGTTCTTCGATGCCTCTCCAATCTAGCTTTGCATCTCTGAGGTGATTCGCCTTCTACTCCTGATCTCTCCATATAGTAGGAACCATCTTGAAAAAGACAACATGGTTTAGAAGAAATAATCAAATGAAAAGCAGATTATTGGTGAAAAGGTAAGCTGAACAAGTTAAATACCAGTGTGATTTGAGGAGTTGAGTCTCACTCCAATCCTGGATGAAGCAGACAAGTTACCTGGCATTGAGCTTTCCACACGATCCCTTGCGTCAAATCTAGCCCTATCAGCCATTGCTTTTTGATAAGCACGCTCTCGTGCCTCTGCGGCAGCCCTTTCCGCAGCAGCACGATCTGCCATGAACCTGGCATCCACAGGCGCCTTGTCAGCCAATGACTTCCCTCGAGCCTCAGCACAGGCCTTCTCTAATCTTTCACGAGCCTCATTCATAATTCTTTCCACAGCAGCTCGTTCTGCCTTTTCTCGGAATTCAGTATTGGCACGTGCTTCAAGAACTGACTTGTCAACAGCCATTCTATCCTTCTCTCTTTCTCTTTCCCTTTCCCTCTCTTCTTCCAGCTTCCTTAGACGTTCCTGATCCAGTTCCTTCTCTATTTTCACCCTTTCCGCCTCTTTCTGCACCGATGACATCGTTGTATGAAGATTCTTCACTTTTCTTTCGGCAGTCTGCTCAGGAACAGCATTTGGAACTGGTCTTTGAACACTTTCTTCGACTTCCACTTTGGCTGAATGAGGTGTCGCACCTTTTCTTAGTGTTTTGTCTGTCTCATCATCTTTCACCACCCTAGCTGGCATAAAATTGTCCGCGATGCCTTCTCGATTTGAAGTAACCTGGGAACGCTCAAGGCTCTCCCCTTCCTCGTTTCGTACCCCACTCTCTGCTCCTCTCCCAAGTACGTCTGTGGATTTGATATTGTTTAACAACTCCGGTCTTCTCAATGTTGACCCTCTTGGAGTATCCCTCGGTTCAACATGTATTCCCACGTTTCTGTCATTACTTGGCCTTGTTTCAATTTCACCAATTCTACTCTTTTGGTTCACTGGCAATCGAGAATCCCTAAGGTTATTAATACCGTCAAAGCTAGACTCCGATGGAGAGGCATTATGATTAAGTTCGACCTGGCTATGTCCATTCAGCATCACTTTTTTGCTTCCAGCAGCAACTTCTGACTCATGCGTCTCATGCATTTTGTTCACAGTTTCCTCTTGATTGCATGTTTCCTTTTCTTCTAGATCAATGATCCCACTCTTGGCAGCTTTTAAATGTCTCCCATTCTCTTCCCTCTCAACTCCCTCTTCCACAGTCACTCCTGTCTCCTTGGACAAAATGTGTTGTTTAACGCTTTCTTCCACCTCTTCCTTCTCAGTAGCCTCCTGCCATCTTTTTGCATGTTCTTCTCTTTGATTTTCATTTAGCCTTCTCTCATTTTGTTCCCGCTCGAAAGTCTCTCTCATTCTCTTTTCTTTTTCTATGCTCTCTTGATATTCTCTCTTCTCTTCCCTTGCAGCTTTCTCTTGAATTATCTGTTCTTTCTTTTCCCTTTCAAGCCTCTTATCAAGTTTCTGTTTCTCCTGAGCCTCTCTTTGCTTTCTATCAATCTCTTGTCTTTGAACCATCTCCTGCTGTCTCCTTTCCTCCTCTTTTTCAATGGTCTCTTTAAGCCTCTTCTCATTCTCTTCTCTTTCATGAGCCGATCTTTCTCTCTTTTCAGTCTCTTCCTTTTCAATTGCTAATTTTTGCTTCCTTCCGTTTTCTTCTTTCTCTCTGTTCTCTTTCATTGTCCTATCACGTGCCGCCTTCTCCTGAACCTCTTTCTGTCTCCTGTTGCTTCCTTCAAGTTGAGCTTCTTGCAGTTTATTTTCATTTTCTTCCCTTCTAGAAGTCTGCCTTTGTTTCTTGTCGTTCTTTTCCTGTTCCCATTTCCTCCTTACCTTCTTCTCTTTCTCATCATGTCCCACAGCTTCCGAAACCCTTCTCTCATCCTCTGCTGGTTCATGAGCCAATCTGATACCATTCTCATTTTGTTTGGACGTTGCTCTCACTACTTTGGTTGGCTCAAGTCCTTCACCCTTCTGCTTTACAGTCTTCTTGATTTCGGATTGACTTTTCATCGGTTGAAACCAACCATTTAACTCGTTTGCATCTTGTGCGTCATTTTCTGCTGTCCACCATTCAACTGTTACTTTCTTGCCACTTTCTTCACATTTAGTATCCTCATCAACAGATAGCACCTTCTCCAATCCTTGATGTAGTTTACTTGATCCTGACCTAGCGTTGTTTCCCTCCAATTTTGACTTCGTCCTGGTTAATCCCATGATCAAGTCAACTTGCTCTAGTCCGTCCATGCCCGACTTCCCCTTCTTTTCTAACTTAAAATCACTGACAGTCATCCCCACCACATTTGCCTGGTTAAAGGGCCTATGCAACTTTTCCGGTTTAACCAGCTCGTAATATTGGTTAGCTTCTTTCCACTCATCATCTCCATCAATTCCAGCAGAACCTTCAGATGACAAGGATTCCCTTCCATGCTTCTCCTCGGAGTTATTTTTAGTTAGAGCTGAATCGTTTTTCCTGTCCACTGAATCCGGAAGAGCGTGAAGTGCCCGTCTGGTTTTCTGCTTCCCCAGGGAAACAGGAAGCTCCACGACGAAATCTTGCCCTCTCGAACTGCTCTTAAGTTTCTCATCTCTTCTTGTACTAGACTCATCCAATAGCTGAGTCACCCTTTCTTCCATGTCCTTACTGTTCTTTATTGAAATTGCTTTTGTATGAGTTTGCTCGACCCCCTTCTTTTTCTCCATCCGCTCTTTCGCACTTTTCAGCTTTGCTTCAGCTTTCTCCATAGCTTCTTTTATGGCAGCAGCAGAAGCTGCAGCAGAAGAACCGGCATCAACCACAACATCAAAGTACGGCAGGGAACCATCTCCATCATCCCCTTCATAATCAAAACCACCGTGTTCAGCTTGCAAACTATTCAAATTAATCTTCTGAACATCCAATGCAGGTGGCGGCCTCCTTGGTGGTGGCAAGTCCGAGGGCTGCGTTCTAAGGCTGACATCAGTAATAGTAACAAACGGCTGATTCGGAAAAGAACCATTCCTCACATATCCCTTGTAAGAGCTAATATCATCACCAAACATGGATCCATCACCATCACCATTTGCTGGTTGTGACATGGTCTTCCTAAGAAGCCTTCCCCCAACAATTTCACCACTGAAGTCAGCATTAAGATGCCCATTATTCACCTTGTAAGGCAGGTAATCGTCATCCGTATTTGAAAACGACGAGCTTCTGTCGACCACACAAGAATATTCGGCACCAGAAGGGATCTGCGCAACATGTGTTATCCCATTCAACAAATCTACACTGCTCTGACCAGCTTTGTGGTACGATATGTTAAACTCCGGTCTTCCATTGGCCAACTCGCAAGAATCCTCGTCTGAAAGGCGTCGGTTTTTCGCATTTGATCCTTCAGATAGACATTCACCTTCAGACACAGTCCTGAAAGAGTTGAACTAGAATTAACACATCCACCTTCAAGATCACACTTTGCCTAACAAGTCCCCACTCAGTTTTACTTGGATTCCTCTTCCAATTTTAATCATCCCACTAACTTAAATATATATATATATATATATATATATATATATTTACCCTTCAAAAAAACTTATAGTTCCACATACTAATACCTCAATGTAACTCCACCTAGAACATGCACTTAAAGGAAGAAAAAATAAAAAAAAATAAGGAAAAGGACGAGGAAGGAAGAACAAGAGCTCAAGGGAAAAATTGTACAATAATAAGCGAAAGGGGGAAAAACTGGGAAAATAAATGAACCCCAGAGAGTCTAATTATGAAGACAAGCCAGTAAAAATGAAAATAAGAAACCGTAAAAAAATAAACAAAGACAAGTGAAAATACTCAAATAGTGACAATGACAACATTAAACGACAACCTCGTTCAAAGTCCAAGTCCACCCTAAAAAAAAACCGTTAAGCAAAAACCATTAAAACACAACAAAAGAAGCAAAATAAAACAAAAACAAAAAAAGAGGCAAAACATTAATTTTTTTGTCATAGAAGCTGAAACTAGCTTTATCACTAACCAGGCATCATCTTCATCGTCGCCGGAGGAGAAGCCACCCCGGCCGTTGTCCATCATCCTGACCAGCTCATCGTACGAAACCGCAAAGTCTGCGTCTTCGAAGCCGCCGAACACGTCAGCGTACTCGAAGGGAGTGGACGGGGCCCGCGCGTCCAGGTCGTCGTAGGAATATGAAGGGAGGTTGAGCACGGGGATCGAGGCGCGTGAGGAAGATGGCGCGTGGAACCCCCCGAATATCTCTCTGTAGTCCTCCACACGCGGGGAGAGCCCCGGGCCGCCGCCGTGGTTCTTCGGCGGGACCCCGAACACGTCGTCGTACATCCCCTTGCTCCGGTATCCGCCCGCTGCGGCGGCGGAGGTTCGTTTAGAGGAATGTGTAGCATTTTCCATTCTCTGGCTAGGGTTTCTGGCTTATTACCTTTTCATGTTCAGTTTTTGGGTTTGGGAGTTTCTTTTTATTTTTTGGAGGGAGGGAGAGAGAGAGAGGGAGAGAGAGAGAGAGAGAGAGAGAGAGGAGGAAGAAGGAGAGGGGAGGGAGGGGCAAAAAAGTTAAAAGAAAAAAGGGGAAAAGGGAATGGGGAACAGCAACGACCAAAATACAATAAAGCCGAAGTTGTGAAATTACGAGATTGGGCTTCAATTATTAAATTCTCCTGAAAATAATCCATCTCCCGCACTATATCTTCGTTTTGTTTGTTCTTGATTTGGATTTTTCTTTTATGTTTGGCGGGGAATTTGGGAATTTTATTTGATTTTGCTGAGATTTCTTTCCTCGTCACGAAATTTGTCTTTAGTGGCAACTGGAGCTAATTAAAATAGTAGCTTTTAATTTTAACATTATTATCATCCAATCAATTATGAAAAAAATAATTAAAATTATTCAATTAATCTAAATTAAAATTGATTAATTAGTAGTAAGTTATGAGACAAGAAGAATCCCAAAAGAGGCAAATAAAAGCAGAATCGAGAAGGGCATCAATGGCATTTAACGCTGGAAAAATGTAACGCGTCATAATCATGAAATTGGTAAATAGAAGAGGACAGTTTCCAGGATTTGGTACGAAGGAGTCCAATTAAATTTGGTTGCCACGTTTGGCAAAACTGGTGTGAGATGTTGCGAGGATGATGAAACGTCTAATATAATACACGCGAAGTAGCAATTCTGGAGCTTTAACTTTTAACTTAATTTTTTTAAAAAAAAAAAACGAATTCTCAAATACAATTTTTATTAAAAATTGTAATCGATTCAATGAAAGTTGGGTTATTAATTGATTTCAACTACTAACTTGCGGAATGAAAATGACTCGTGGAACTTTTGAACTACTACTACTTGTTAGTTGTTAGTGCTATAAGCGTCATTTGTTTGGAGATATGAACTCCTTAATTATAGGAATTGTTCACAGATGACGGTGGAGAGCGATAATTAGGTAGGGACTAAGGATCGATGATTGATTTGCTCGTAACTTGTCACCTAACGATGAGGTGTAATTCTGGTACCAGTTTTGTTTCTTGCACCACCTCTGAGATTTTGATGGCCCGCCAAATTGGAAATCTAAAGAGCATCTTATTTAATGCAGTGCCTCTAGTTGAACTTGGTATCAAATCAAATGGCATATAATCAAATCCATGGTTGTAGTTTTGCAATATAATTCTGAATCCTGAACAACATTTCGAAATCGTCACTCTCACACTACTTAGAAAGGGTACCGGCTGTACTAATTATGTCAGTCACCTTTTCAATATGGTCACTCCAGAAATCCACTAGGAGTCGAACCGGAGAGAATTCCGAGTAGGGAATTTCGAGTTGGGCAAATCTTAATAATCATTGGGACCAAATTATTTTTCTCAAGACTAAGGAGGAAGAGTCCGTGAATGATGGATGCATGTATGTGCGCGAACATGCTCCACCTGAAAATTAGCCACCAACCGGTCAGATGCTCCTACTATGCAAGGCACTCTTTTCACATGGAAAATTACCAAGCATTGGATTTGGAACTGAATATCCGTTTCTAGGTCCTAGAATAATAATTGGCGAAATATTTTAACATAACTTGACGAATCATTTCATCCAATTTTTTTTATCTCGAGATAGTTTCATGAAAACATGGAAAAATATTTTATTATAATTGGACAAACTATTTCATTTAATCCCTCTCAAGACAGTTCCAATTTATCCGAAATTGTAATGGATAAGTCATTTCATTATAATTGAGTGACTATTTCATTGTATAAGATGACTAATCGGATCATAACTGAGTGAATTTCTTTCGGGATGGTTCTGAAGTGTTTTATATGTCCAGGACCAAGTCCAACTTTCTATTGTCGAATTTTATCTTAGCAGTTTTTTAACAAATTAACGACAACAAAAATTGTGCTCCGAAAATTTTAGCTCATAAGAGATGTTAATATGCTTATGTTTAAATAAACATTTACTTGACAGAAAAACCTACCTTAAAACATAATAGCAATTCTCTTTGTCTAAACTCTAGACCATACACCAATCACAATAATTTTCCCAGGTTATTAAAAAATGGTTAATTCTCGAACGTAATTTGGACTCACGAACCGTTAAGATTTTATCATTGTTATCATTTATGACGAGGATAATAAATAATATTCTAATATATATTTTATCAAAATATCATTCACTCAAATATGGTAATTATCAACCAACAAATATTCCAATAATCGATAAATATATATTTTTAACTTAGGTAATAAGTATTGAATTCGAATTCTTGGAAATACATGAGCCGGTAATAACTTTCGTTTGTTACCTTTATTAATCTTATTTAATGTTACTAGTTTACCATCCTACAAAATTGTTTTGTTTTACCGTAAAGTATTTTACGGACAATTCTCGTCAAGAATTTATATTGGTCTGTAAAAAACAGGGAGCCGTACTCCGAAGTTGTTATTTTTTTTTTTGTTGGAATCCGAAGTTGTTATTTTGGTCTGACACATTAGACCAAATAATTGAAATGCAAGGTGGGCTCCTTGAAATTAAAAATATGAAAGTAACTACACATCGCGAAGACAACAACTGATGCCAGGAGTGCAGCCCGTATCTATAATACTAGACCACCGGGTGTCGCCTCTGAAACCATGTCTCGTTCTTTTCCGTACACGATTCGGCAAAATCCTTTGAAAGAGATGAATCGCAAGAATTAGATACAGCTTAGTTTTTTTAAGGTTCGGCTCGAAACTTATATTAAAGAAAAAAGTTACAATACAAAAGAAGAAATACATAAAGAGATACTAAAACGGTACACAAAACCACTCCAAGAGGAGACAAAGCGGTATGGGTGAAAGAGAAAGGCGGATAAAAAGCAATGAGAGCCAAATATCCAAGGCGAAAGCTGCCGAGACAAACTGCAGCTAATAACCACGAAATTGCATCGAAGATACAATCGCGTAAGCATTTGAATGCACACGAGGAGCACTCAATGCACACGAGGTGCACTCAAATGAATGCCAAGATTGAAATAATCCAACCAAGACAAAGATATCCACCTGCTCCAAAAGGAGAAGTTTCATGTACCGAAAAGATGTGAGATCGAACCTAGATCGATCCAAGCAAAAGCAGAAAATAACGTAAATCCCATCGAAATCACAAAACAAGTATGACCCGAGGACAAATGCAACATCCGGATAACACAAACAACAAAGACAGTAGAAAATTAAACATAGTCAAAATGGCAACATAGACGACCAGAGGGGAGGTCCACTATGACCAACCCCTCCGGGCACCAAAGGCGAGCTCCCATATGGCGTTGGTTGAGAAGCCAACACCTAAGAAAGGTCTTGGACGATCGGAGGTCTTCGACGGCCAAAGGTCTTAATGGACAGCCGGGGGACTTGGGCAGCTCGAGGTCTTGGACGGCCGGAGGTCTAGGACGGCAGGAGGTCTTGGACGAGCAGAGGATGACTTATGGCTTGGACGGCGGCGGGTTTGGACAACAACGAATGGAATGCTTGGATGGAGGAGCAAAGGTTTGGATGACAACAACGGAGACAGAGCGATAAATAAGATGGTCGGATGTGAGGAGAGGAGGGGAGAGAGGAGAAAAGGAGGAGGTGGATGGTGGGGAAGGAGGGGGCGGCGGGATAGAAAAAGGAGGGATAAAACCCTAGGTATACTCCACTTAGGGAGAGAATAGGTTGGTGGTGCATGGTAAGGGGTGGAGGCCGGATATAGAAAAAAGAAAAAATGGTGAAAACCCCTAAAAAAAACTTCCTTGGGAGAGAAGGTCCAAAGAAAAGGAGAGGTTTTTTTTTTTGGGGGGAAATAATTTCGATAGTTTTCTAGTGATTGTTAATTTTGAAGTTGACTGGAAGTTTGTCTAAGTGTTATTGGGTACTTTGATTTTAGTTTTCTAATGGTAGTTTCTTTGATTTCGTACCTATATATCATATATCATTGTTGTTTATTTAATATGCACTATTTATTACATTTGTTTATTTTGTTTCTTTTGTCGGGTTCTTTTGAGTTACTGATATGTTACTTATGAAAAAATGGGAAAGAAGCATATAAAAGATATTATCCAAATAATAATTTATTATGATAAGTTCATTTTAGTACTCTGTAGTTTTACACTTTCGTTTAGAGTACTATGTGATTTCAAATGTTATTTTAGTACTCTCTGTTTGACATCCAATTATCAGGACAAGTCTAGAGCACTTCTTCTTCCAAACGTGTCCAAAATGCTGCATTTTTTAGACAACATGGAAGACATGTGACAAATGAGTGAATTTATTAAAGCTGATGTGTGATCTCAAAAAATAACCAAAATAATCTCTCTTTTTCATAATTTTTTCCAAAAAATATAAAAGGGATAACCATAGTGCTTGAGAGCACCCCCACAAAAAACGAGACCGCTAGGGATAAATGTCGGCCCCTTCCCCCTTTTCATGCCCTCACAACAGCTTTGTCACTCTTCTCGTGGTGGGCATGTGCCCCACGAGTTTTGTTCTATCTTCAGCACCATTGTCATCGCCAAGTTCATCCACCGTTCTCCTCCTCGTCATGCACAAGATTGTGGATGATGGTACGATCGTTGATGGGGAGAAAGAGAGAAATAGATTAGTAGCGGAGAGCGTACGTGAGGGGAAGAGAGAGATGAGGGAGGAGAGAGAGTATGATACTAATATTCAAAAATATATTTTTATAAAATATATATAATAATTTTGGATTATTTTAGTAATTTATCTTATTCAATGTCATCAACAAGTGAATCATCCAATCACTATGTATCTTCTATGTTGTTTCAAAATGATGTCGTTTTATACTCATTTGGATGGACAGCTACATTAGATTTGCCCTCATAATTGATTGTCAAGTACAAGTTACTAAAATAACAATTTGAAATCTCATGGTAATTGGAGGAAAAAGTGCAAAAACACAAGATATTAAAATGAACAAAGTTGTCCCATGTCAGCCTATTTTCAGCAAAACTAGTAAAAATTAATTTGTTAAAAATATTATAGGAGAATCACATGATTACAGAATATATAATCGAACTAGAAAAATCTAGTCTTTTTCTTATAAGGATATAAATTAAATATAAAAAAACCGTAGACAGAGAAACACAAAGCATCAGAGGCATGGAGCATGAGAGATTCAAATCTTCCGCTCTCTTGCACCAAAGAAAAAAAAAATTAAAAAAAATATTTTACTTTGTCAGTGAAAAAAGAGTTATTTAATTCATATGTTCTTTTATTCTCGACAAGCGGGCGGAAGGGTAAAAAAGTAATTTGGATGCATGGGGCAAAAAAAGGACAAATTTGAAAATCCCGGTCCATTATCGATATACCGTGTGGGACCCGGCTTCGCACAAACAGAGAAAGCGGGACCCACAAATGGAGCTCTCTTTTCTCCGGTGGGTCCCCCTCTGTTTGCCACTTCTATTTTATTTTTTTTAGGGGTATATTCATTCATTAATGATCTTGAGCATATAATGTAAATACCACTAACCTTTGTTAGGTAATATGTTAACATATTTTTTAATGATGGAGTTCAAAATTTTACTCCTTGCGTAATTTGAATTATTTTGTTCTGGTTGAAAATCATAATTAAATTTGTTTAAAATCTCAAAGATTAATTCTAATTGACTAAATTTAATTATTCAACAAACAAAATCGTGAATACCAACAAGAGCACGAGTTTGTCTAGTAGACATTTGTTTCATGGAAAGAAATTTGGTATTAAATGTTACAAAATATCAAATAATTTTTTTGGCATGTACTAATATCATGATATCGCCTATATATATATGAACAATATTAAATTTTGGTTTTTTTTATTAATATCACCAAATTATTTTACATAATGATTGATGAAGTAGAAGTTATTTATAAATAAAATGAAATAATATTGAACTCTCGATAAAAAAAACAAGGCTTTCAATGGAATGGAAGGAGTCATCATTCGTCGCACCATAGCTCCCATCCCATAATAATCAAAATGTTCTCCCAATCATTTATAATAACACCAGTGATGGACAATTATGCTATTGGTTTGAATTGAAGTTCAAGTTTGAAATGTACATGCGTCTCTATTAAAAAAAATAATAGATGGAATGATTTAGTTTAATTTAATACGCAGGGGAGCGGCGTGGCCGCGTTGAACGTGGGCTATCGATTACGCACTTTTTTAGTTTTTTTTTCATAAAAATATACAGAAAAAAAAAGATTAACGCTCTTGACTTGGTTTTCATAATAGTAAATTGTGTACTTGCTTGCTTGGTTGTTTTGGGTTTGTGATGGTCAGTGGCTAGCACATCGGGACGACTTGTCGTTTCAAGGGACTTGAAAACATTCAAGTGTCAACGGCTGGGAGATAACAAATGTCAAGGTTTTCATGGGAAAAAGTAAGGTATCGGATATCAACAAAATGTTAAGAGAATTATTATAGTTTAACAAAGAGATTTTGAGAAATTTTAAGAACGCAACAATTCAAATATTTATTATAACAATAACAATTGTTAAGATTTTCACTCAAATCGAATCTAGAATTTTTTAGAATACTCGAACTAGATTAGTCAAAATATATGGGTACGTATGAGGAATAAAATGGGCCGATAACAGGAAGTCCGGACCGAAGGAATAAACTGCAATGGAAGTGGGAGCTACCTTGACACGTAGGCAAAATAAAATTGGTATAAGAAAAATGCCAGACACCGATAACAGTTAAAAAGAAAGAAAAAATAAGAATTATATGAACAAAAGAAATCTCATAACTATCAAGAACCCCCCACAAAGCAATTCATCCTCTAATTTATAAGCCGGGACTAAAAAATATTTTATTTTATTCTCATTGCCAAGTTTATTGAAATTTTTAACTGATTCATATGTGAAAGCAGGAAGTCAGAACCGAAGGAATAAAATGGGCCAGTCCTATAGTTAATTATTGTAGCCTTCTTCATATGGATTCCTTCTTCCTCTTGGGTTGACCGTCGTACGGTTCAAACTGTGCTGGAATTAGGTAACACCATCCTATAGGCTATAGTATTTTAAGACTGATTCTTTCGTTTAATTTAATTTACATTCGAAAAACGGAAACCAGATAAGCCCTTTTAACAATTTGACAGTTCAAACTTGAATTACTTTCGTGATATGCCTTTCGGTTTTGGGCTCTTCGGTGCAAGTTCTAGTCAGCCCGTTCAAACTGAATGCTCACCTCCGAATTCAAGTAGAGGGTCCAAACGAGAACGCGAATATGTAAGTCTTTTGAGAACGCAACACCAAAGAAATTAACTTGCTTATTCACTGGCAGTCTCGCAACTGATATACTCCAGAAGTTTAGAAGTACAAAAGCACAAGGTCTTACTCTGATCAGATCCCCAGAAGGGCTGCGATATTGGATATAATGTTCCATTAACAAACTTACCTCAGGAAAAAAAATCCAAGTCTGCAAAACAAAGAGGCCGGGTGAGCCATGTACGTCGCAAATGTGCGGCGTAGCTGTGACCTCGACACTTCAGTCTGGCCCAAAATTTATTGGACGAGCAGTAGTTCAAGTCTAAGAGAGTGCACATACAAAGCAACAGCTGGATTGAATCTCCTTAGCAGAAACCGGATAAGTGAGAGCTGAACCTCAGGCAGTTTTTGCCATTTTATTGGGGAGTATATTGTCAGGGAGGACAAGCTCGGCAGGTGTTTCACGAACAATTCCAATCATCGAATCATACTCTTCATCCTTGTTGGCAAATTTCTTGCGCAGTGCCTTCTCAAACTCGATTTCATCAAAGCCTTTGGCATTTTCAGCAGCATGAACCTGTGCTAAATTGGTATAGTTCAAGGCCGACTGGGAGATGAAGGACATCTCTTCTTCAGTGAGCTTCCTGAGGAACTTGGCTGGGGTGCCGGCCCACACCTGAAATACAGGATATTCAAAGTCATGACACAAGAAGAAAAGCTACCGGAGTACAGCCAATTGTTAAGCCCAAACCTACTATGGAATCCAATCTTATCCATACCACTAGTTAACTAATCAGACCAGGCCAGAAGTAAAAAAGATGTTGTTCAAAAACAGATTTTAGAAATCCATCAGGATGCCACTGAACTCGCCATACAGAAGGTGATGAAAATGCCCTGTGGTGAAAATGTAACTTCGATGACAATAGCAAAAGGAACATATAGGAACTGAGTAATCCTTCAACGTTGTTTACTTCTGTAAAATTCAACTATTTGAGGAGCGAATGTGCTTCTTTATATAGAAGGACTGGGTTGAAAAGTGGAGCAGGAAAGAGGAATGGTGCTACAAATGATCAGATGACAAGCTGGTTTTGCAGAAACAGAAACCTAAATGATTAGTTGACACACCTCTCCACTTGGGACTCTGGTATTCTGTTTCACTAGAGAGCCAGCAGCAACCATGGCATGTTTCTCCACATGAACACCATCAAGTAAGACGGCGCCCATTCCAACAAATGCCTCGTCTTCAACTGTGCATGCATGTAAGACAGCACTGTGGCCTATTCAACATAACTTGGTTATTAATACGAATGGTCCTTGAACTACCCAAAAATTTAAGTAGACTGTATTTGTTGTTGACAAAAGTAAAACCACATACCCACAGTAACATTATCTCCTATAATAGTGGGAAGAACCTTCGAGGCTAAATTAGTCTTTGCCACATGAACAAGCGAGTTATCCTGTATATTGGTTCCTGCTCCAATGCTGATGCTGTTAACATCACCTGCACAAATTATCAGCAATGACGCATTGTCACCATTGACAGTCAAATCATTAGCACACTCCTATGCCCTTCGACCGGCGCCCTAACCCCCAACCTTCATTTATCATTTTATCTATACCTAACTTGTCCCATCCTTCCCACTACACCCATTTCCATGTTCATGCCTCTCGAACCACAACAACCAACCATGAAAGGTTATTCACATTTCCCGCTCCAAAGGAGACTGCCATACCCATAGGGATCAGGCTCTAACTCCATCTATATTCTTTCATCAGTCCAAGTTATCCAGCCCTTCACCCCATTCAATCCTCTGCACGTTGTTTAGACTTCCCCTTCAAGCACAATATCAGGCCCTTAATCAAATTAATGGGGTGTTCCCCCTGTTACTCTCATGACCCTGACATCTAACAGTTCACTGATAATAACCACACCTATGTGAGGGCAACAGGATACATTCACACCCTCGGAAAATGGAGCTTCCAGGGTCGATTCCGACACATTTCATTTCCAAAACACAGAAACCAGCACCAGCGGAAACCACCACTACTTTGAGTTTCTAAAATCCGAACATCTGATAGAAAAATTAAAGACCCGTGGCGCGATAACCTCACCTCGCAAAACACAGCCATACCAAATGGAAGAGCCTCTCCCGACCTGAACATCCCCAATGACGGAAGCGCTGGGAGCCACGAACGCGTCCTTGTCCACCACCGGAGCTTTATCGAATATGTTCATCAACGTCCGATGCCTCGACACTGCAACCAATCAAACAACGCCCACACCACAGCCAAATTAACATATCCGTCCTCGTTCGGTTTTCCAGCGAGGGAAAAAGTAATCAACCTACAAAGGATAAGATCGGAAAAGCGGTTAGGGCTTACGTTGTTCTCTGAAGTGAGGGTTGCCTTGGAGGCGGCACCCGACACGATCGAGCGCCTGGCCGGTCTCCCTGATCCAGAATCCGACGGTGTAGATCGCTTTGCCGAGTGTACCCATTCTTCGCCTTTGAACGGCGTCGTATCAGTCTCTTTCCTAAAGTCTTGGGCGTGTGGGGTTTTGTGAAATGATGGAAGAGAGCGCGTGGTCGCTGCTGAGAGCTGGAGAAATGGCTCTCTGAAACGCGGCCGATACTGTGCGTTTTGGGGGCCGGTTGGGTCCTTCGGATGATCCGGTGTGATTCTGCCACGTGTCAAGTATTGTGTTGCCATTGTATGTAATTGCTGGCGCATGGACATTTGGGCCGACTCAGCAGAGATAGGCCCAACTAGTGGAGGCCCAACTCGTATAAGTATGATGATGTTCATAGAATACAAGTGGCGGTCAGTTAAAAACCTTATATTTTATTAAACTCAGAATATGTTTATCAATGAGAGTTTCTCATTGGTCTGAATACTTAACCCAAGAAAGACTTTATAGATTTGAAAATATTATTGGAAAAATATGTTAGGAGCCGGAGAGTCCCAAATGGGATGCAAGATTTTTGGTTTATATCATATGGGATGAAGAATATTAAGTTGATCTAAATTTCAGTCGAATGAGACATTTGAAGAATAACAAAAAATTTAAAAAAATATTTAACACTTATATATTCTCAATAATTGTAACTCAATATTCGATTTAGTTAAAAATAACACTTTTACTAGTGTTCGGTGATGTAAGTGATTATTAGTGATGGAATTAGATTAAAAAAAAATGCAAAGAACATATGGGACACTACTGGTGCCTACCAGTTGCGCGTATCAAAAGTGGCCGCTCTCTTTTTATTAGAATAATTAACCAGAATCACATCCAACGGATTGTACCGAATGTACAAAGAAAATACTTGGCTCACAGCCAGGTCATTTGCAAAGCCATAAAGGGTTTTGAGTTTTGACATTTCGAAGCATTACAACTAATGGAGAGAGACAGAGAGGCATGTATAGCAAGAAGTCTTGAGCCTTGTTTGCTACGGTTCTGTGTAATAAGAGCAACGTCCAGTAGCTACCATCATCACATAGAAGTCACTGCCTCAGGCTTTCCACAATGTAAGATGCATATAGATCCCTAGAGAAGAATGGACAGATCCAAAGACGAATATACGACAAAATTAATGCGAAGCTGCAAACGGAAAGGGAGAACGAAAGAGTTGGTTGAAGAACTCACATGGAGTAGCTGATGGCATCAATGGCAGATTTAGCTGGTAAGAAATCCTCCACGTCGACTTTCTTGTTCTCGTTCTTTTTGTCTGTTCATCAAGTTGAGGATTTGGGATCATTCATTTATTCAGATCATGCAAGTTAAAAGGAAAGAAGAAAGCTACAACAAAGCCTTGTAAATGCATACAGTCTTCAAAAAAGCGGCGAATTTCAGCTAGGCGGTGAGGGGGAAGTTCCTTGATGTCCGTGTAGTGGCGGAACTCTGGGTCATCAGCACATACTGCTATGATCTTGTCATCCTTTTCACCCTGTTCCACCAACATCATTGCTTAGCTTTTCCCAGGTAAACGAAGCAAATAATTCTTTCATGGATTTCTACTTTCTGAGCCGCAAACCCATGACCATAATTGATATCCATATGAACCAAAGTTGGACTAAACTGCTTTAACTTTTTACCTGATCAATCATAGGCATCAGGCCAATAGCACGTGCACGGAGGAAAGATCCAGGTAGCACTTGCTCCTGTATAAAAAATGAATTAGAGCAGCTCAGAATGGCTCATTGACAAAGGAGATATATTGAATAAGTTGAAATTGTAAGAGAAAGTTAATACCTGCATCAGAACCAGAACATCCATGGGATCACTGTCCTCACAGAGAGTTCTAGGGATGAAACCATAATTGTGAGGGTAGACAACTGATGAATAGAGAATACGATCAACCTGTTGACAAGAGTGACAGTTTATATCATTTACATAGAATCAAATTAAGAAAAAGGGAAAATATGCTATCTCTTCATGGAAAGCCTATCGACAATCCCAACCATTGTTAGCATTCTTATTTGCTTAAACATGAAAATAAAGATCAGAGCTGATATAAACTGCATATAGGCCAGCAGTCTGAAGAGAACTAGATGATGCAACAAAGTGGAGTCACATGAGGTATAAGTTCTTTCAATGAAAAGATGACTAATCAATGAAAAAATGATACAAACTGCATACAGTTCAGCAGTCACACTCCGCTAAAGTAGGTGTCAAACATGCTATTCTTGCTGACCTAGCAAATCATACCAAATGAAGTAACTGGCAGGTTTCTAAATATACGATAGTCAGGACCATCAGAACAGACCTTCTGGCAATGCTTATCTCAAGGTTCTGATTTATCACAATTGCATCATCAAGCAACTTATGAACAACTCCATACCCGAAAGAATTTAAGGGAAATAATTGCTACAGATCCTAACAGGTAACATTTGCAACATGCTTATTGTTCGTTTTAAAGGTAAAGAAGCAACAGAAGAAGCAAGATAGCATACTTTGATGAGCCCGGTAACTTTGTCTAGCTCATACTTGACCTTGCTTCCTTTGCTGATTTCAACCACCTGCCACCAGTCAAATCCAAGTTAGAGCTGCATCCTATCCTTGCTAGACTCTTCAAACAGAAAATGCACCCCAGTCTAGCAATACTCTACAGATAAGTAAAAGTATCACACTGAAGAAGATCGGCAACTTAGTAAAACACACTAATTTTCTTCAACATTCACCATTTAAAACAATCACCAAATTTGCAGAAAACCAGAAAATCCAACTTACACAGTTGAACACTGCCGGAGCACCAGGTCCTGCACAAGGTCATTGAGACATAAAACACCATTGAGGGTTAAGACTTATGAGAGAGAAAGCAATAGCAACATCCCCGAGCACAACCAAAAAGCCGTGAAATGTTCCACTTACCGATCTCCAAGTCGTGCCAGGGGTGAGCAGCGACACTCCGGCGCGACATGGAGGAAAGGATCCTCTCATTGAGCGCAACATGAGAGAACGTGCTCTTCCCAGAACTCGCTTCTCCGCTGCTGTTGGCCATCTCGAATCCTCTTCACCTAATACAACAACAACATGGATTCAAATCTAAGCACGTTAACCTTCACATCAACCTTAGAACACGCACGATTCTTTCAATTTTTTACATTATCCGATCGTATCAGCAGGAAAAAAACACAAGCAAATCGCAGGAAGAGGCAATATTTTACAAGAAAAAAGGGAACAAAAATCCACGAGTTTCTAGTAACTAACTCCACTCCCGAAGCTACATAAACAGATTAAAAACAGTAAACGCATCTAATCATTCGTAAAGCCGAGTTTAGATAGCTATCGGAGATTAGTTAAAATGCAGAAATCAAGAAAAACTGAAATTAATAAATTAAGCACACAAAAATAACCGAAAACAGAAGGATACAGAAGTATCTGTTGCTCTACCTTTACAAAAACGAAAAAATAAAAAAATATATGAAAGTTGAAGAGGGAGCGAGGGACTAACAGTGGACGAACGAAGTGGAGGTTGGAGCGAAACGGAAGCTTCCCGGAATGACGAGAGAGAGAGAGAGAGAGAGAGAGAGAGAGAGAGAGCACTCGTAGCTTAGATATAAAGCGGGAGGAAGAAGCTCGCGAGCTGTTGCTACTTAATTTGCTTGCCTTTTTTATTAATTTGGAAGGGAAAAGAAGAAATGGTAACTGCCAAGATAAAATTTGCTCCACGGTGTTGGAATTCGTTTCAACGGCTGGTCCACGGAGGATTTGGGCCGTCAGATGGGGAATTGGGATTGATCGGACGGGTGGTGGTTTTCCTGGGATTTAGGAAAATGTGATCGCGAGGAAACCGGAAGTTGTAGTAGATGGATGGCGTTATGGGCCGGTGTGGGCCCGTGGTTTGTGGACCAATGGAGTTCTTTTTTTAGTGGGATCCAATGGATGTCTTACACGTAAGGAAATTACGTTTTTTTGGGAAAGTAATTGAAGGTTCGAATTTCAATGATGGAGAATTTATGGCACCTGATCATTAAAATGCGAACCTTTATCCTATCCTATAAATTTAGGAAATAAATATATTTTTTAAAAGTTGACATCTAAACATTTACTAAATGACATAATTCAGGTTTTAGTCAAATTTTTCGAATAATGGCAAAAAAAAATTTAAAAAGAATTTATTGTCTATAGATTTCAAAAATATTGAATTTGAGTTACATGTATATATCAATTGATCGAAGTTTAGTCAGATTTGTGTAAACTCTAATTTTAGACGAGACTGAGATTTATTTACTATCTTAACAAAGTTTTTATTTCTGAAATCTTTAGAAAAATGAATGAAGATTCATTGATATCATACTTACCAAGTTGGTAGCATTTAATCATATTAGTCAAGGAGATTTTGATTGGATATTTTTTATGGAAATTTTCAAACGTGAATATCAATTTTTTTTTTGAGATCCTATTCTAAATCCTATTATATTACATCAGAAATGCTTATGCTAGGAGTCGAACCCTAGACTTTACCCCACCCCGCTCCATCCCAATGCCACTGGACCAAATGGTCTCCGGCAACGTGAATATCACTTGATTACTAAAATGTATATAACAATAATATATTTCAAATTTTTTCAATTTATGTTGACTGTGAATCTTATACGATCACTCTCTTTATCATAAACTTTCGAAATTGATTGATCCAAATATCGCGAGACCATCGTAAAATTGCTCAATTATCCAACCCGAAAAGATATGTGTGTACACTTTCAATGTCATCCTGGGTTGAGTGGCTACCAAAATTCTAAGGAATTATGGATAATTAGCTAATGCAACTCGTGCTCCAGTTCATCATCAAAGAAGAATGTTTGGTGGGTAAATTGAACCGGTGCTGACCATCAATTGAATTTAATTTGACTAAAAAAATGATTTTGATTTGAACTGGCTTCTACAAATTTGAACTCACATTTATCAGTAGACTAATCGAATATAAATTATAAGTTTTATAACTTACATTCTATTATTTACAATTCAATTTCATCTAAATTCAAACTATGATGATACTAGTTGAGACTTGGAGGCCTACAATGCAAAAGACGCCATTGGAATTTCCCATACTAGAAACCCACTTTTCATTTCACGAGCTTTCATGTGATGTTCTTTCACTAGACAACAAACTATCTTGTCCCCCTCCGTTTCTTCTTAAGCAAAATCAATATATCCTATAATACTCGAATACAAATATATTAAAAAGTGGCCATAGATACTTTATGTCAAGGAAACAAATCGCTGAAGAAAATTAAGTGTTCATTAACACTAACAAAAGGGGCCTTCAAATGTATTTTGAGTAAGGAGATTAAAAAAAACAAGCTCCATTTTTTTCGGGTAAATTATCCGTTGTCATATTTACCATCGCCATATTTAAAGGTATGGCCAGTTCAGAGTCGAACACTTGTCATTCTTTGACCAGCTAGATATACTGGCTGCTTCCCATGTTCTTCTTATGTATACTCATGAACTTGGCAACAAATTCTGCATGAACAAAGATTTTTGTATTGTCAGCCTAAAAATACCATCCAAGTTATCTCACAATTGGGAACAGAGATAAATAAGTAATAATCTGTACATTTTTTTTTTCTACAAATTTACCTTCTAATTTGAGCAATGCAGTGGTTCCAGTTGGGAGCCTTTTCTCCTGTAATAAAAACTTGTGAGTTTTTGGGCTCCAGTTTAATAAGAATAAAAATGTTATGAGTCAAAGGTGGACTGGACTTACATAATAAGCATGCCAGTAGAAGAGCTCCCTCTTTGAGCTTGCCTCTACTCCTTTGAGAAATTCTTCTACAAGCTTCTGTTTTTAGTGCAGAGGAGCTCTAATCAGTGATTTTGGTGATGGAATGGTTAAGATAAATGAAAAATTGTCAGCTGAGGAGTCACCAGGAGAATTAGTCTGGGATGAACAAAATCCATTAGGAGTTTCTGAAACTTTCCCCGGGCAAGGAACATCCTGTCATTGTCAAAGACTTCATCAAGATCAAGGACGAGCAGAGGGAATGTAACAACTTTTTCTTGCTTCGGAAGGGAGATCGAGAGTACCGTTTCTGAGATGGGTCGCTCAGGATATCAGCTGCAAGTTCGACCAAGATCCGCTCCCAGGAAAATGGTATCGGTTGATCATCGGCAAACGGGTAGCTGTTGAAACATTCAATATATAATTCTGATATTAGTACAATGGAATCGGAGCTTCGGAGTTTCATATGATAGTTAATCAAACCCCTGGAAATGTCTACTGATAAGGAAAAGAACGCATATACTTGTGTGCTTTGCATGCTTCGAGAGCCATGATTGCATCTCTCAGGTTTTGCTTCGATTTTGAAGCGATTTTCGCGGCGAAGCTTTTTGGTAGTTGGAACCCTTCCTTCCTTGATATTTGAACAAGCACCTCCATTATCTGGGAAAAAAATGTGAGGTAGAATCAGGAATAATTTGTGATAGAGCAAGATTAAAATACTGAGAACAGATTCATCACCCGAAAAGGTGGTACATATATAGTAGATACTAACTTCATGATTTCCCGATGCATCAATATCAATTGCTTTGCATCGGCTCTTCACTGAACCTAGGATCCCTTTGTCCTCCTCGCAACACAAAATGATCTTACAAGCATCAGTGTAGCAGTCCATGATCCATTTGATCAAGTGCTGGATGTTCTCTGCTGCCTTGTCGACATCATACAGTACTATAACTGAAACAAGAAATTGAAGACGCGGGGTGATCTTTGCATCTGCGAGTTAAACAGTTAAGTGGCAGTAACCATGACGAACCTTTATAATCCGGCCTGAAGTTGGCGGTACTGACTTCGGGGGCCAGAGCATAGCTGTTGCTTATTTCCTTCACCAGGCCCATTAGAGCATATTTAGCATTTGGTTCTGTGGTTACATTGAGCTCCACATGGTGAGCACTTGACACTATTGGAACAATAACTTGTGTTGCTCTCTTTTCCTGCCAAAAAAAAAAAAATGTAATATTGAACATTACCAATCCAAAAACGGAGAAGCTAAAAGACTTCATGAGAGTTCAAACAAGGCATACCTGAACTTGGAAATATCTTAAGTCGCGAGACGTCTGCAAGTAATAGAAAGAACTATTTCATGCTAGCATTTGAAAATTCTAGTTCGCTTAAGGAAAAGTGGAATTGTAACTGGGACTAACTAAGAGGTTAGGGACTTACATTCCAGCATGCATCACCAAATATTTCGACTAGTAAAGCCATGGCAAGTGCTCTTTTCCCCGAACCAGGTGGTCCCTTGAACAAGATATGGGGGATATTGTTGTGTGACACCTATTGTTATATCAGGGGGAAAAATGGATTAGTTCTACCGGTTCGAATGAGGAACAAGTCAAGGAAATGATACTTACAAGTTTGCTAAGAAGTTGTGCTTCTTGCTTGTGGCAAACAAATTCATTCAACGAACGGGGCTGGTACTTATCTGCCCAAAACTGCCTCAAGTTTTCGGCTACAAATGCCCTTTGGATGAACGATGCTTCATCAAATTGCTGCTGCTTTCTCTCGGGCGATCTGGTCGTACAAGGACCCTTCCTCATGCAAGAAAACCAACCATCTACTTCACTTTTCCTCCTGTTTGCAGTGAACAGACTGAAGCTTCTCCCGCTCATGTCGCTCATCTTGCTGGTAGTTGTACTGAGCTTGCCACTGCTCTGTCTGCTTACTGCGGACGTGGAATTCTGGTAGGTCCTCGTACTCGAAGGAGGAGGTTTCAAGACAGTTTGCGGGGTTCGATCAGCTTTTCCACCACCGGATTTACTCATCTGTGGAACAACTGGTTCTGTTCTAGAAAACACCACAGGTTTAGCATATAAAGGGGCCTCTACCTTGCCGATCTTTGCTGAGCCATTCTTCTTCATTGCAAGAGCTTCATTGTCGCGGGAGAAGAAGATATCCCCGATGGAGTCTGTTGTGTCAATATTTGCAGCATCAAACACAGGAGTTCTTGCAATCTTAATATTAGCTACCATCTCATTGAGTTCACCAGACATATTCCTTCCCAACGGCGAAGGATCTCTATGACTGTTGCCATTTTCTTGCTCTCTCGCCCTGGTTCTTGTTCTTGGTGCAGTTGCCGACCTGCGGCTGTGGTTTGATCTCTCGGTAGCTCTACTTAATTCACCAAATTGTGTGTGGCTGCTCCTTTCCTCTCTAGTTGGAGTTCTTTCACTTCTTCTCCTGTTAGACCTGACAACCTCATCATCGTACATGTCCTGTTCTCCTCTTTTGAACTTGTAAGGAGACACTTGTCTTCCCTGCTCGGCCTTCGAAAAAGGACTAACGGT
The DNA here is from genome assembly GCA_012979155.1 of Hypericum perforatum. Taxonomy (NCBI): domain Eukaryota; kingdom Viridiplantae; phylum Streptophyta; class Magnoliopsida; order Malpighiales; family Hypericaceae; genus Hypericum; species Hypericum perforatum. The sequence continues at coordinate 26,500 of SOPF01028024.1, read as the reverse complement.
CCGGCGACTAGAGATAGGCGAAACACGACTGCCATCATCTCTCCTTGTCTTGTAGGGAGACTTGCTTGTATGCCTCACTGTGGCAGGCTTGCCTATGTTGTCTCTTTCAAGTGAAGTTCCCTCAAACCTCGACGAGTGCCTTCTGCTGCTCCTCAGTGGACTGGTTTTCTTCAGTAAATCAGGATCCACCACCCTGGTATCCCGCCGCCTGGGAGTCTCTTGCCAATCATTTTCAGTGTCGGACGGCTCATACCCGCTTCGCCGCTGCTTCAGCGAATTCGACAAGGCTCTGTTGTACCTCGACAAGTTATTCTCCATGACGCCTCCTCGCACACGAAGGTTGTCCGAAGAATCAATGGCCCCGTAGCATTGTGTGATCCATCAGAAAAACATGAAGTTTCCCTGTCGGATGCATCAGAAGATAACGACCATTTTAAGGATAAATCTGCGACAGAAAACAGCTGGAACCGTCGATGATGACAATGGAAGTGCATCAGGAACAGCTTCAGGGTTTTAATAAAAAGATAAATACAACCAAGAAACTTTTGTTGTGTTTCCTACAATTCCAAAGCTGTACCAAACCGGAGGGGACAACTAAAACTTGTTCTCTTGCGTTTAACTTGCATGCCTCGGCCTGGATGCCAAAAAAAGGTATCTTTTTGCCTTGCCAACAGAAAAAAATAAATAAGAGAAAGGTGTAGAGGTTGCAAATGTCAAAACTGTTTAGTCTTGTTCTCGTTCATAAGTGTGAAAAAATTATCTAGTTATGTTTTAACTTGTAGTCCACCGCAAGATGTCAAAACCTGCTTAGTCTTGTTCTCGTTCTTTCCTCCCTTTATCTTTTGCTGTCATAAATGATAAACCAGAGTTTCCTCTTAGCATAGGGTGCACTTACTAGCACAAACTAGTGATCTACTGTAAACCTGGCAGCTAATTATGTTGGATCAATGGATTTCTTCCTTCTCGAAATGTATGCCATAGAAGATTCCGCATTGGTTAACTTGCCATCCAATTGCCTTACTGGCCATGTTTTTTTTTCGACAAGCCAATTCTTTTCTTTTGATTTTACAGAACATGAGGATGAAAAGACATTACCCTGCTCTGATAACATATTAGAATTTGTGTATCCAACCAAAATTTTAAAGAAACGAATAAGTAAAATTATTCACACTTCTTGTGATCCTGATTATGTTTCAAGACAAGTTCCCTATCATTCTAGTCCCGACAATCCAATCGTGTCATAAACGACCGGCTGTCTGATTCCTTGATGCTCCAAGAAGACTACCGATTCTCCAATTAACTAAAGCATGTCTCTTGGTAAAAAAATAGTTTCAATCAGGGATTAGCTGAGGTTTCTTGGACCACTGGCTGTCATTACTTTTACTCTTTTGTGACTGTCAATAACGTACATGACAACGTGAAACTATCAAAGGATTCTTCATCCGTCAACTTTATTCACATTTTAGCTTCAAGAATGGCTTCTTTTTATGAAAACGTACCTTTGTGAATGACTTGATACTCGACGTTTCTGGCTCCAAGTTCGTAGCTGGCTCGCCATGACAGTGTCAAATTTACAAGTGTATTCTCAATGTATTGTTACAAGTATAGTTGCACAAATTCTGTACATTCACACTATCTGGAGGGAGTTTTCCGGTGTGTACGATGACAGCCACTCAACCAAAGCTTTGTTAACAAGCTCAGGAACTTCATCGTGCGGACAGTGCCCTGCCTGAAAGTGTACAAGGGTTGAGTTTGGATAGAATTCTTTGATCCTGTTGGCCTTGGTTGGACCTACCCATGGGTCCAAGTCACCCCAAAGCAACAACAAGGGGCATTTCAGTTCGCTTAGAGCAGAGTCTAATGTGTATTTCGTCTGATTCGACATGAACCGGGTCATTAATCTGCAAAAGTGGATGACGAATGCATTGAATATAAGCCCGCGTGAATCATTTGTTCTTGAGGAGTTGAATGGAATTTTAATATACCTGTAGTAAACTTCCCTTGCATTTGGGTCATCAGCTGGCTTTGTAATTGATTCCACCAGATATTCATCCACGTTGGTGGAATTTACGTATACCTGTCCAGCACGGGAAAGAAGTTACATAGGTACAATACATCAGATAAGACATGAACTGGGTCAAAGGTAACAGTGCTGGTTTTCAGAACAACCAACGTACACTCTTTAGGACAGATTCAATGCGAGCCGGTTGCTTTGCCTGCCAAAACAGAAACCCGAGAACTATCCGCTGAAAAACTTCCTTCAGTGGCTTCAAAATAGTTTTCTGTAAGAATGATTCCTCAGCTACATTTGCTGCTTTATTTGCATCTCCAAACTGTCCGGCTGAATTTAATAACACGAGCCCAGTAACTTGTTTTGGTAATCCCACTGCTGCAACCAATGCAGTAAACCCTCCAAGGCTGCAAATTCCATGTGTTACATAGTGCACACTCCAAAGCAGATAGCAATATGCCAAGTTATCATACAGGGACCGGCACATACATTTCATGCAATGGAACACCCGTGGTTTCACTCAATGCAATGATATAACTACTGTTAAGACAAGAACATCACTCCATGCAAGAATGGTCGAACTCAAACAAAGACAGCACATAAAGGGAAGCAAAATCCCTTTAACTAACATAATGGACGAGGCTCAGTCCAGTGTCTCAGTTCTACCACAAGGCTCAACGAATGCACACGGATAATGTTTCCAATAAGGCAGCATTACGTGTAAGCGTCTATTACCTGTTCCCGACGAGAACTGCAGGTTCCTTCACAATCTCTTTTAAAAAGTCCACCACTTGATCCCTCCACACCATGGCATCATACTCAATGAGTGCTTTCTCACTCCAACCAAACCCTAGCAAGTCTACAGCATAAACTTTATGCTTCTTGGCCAACTCAGGAATGTTATATCTGCAATGGGAGTGGCCAGGAATGATTCTGTTAGTTATTTTGTTGGAGGCCGACTAACGTGGTACTATCAGAAGTCCATGCCGTTAGGACGACTGCTGGAACAAAAGTAATGGTAAGAGTGTGCCCTAAGAACTCACTCCAAAATAGATCCTCTATGAGCTTGTTAAGAAGAGGAAACACAGAAAAACGAGGATTACCTCCAGTGAAAAGCAGAAGCACCAAAACCATGAATTAGGACAATTGGAGGACCTTCTCCTTGCACCACATAATGTACTTTGTGTCCCTTCCATGTCCAAAAATTGTAACCATCCGGCTTAAACTGCAATCTCTCAATCCCTACATGCAAAAAGGTCCAAACTTTCAAGCAAGCTAAATGCAACCACAAATCAAGCATGACCCTTATCAGACCACAAGCCAAGCAATACCGAACTATCACTTTATGTTGATCAGACGCCTAAAAGAATTGTATGAACTAAAACAGAGTGAAAATAGTTCAACTGGTACCACTCAACTGAACAACAACCTTTAAAACCACTACTATTAGACAATTGTAACAATGTGTATCTTGTTTAGTTACTCACAGGTATCATATACAAACTCAATATACTTTGTGGAAGTTATAATCAAGCATACAAACTCAAATGCGGAATTAGCAAATGGATCCATGATCCAACCAAACATAAATACTGTTAAAACAATACAAACATAAACATGGAAGTAATTCGAAACGATCATTAGTATTTATGTAACCATACTTGATGAGGTGGATTTGCAAATGAATTTCGCAAAGGAAATGAATTTCTCACCTGACCAAACACAGCCTATAAGACGATTTGCAAATAAAAAATGAAAATGAGTCAAAAAGGGGGCATCATAACCTTGAGCAGGCTCACTGACCAAAGAAGACCCCACAGCTGAAACCCCAGAAGCCATAATTCCCTTGAAAGCAAACCCTCTTCTGTTCAATTTAGACCTGCCTCCTTGAACCCAATAAAGAGAAAAAAAGATACACATAAGGGAAATTAACCGATTTAATTTAGAACAACCCATGAAGGAAATGTCAACAAAGAAGAGTAAAGTTCCTTACTTTGGAGGTTTAGCCTTGAGCTTGTAGCCGCAGTGAGCCTGCCAGTGTTACTGGAGCCGAAAAGCTCTGAACTTAGCGAAGGAGAAACCCCACAAGAAGAAGACATTGATTGAGGAGTTGAAGCTTCTTGAAAGTTAAGATAGTAATAAATTGTAGGAAGTTGAAAAATTGTCGGAGGGAGACAAAAAGAAGAGGAAAGAAAGTGTATTGTCTCTTGAGTTGCATGGTTGGCGCGTGTTTTGGGGTTGTGGATGATTCTAAGCCATTTGCTTGGAGTTGGGATTTTTTTCTGATTAGTTTTCCTAAATCCTAACTATACTGTTGCTTTCTCCCGCGAGATTTTAAAACTTCATAATTTTGTTGGGATTCTTTTGGTAAAGCTTCCTAATTTGTGAAAAACAAAGTTTTATTTAAATTTGTTAGACAAATCTAAGAAAGTGGTCATCTACGCGTCCGAAAAGACTTTTATATATATAAAAATTCAATTCATATTTGATAAGGAGAAAAATACAATTGAAAAAAAAAACTCCTTAAATAAATTTCGTAAAGGTATGTCTCTTTTCAGATTTTGTTGGAACCTCAAATTAGGACTAAGTTGTAAAAGTTATTTAAGATCATTTAACTTCAAATAATAATAAAAAAAATACTCGAAGTTTCCATGAGATTATAGTTTTTTTGGATAATTTTTTTCAAAGATGACAAAATTACTTTTTTAAACTCAGCAGTTAAACATTTTTTTATCTTAGTAGTCGGTAATTGGAAGCCAAATAGTAAATTCCATACGTTATGCAAATCCCTTCAGGAATCGGAATTAAGAGACGTAACCACATCATATAATGTCTTTAACGCTGCACCGTCTGAACCCTAACAATATATATAAATCGCCCTCTCCTCCTTAAAGGGGAAGAAAGAAAAACAGAAAGTTCCAAGTCATCAAGAAAGAAAACAAGAATCCTTCTCTTCCAAGTCGTAAAAGGTAACGATGGAAGATGAAACCCACATTGGAGACTTAGACTCCACCATCAAGCTCCTCCAGAATCTCTCCTTGCACTCCGCCCTAACGGAGAACCAACCATCACCACCGGCTCCGACGACAACGACACCCATCAGCTTTGATCGTTCACAATGGGTTGACTTCCTGGTCAACGAAATGGCAAGCGCAACGAGCATGGAGGATGCAAGATCGCGGGCCTCCAAGGCGCTCGGCATCATGGAAGGATCAGGTTTCCCGGTTGCAGGGGTACCCACATCGCAGGAAGTTGATATGGTAAAGAAAGCGAACAGCATATTGAAGAAGGCGGTGTGCATCCAGTACCAGCAGGTGAAGAAGTTGGAGGAGGAGAATGTGAGCTTCAAGGAGAAGCTGAGGAGTCTCGAGACCAACAACTACGCCTTGTCCATGCACTTGAGACAGGTCTCTGCCTGCGACTTGGGCCCCCACCGATCTTATTTTCTTCCACCAGATGTCTACTGACCGGCTGGTGGATGTCTTGGGATTTTGGTCAGAATGTTGCACCACCACCCGACTCTTTTTTTTTTCTCCCTTGCAACAAAACAATTAACATTCTTCATTACATTGTATTGCATTATGATCTGTCATCAATTATATTCTGTTCCCACTCAAACACACCAGCGTGCTCGATTTCTTCTAACGATAAAAGCTGCGAGTTCTGTGATTTCTTTCGGAGGATGTTAGATGTTATCACAATTAGCTTTTGACAAGCATGTTGTTCTGCCAGCTTCTGAGAATCACTCAGCTCAGAGGAAAGGTTCTCAGGTTCTTGGTAGAATGACCTGCAAAAAGGAAACAAAATTCGAGTCAATGTAAACCCCGAGTTCCATAGACTCAATACAGATAAGGATTGGTTTGAATCGAATCATAATGGTAAATCTATAACCGAAGATGGTTCTTAAAAATAAAATTGTAGAGGAAAACAGTCTTATAGTTATATGCATTAGTTAAAACATGAGATTGATATAGCTAGTTGTGAAAAATTGTAACAAGCTTACCATCTCCAAGCAGGATTAGCTTCAACTGGAGATCGGATTTCGGAGCAAATTGTTTCCAACTTTGTTTTATAATTAATCACGATGTCTGCACAAGCAATAACAAAAGATAGTTAAGGATATTGACTTCAGATAAACAAAACGAGTGTACGTGGGTACAAAAAGACAAAGACACAAGGTGGTCTTGTAACCTTGGCAGTGTACCTGAGTTTTTCAAGGAACCACAAAGAAGTAGAATACATAAAACAGATACAACAGAAGGAAGGGCACAGAAGTTCATGCCAAGAAGCTGCAGCAGATGTAATAATGTTTCAGCTAATGCCTGTTCACAGTCCAAGCTATCGATGTTGCTTTCTTGGCATTCCTCTTGTACAAATTCCAAGAAGGACTGCAGTTTATTTGTGCGCGATCCTTTTGAAACTTCGTCTCTTAATTTGCCAAGTTTAATGGAAAGCTTCGCTACAAGTGTGGATGCAACAAGCCAACGCATGGTTTTTGAAACCAAAGATTCTTCATATGATGCATCATCGCACAGGATTTTCCTAATACCACTGGGGGCTTTATACTCGCTTAGATTTCTGAAGTTGGACTTCAAAGCTGTAGAGACTGTCCATTGTAAGAAAGGTAAGAGCTTCCCTTGATCCTGTCAAATGACATTCTCGATGTCAGGAAACGCGCAGACTATTTAAAAAGGCAGAAAACCAAAAATATTAAACAGAAGCCTGAAGTGAAACCTAATGTCGAGGCATGTGGATAATGTGTGCATGTTCGTGCATATGAGAGAGAGAGAGAGAGGAGTGAGAAAGAGACCAGGTGAAAGATGTCCAATGAAGGTGGGCTCATCAATATGACATTTAATCCTGCCTCCGCACTCAATGTAGTTGGAACATCTGACAAACTGAACCTCTGATATATTCGGAAGAAACCATCAAAAGAAAGTGTCAGACATGGTTGATAAATCTTCCTTCTCTGTGATAGCTTTAGGGTTGACACCATAATCTGGAGTAATAAATCGACCAACGTGACATTTTCCTTCGAGACATCCACGTCACAGACCAAGAGTTTGTACAGATGAGATGTGAGATCCATCAGCTGTTCGAGACTATGGTTCTGTAGCCACTCAAAGATGTCTGTGGATGAAATGGCATCCATGACGACCTATACCCAACATAAAGAGAAGTTAATAGGAAGAAACCAAACATACATTTGACAAAAACAAGCAAACCTAAGCAAGAATTTCTCGTCTCTAGACCACTGAGATTGAGACATGCCAAACAATACATACTTTTTTGAGGAAAGAATACCACTATAAAATAATAAAACTTCCAGAGTTCATGGACTAATTTACTGGCAAGTATAAAATAGAAAAAACAGAATCAGTTAAGAGTGAGGTGAATGTACTACAACCAACCTCCATAAGAGCAATTAACTGGCGAGAGCCAAAAACTCTGATGTTGTCATTTAAACTTGCACGATAGCTCGAGACAACAGAAGATACCCATGGAAATAGCCCGCACTTTTCAACCAGATGACGAGCACTCTTGTGCAATCTAACTGACTTCTTTAGAATCTGCAGCAAATCAAAGAAAAAATAAAGAGAGAGTTTGAGCTAAATTCAGCCAAACAGGTTTCTGGTGAAGAGTCAGGCGAACTGAAACTACCCAATCGTAGAATGAAGCACCTAAGATTCCATCAACTTGGTTAAAAAAACTCTTTAAAAAAAACTTGGTTAAAATGGGAGTTTTAGGACATGCCACAAAAACTAAAAGGTGATTTTTACATTGATTTTTAAATTTTTTCACACCGATACAAAGCTAAAGACGATTCTCAAATGATTGAAAGATTCATGAAGATATTGAGAGATTTTTCAGTTAGTCACCACGGAGCTACACAAACAATCCTAGAATGCAATTGACTGTGACCCTTTCTGGAATGAAGATGCATGCAAGTTTTCTCATGAGCAACCATGCCCACTCTCATGTCCCTATCTCCTTCTAACTCTCCAAATGCAAAAGAAATACTACTATTCATGAGTAATGACTGAAACAAGTTATGAAAGAGACTGACTAAATCCCTGGTACAGGTGCATGATTACCTGAAGAATTAAATCCCTTGACTCTGGATCTGAAAGACTAGAAGCATAGAAGCTAAGTAAAGTCTCCATGGTAGAATTCCTGACGAATATCTGTGCATCGTCTTCCAAATTCATCCCCGCGTATGCTAAACGAAGAATCCAGAGTCTTTCTGTTCTGAAGTTAACTGAACTACTCTGGAAGAAAGTATCAAATAAAGGAATTCCCTGAAAAAATTAAGGGAGAGTAAGGCCAAAAACGTAGGGAAAAAATGTGACTTTGCTAAAAGCTTATGGAAAATAAGACAACAAACATACTACAATAGTCACTCAAGAAAAACATACCTTCATGTTCATCCTGGAAGAATGTATGAAGTGCTTGCTTATGGCAGAGTGATGTTCATGTGAAGGATCCAACAAAATAATAGATGACTCAGCAGCGAAAAGAGCCACGATAGAAGGCACCTTCTGCCATGGTTCCTCAATGCCGTTCTGTATGTATGTCAACAGGAGGCGGAGTCGCGTAATATCCTTATTCTTTTGGCTATTCTGAGAGAAAAATAGTATAAGCTTCAAAATAATACCTAAGATAAATTGTTACTGAACCAGGAATATTATATAAACACAAGAAATTTAGTTCATAGAGAAAAAAATGTAGTCACGAAAATTAGAATGAGTTTATCCATCATCCAGAAAATTCAAAACTTCTAACTCTTAAAATAGATTGTTGTTGCACAAGGAATGCTATACAGTCTTTTGAACAGAAGACACCAAGCAACAAGCAGAATATTTGCACTAGAAATTCGCACTGAATTGCAACAGAAAAATAGTCCAGCGTTTACCTCCGAGGCTTGCTTGTATCTTCCAATAAATTCGTAACCTAGTTTTCTCACACCAATGTCTGGTGAAGAAACACTGATAATAGCAATAGCAAGCAATCCCATGGCAGAAAATTCAACAGGCTCAATGTAACACTGGGACAAAGCATGAATTGAGAAGCGCAAGATGAAAAGTGGATCATATGGTTGCACATTATCGACAACATGATCATATGCCTGCAGGAAGACAATTGTGTCAGTATTGTCTATCACAACAAAATTCTGTACATGCAAAGAATGGAGAAATCAGAACATACAAACCTCACAGTGATCAACTAGATTGGTAAGCGTAATTCCATCAGCGGATAGATCTCTGAGGAAAGTTCTATCATAGGGAAAATGCAGCACTGTCAAGTAACAAGTATTTGGATCCACAGGAAAGTTATCTCTAAATACACTTTTCCGGTGCTCATCAATCACTTCTTTTCCAGGCAAGGCATCCAATGTATTCTTACCAATAACTTGGTCTTTTCTGAATGTTAAAGCAGCAGGTCCCCACAGGAAATCCATTTCTGTCACTTCTTCTATTATAGACTTATTTGTCGACTCAATTTCATGCATCACATTGCAAATCTCCAAGTCTATTTCGCTGGTAGTTGCACCATAAGATGACAAGAGCAGAGTATGCAGCTCTTTAAGATTTATGCCATCATTTTCGGGATTACACTCAATCTGCCGAGAACTGGAACAAAGAAGTACTCGAAGTAACTTGACCATTTCTAGTTTTCTCAAGTTTTTCTCGTTCAACTGAAAATTGTTGTTCTTACTTGAACGTGGGAAAGCAGGAAATCTCAAGATGCTGGACACAGGAGCAGAAAGGACTCCGGTATGAGTACCAGAAACAACAGAGGAAGACTGCATGGTGGGAGCAAACTGAGAATGGGAAAGAAGTAATCTAAGATATTGGGTGTAACCCACATTTCCTTCCATCAACACAGTTAAAATGAGCCTGATAGTTCTCAATGTCTTCGGATCCTCAAACCTGTAGAGCAGAGAAAATCTAACCAATTGTTCTAGAAAAGGAATTGCTTGAAGTTGCGTAAGAACCTCCCGCAGATCTGTAACTACCTCAAGCACAGATTTTAAAATGAACAACTCCAGAATTCTACAAATCTTCACATGATGGAAAGTCTGTGATCCAGCAGACGCATCAATAATTGAAGGGTATTCCTTAACTATAAGCTGCCAACATCCTACTAAATCTTTAAGAAACTTCATCGTCAATTGACCCTCTTTATTCGACTTAAGTTCTGGGTAAATCTCCTCCTTCGAGTTCTCATTTCCTTCTTTTTCCCGAGAAACAATCTTATTACTCTTTTGAAGTAATAGCATCCGGCATAATTTCACTTTAGCAACAACTCTAATAACACGATTCCTAAGCAATCGAAGCTCCGTTGTACTACCATCATAGTCAATAAGGTCGGTGGTGAAGGAACATGAAAGAAGGGAACTACAAAGCTTCAACCTTTTTTTCCTATTCATATCTCCTTCAAGGGAAAAATGCTCCTGCAACATATCAACAGCTCTCCCAAGACAGCTATTATCTGTGAGAGTGATGAGTTCTTCAGTAGTCGAAGAAAGGCACCCATCATAGCTATCCCAAAATGCATGTCTATCCACAAAGCTATTCCAATCATGAAAGTTAGCTATTAGCAATTTTGAATAAAATGAAGCAACAATAGCACAGGCCGCGAACCGTTCCTTGTCTAATTTTCCAGAGATTGACTTCAAGTAAGACAAAGCAGCAGGCAGAAGCAACATGAATTCCTCATCCGAGGGAGCAGAAAGGGATGTGTTTCTTGCCATACGACCACCATCCACACATGAACTTCCTTCTATAATTCTAGTTAGGATATGGCCAACTTCTGACAGATGCAGGAAGCTCATCTCAACAAGAAGATTCAACAGTTTAGCTTTTTTTTTGCTTGTTTGATAAATGCAGCAAGGAAGAATTTTCAAGGGGGTACTTGCAATCATCTGTAATAATGCACAGCTGATAGGATGCAAGTTTCCAGGTTGCCGGTATATGTGTACATAAACTGCCTCTATGACATTCAGCAGACAGTCATATGCACCGTCCAAATTGCTGTCAGCTGCCAACTTGCATACCTGAAGGTAAATTTCTTCCATAAATTTAACATCAAAATTTCTCTCTTCCACTTCCCATAAGTCCCATAATATACCCACCTTCGTTTCCTGGTGCTGCAAATTAGTGGACAAGGATCTAAAAGCATCACTGACAACACAAAATCCAACTGAGAGAGCAGCTATCCCATAGGGTTTATGACTGATCAGCACATTCACATTTAGCATCTTGAACATCCAATGTCCTAATTCAAGAAGCTGAAATGGTGATATGAACTGAACTAGTGAGTGGAAAGCATGAAAAGATTGCAGAAGAGGAAATATATCTTCGGTTCTAATGCAATGGTCAAACTTTTCCTTTAACTGTACGGACAGTTTCACTAAGAGAGAGTGGTATGCCTTCAGAAGTAGCTTATGGCCACCATATTTGAGCATGAAATTCTGACCACTTGACGTGGAAGTCAAACAGTCACAAGTTGTTCTCAATATGTCCAAGACATGAAGATCCACACTGTAAACACTCTGAGCAGAGAAGGTGATGAAAGCTTCCAAATCACCATCTAGATGTTCCTTCATAGATCCCATGTTAAAGGTTGATGGATTGGTCAAAGTTTTTGTTACTGACGGATGACCAAATATGGTTTCTGCCACTTCTACAACATTTTCCACAGAGATAGGGCCCCCAGCATCCTCAGAATCAGACTTCACAACTGATAGCTGGCTAAGAATCTTCTTAACAAGAACACAGCAAGTTTCAGCAAGTTGTTTGAGTGTATCTGATGGATGAATGCAGATACATGATTGCAACTGATGGAGCCAAAATAGAATAAGGCACAAATAGGAGGTAGCATCACCAGTCCGGTATGATGATAGTTTTGCCACAAGGAAGTCGTTAAGCTTAGAGAAATCTGACAAATTGGCTATGTTCAGGCCAACAATTGCAGATAGCAACATGTGAAAAGGAGTCTGCCTTAAAACAAGACTAAATGCAGCAGCTGCGGACGAATTACCATCAGGAGAATCCACATCCCAATTAACATCCTTGATGGATGTGAATTGCAGATTAGTCCCACAGATAGCCATATCAACACTGGACCAAAAGATGTTAGGCCACAACTTCAGAAAACCAAAGAGAAAGCCTTGCTCAAGAAATGCTACAGATGACAAAAATGAGGCAGGAACTCGTAGACACCAAGCTATGGTCACAACTGATGGAAAGTTCTGTAGCAATACCTCTACTGTGGTACACATGATTGCTGAGAGAAAGGCTTTTCTTAGTTGTGGTACTTCACTATGACAATTGCTGTCCAGCATTACCCTGGCTTTATCCAGCATTCTCTTGAAAGAAGTGTCAGGAGGTACAACTTTAAGGTCCATGGATGAAGCATAGCTAAACTCGTGATACAATATATTTTTAGCAAAAGATAACAAGTTCTTCAGCGGTCTCCATTCACAGAGGGAATCAGCAGAATGCGCAATGTCATTTGGAAGACCCTTGGACACAACTGACTTGATTACGACCGATAGCAAGCTGGCATTTACCTATGACATAAGTTATATTCCCTGTCAGTTAAAGAAGAAAAATTCATAACAAAAAACCTCAAAGTATGATATATCTACCTGGGTTTGCAACAGATACTTCAATGTGTTGGACACATACACCGATATCATTACTTTCTCAGGTAACGAAAAGGTCCCAGATGAGGAAATGAGTAACCTCATGCACTTTTGCAGGACACATATGACAAGAGGGCTAAAATAAGGTAATGCATCTACAAAGAATAGGAAGACAGTGACATTAGAGTTAGCCTTCACCAGCACTCAGAACAAGGCAAGATAGACAATCACTACCTAGCAGACATTGCGACAGAAACAATCTTCTGTCAAATTATGTCGCCTTTATTTAAATAAAACTGGAAAGTTTTTTTCCAACAAAACCAAATGTACTGAACAACCTACAAATGTAATCGGGAAAGTTATTGCACGTTCTGATTATGTACAATAAAAAGTAAAATCACACATAAACCAGAGTGTTTTAATATGGAGCAAAAATTTCAAGTAAACAAATTGTTCAAATTCAGAGAAGTCATGATTTCAAGATAGAGCAAACTAGAGGATCCATAAAACCACCCTACAAGGAGAACCAGGTGTCATGTCAGTTCTGGATGTAGTGATTACATATGATATGATAGACTATATATGCAGATCGCATGTACTAACGAGCAGTTGTGTAAATCATTTATTAGAAGGCACATGACTGCTACTTACCATTAGTTTCCTTGGTCTCCTCCATATATTTTCTAAGAACATCCCAGTATTTGAACAAATTGTTGCCGATGGTAGATACAGCATCACACAAAAATGAGATCACAAAAGGTGAAAAGCTTCGCAATACGTCAATTTGTTCAAGGTCAATGGAGGAATCAGCTGAAGCATAACCCGGTAAAAACTTGATCCATGCAACAACTTCGAGCGGGTTTCTGTCAAATGCACCAGTACTTGACATAGCTGCTTGTGCCATATTATTTGCTTCAATCTTGATCTTATCAACTGGTGAAAGAATTAATAAATTCAGGAACGCCTGTGTGTGCTTGTACATGAGTGCAGGTGTCCCAACTGGTTTACCGCTTCTAGGACACCACCTAATGAACTGAGCCAAGAGTGACATCAGAGAAACCTGATGATTAGAAGATAATGCCACTCCGCTGCTCAAATGATTCATTAGAAATTCAAACGATCCCTTCAGTGCATCAGGCATCGTCATCTGAAAAAGATGAAACCAAGATTCAACATGAGATATAATGATAGCAGTATTTAGGATGACAAGAAAATGGGACAGTGTCCATGACTAAATCGTCCAGCAAGCCTCAGAATAAGAACCAATGGCAATGGATATTAAGACCTTCGATTATAGTTAATCAGACAAACAGTAATGAAATTCAACGAGAAGAAACTTACAAGGAAAAACTTGAGAGCTTCTAGCAGTTTCGAGAGAAAGAACAACTCAGCTTCCTTAACTGATGTTGCAGCCTCCAAACGCAGGTTAGACCCCCACAGTTCTGATATAACAGATGTGAAATCCTTTTGAGCACTCATCTCATCGTAAAGATGCTCATTCATACCATTTTCGTCATCCTGTACAGCAGAGACATCAGCAGAGGAATCTATGCCAGCAATAATGATATCCGAATCATCGTTATCAGCATCAACTCTAGATTTCTTTCTCCTTAGATCGACATGCTGTGAATCAGGAAGAATTTCTTCCTCTGCTTTTCTTTTTAAGTGTGACTCCTGTGAGGCAATCTGATTAGTGAATGAAGAAAGTAAAGTGAGCAAGACTTGAGGATCCGGCAATAGAGTCCGCATTTCATTAAAAATTTCCTGCCTGAGGAACTGCCATCTTTCTGCTAGTTGTTTGGTTGAGCAATCTGGGTTTATAGCTCGAGAGAATGATTCCAACAACTTCAGAACTTCCAAAAGGAATCTCAAAGTTCCATTCTTCACGAGAAAATCCGAGTGAAGTAACCCCTTATTGATTACTGACCGTCCCAATGGACGAGGGGAAATGCATTTCAAAACAGCCTGGACTTCGACACTATCAAAGGAAGGCGGATCATTCGATATAGGACCCAAGAAGCCAAAAGGATTATCCTTCCCCACTGTAGAAACAACTTCTGCTGCCAGAGAAATAGCACCAAACCTGCAAATTGTTCAGTTCCTACTAGTATACACTCAAAATACTTCCCAAAAACAGAAAGTTGAAACTCGTTTAAGCTAACATAGAAAAGAGAAGAAGACAGAAAAGCGGCCTAACCAGGCATGAGACGCATAGTCTTCCACATTATATGGGAAATCCTCCAAGTAGGCAGAACCGAACTCCGGCCTTCCCCGAATGATAGCCAAGGCCAAATCCCTGTGGTTTCCAACCTCCGCAGCCCTGAGCTTGTTCATTAGGTCCAGGAGCCTCTTAGGATTACCTTTCAGTGGTCCAAGCTGCCTCCTTAAATCTGGCATCAGCCCGTTGCGAGGATCAGTACAAACCAAAACTAACACACCATGTGCCAGCTCAGAAGCCACACTACCGTTCTCCCTCCCCGAAATCCCAATCAACCTCTCCAGAGTAACACTCCCAAATAAAACACTTCTCAGCCCAGGAGGCACGGTTGACTCCTCGGTCAAAACCTTATCCCTCAAAGTAGACAACACATGAACAATAATCTCCTCCTCATCCTCCCCATCATCACCTTCTCTACTCTCCCCGAGCCCCCGAAGCACCACGGAGAACATCTCCCGCTGCTTCAACACCCTCCTTATCAACCACGGCTTCCCTTCCTCCAAAAATGACAAGGCAAACCGAACAAACGACTTCCTCGTGCTCCGCTTCTGCTTCCTCCGTCTGTCCACCGCCCCGAGTGCCGCAAACCCAGCAAGCTTGAAATTGAACCTCTTCTCCACCTCGGAGGCCATCCCGGCCCCACGCTTAACAACCGAGGCCATCAACAAGAGCGCGGCGTTCTGCCTCTTCGCGTCCTTGCTCCCGAGCTCCTTATAAACCGCATCAAGCCTCCCCTCCAAAATCCCCTTCGCAAACCTGTCCAAAACCCTAGAAACCGTCACCCTCCCCTTCTCCCTCTCGAACTTCCCCCCGGGATGTCCAAGGACGGCCGCGATCAGCTTGAGTACGTACGAGGCCCCGGTCTTTCCCTCCCGAAGCTTCCAGGCGGTTCCGAGCTCCGACAGTCCCGGGGACTTGAACGCGTAGATTCGAAGCAGTTCCGCGCCAGTGGTCTCGGATTTTAGGAGCTTGATGAACTCCTTGGCGGCGTCGGAGACGAGCTTGATCTCGGGGGAGTTAAGCCTGTGAAGTAGCTCCAGTAACTTAGCTTCTAGGTTCGTAGTTGCGAGGCTAAGTGCTGGCGCCTCGACGGCGCCGTTTTGCTCCATTCTTCCCGCCGTCGCGAGTCTGCGAAGCGGGCGGCGGTTAATTGGTAGGTTTCGAAGCAAAACGGAAAGAAAGAGGTTTAGCGCGAGAGGTTTTAGGAGCGCGGTATTTGTAAGGCGTCCAGGTGTCCATCGTTCAGGCCCATCATGTATATACACAAGCCCATAAAGAAACTCGTACTTAATTATGTGTTTTTACTTTTCAGGGAGGAAATCAGAAGAATTATTATAAGGGAAAAAAATAATTTATGGTTTCAGGTTTTTCTCCTTAGATGCTATGTGGTTTTTTTCTCTACTGTTCGGCTATATCACATGTCACATCATGTAAATTAACATATTTGTCCGCATAATTATTAACATAGCATTTTCAAAATTTTAATTTGAATCAGAGTTTTGACAATAATGGTAGGTAATTGTGAGTGATCTTATCAACAAAAAATTGTGAGTGTGTGATTTTTCATTCTGTTTACGATATAAAAAAAATTTAGTCATAATAATTTCTGCATTGGAAATTCATGAATAAGAAATACATTTTACAAATGTGTGTGTGTGTGTGTGTATAATTAAATACAAGAAAGTGTAATTACCTAAGTATGACTTACCATATATCTAGAAAATAATAAAATTTTAACCTAATCATATATAAAATTTACAAAAATCATAGTATGTAACAAACAATAGAAAAAGTTGTCCCGGCGATGTATTAAGGTGGCTTAGTAATTTAAGACATTTGATTTTGTTTATAATATGTAGTATCTGATTTAAAAGTATGTTGATTAGTTCAAATTTAAATAGAGTAAAATTGTAATTTTTAACTATAATGTTTGTTGCCAATTGCCATAAGCAATTTGTGAACGGTTAAACCGAAACAACGTTGGTTTAAACTCGAAAGTGCTTGGAGATGTAAATAACGAAATCTGCTCCCTCAAGAAAGGCATCTCGGTTAACAATTTAAGTACATTTGCTTACCCCTCGTCTTCTTCGCTACAGCTATGGAAGGCGGAGCAAGAGCGTTCCACCTGAACCGCCACCTCCTCCTCCTCCGCCACAAACCTCCCTCTACTTTCCTCACCCCTTCTTACCCCTCCGTTAAGCCTCCTCTCTCCTCCCGTTTCCCCCCACGCATCAACTCCTCCCTCTCTCTCCCCGCTGGCCCCACCCCGAACCTCCCCAACCCACTCTCTCCCCTCCTCTCCCTCTCCTGCTCCTCTTCCGCTTCCCTCTCCAACCCAACACACCCCTTCGCTTCCACTCCCAACCCGAACCCGAACCCCGGCTCCGGCGACAGGTCGTTCGGTTGGTTCAAAGCCCAGGACGACATTTACAACGGGAATGCTGGCCTTCTCGGGCCGGGATCCCCCGCGGTGGCGGTTGTTCTGCTGGGCTGGCTCGGGGCGAAGCGGAAACACATGAGGCGGTACGTGGAGTGGTACAACTCGCGGGGGGCGGACGCGGTCGTTTTCGCGGTGGATGTGAGGGAGTTGATCTGGTTTGATTTGGGAAAGAGGGTGGAGCGGCGGATGACCGATCTCGGGGAGGAGCTTCTGTCGTGGGTTTCGGGCAAGGGAGAGGATGGTCGCGACCGGTGCTTGGTGTTCCACACTTTTAGCAACACCGGCTTGTTTGTGTAGGTATTGGTGCTCTTGCTTGTTTGGAACCATTACATTACATTTTAGGGAAATGGGATTCCGTTTTATAATTCTATGGAGGGAATGGAATTTTTTTCGGAAAATGGTAGGATTTGTGGAGCTTTGAAATGGGTTGTGTTAATGCCTATCGCATCCGTACTTACTCCTATTATAATATTACATGTTATTGAAGAAGAGTAGGATGAATTCTTAGTCTGGAAGGGGCTAAAGTTTTGTGCTTTTGTTTTCTTCTTTCTGTGATCGTGGCTGGATGGTTTTCTCCAATTATCGTGATGGGCGTCTGCAGGTACGGGCATGTGATGGACATACTGAGGGGGAGAGAGGGTCTCAATGTGGATGAGAAGATTAAAGGATGTGTCTTTGACTCGGGAGGCGGTGGGTTGTTGGATCCTAAGGTTCGTCTTCCTCCGAAGTGTGCTTTGTTGCTTCAATGAAGCTATATGCTTGTCTATCGGGTTTGCCTATATTGGTAGAAAAGAGAAGTTTCTTGCTCCTCCGTGCTTGAATTACCATGTTCTTGCTTATTTTAGCTTTGTATCTGCATTGTTCAAGTATGTTATGTCGCGTCTTCTTAAGACGCTGGCGAGTTTTGCTTTGAAGATCAGTAGGCATTTTCCCTCACTTTGCTTTGACGTTGGTCCAAGGATAAAGCTTGTTGTCAGTTGCTTGTTATGGTTGCTTTAGTATTGTTCTAGCATCATCTTGGGTCCTACTGGAAACAAAGAGGAAGCCATAGAGATACTAATAGGAATGCTATGTCTTCTTTATGGTCATAAGCTAGTAAGCAGCCTGTTAGCTTTATTTTGGCAATCCTGGACATGTACCTTCAAGCTTTCTCTTGAGTGCTCGGTTATCTCTCTTGTGCGTTCACATATAGTTCTAGGATCAACCCCTAAATTTTGCTGATCATGAAGAGCTGCAGAAGTGAAACTGCTCACTTGTTCTTGTTGAGCCTGTTCTCATCATTAATACATGGGAGCGAGTTTGGTTTATTATCAAAAAAAAAAATATGAGACATAGGTTTACCGTATAATGTTAGTGATACCGGTGGCAGGTCTGGGCTGCTGGGTGGTCTGCTGCTTTGTTAAAAAAACACAGCTCAGCTACGCAACCTGTCATTGAAGCCAAAGAAATGGATCAAGTGCAAGAAAAACAACCGAGCTTTATCGAAACCCTGGTGCTAGCTTGGTTGGAGAAGCTATTTTCCATCGTTCTAAAGATGCCCAATGTGGAACAGTAATGGAACTACTTTCCCTTTTCAGTTTTCCTAGTAAAGCACGGACTAAACTTCGACACTACTGATCAATTTGTTAATTTAACCCTTCTGCAGGAGATTAAAGAAGATTATATCAGCTCTGGAAAATCCACCATCCTGTCCTCAGCTTTACCTCTATAGTACTGCCGATAAAGTTGTCCCGTATCAGACCATTGAGTCTCTGGTTGAAGACCAGAGGAGGGTCGGGAGACGGGTATTGTCCCACAACTTTGGATCATCACCCCATGTGGATCACTACCGAACTTTCCCGGATACGTATTCGACAGTGCTTTCATCTTTCTTGGAAGAATGTTTTGCAGCGGCAAAGCGGACATGACTCCTGAATGCTGTTACTTACTAACTACAGCTGTTGTACCGAAGCCTTGAAACTAGGAATTCGGCCGAAATTAATTTGATTCGTATCGGGCATCCCATTTAACATCATATATAGATCAGGACATTCTGTACCAAATTTCAGATATGTAACAAGTTTCGATGCTTCTCCTGCTTTGGATTCATCAACATACAGCATCCTTGGATTGCTTTCAAAACTGAGTAGCATGTAGTAATTGTCTTAATTTGCTTACGAGTTGGTAAACAAGTTTGATAATGATTGGACGGGAGATGCAAACTATTGGTGTTAGTAATAACTAATATGTCTTCTATTTGCTGTCGTAATCTATAACATGTCACAAATTGCATTCGTCTATGTTGATACCTGATGTCTCTTTTATCTAGAATTGGTCATAAACAGAATCTGTTTTGGATTCTTTAATAACTGATTCAGATTCAAACCGACGCATACGAATTTGCCTTGAGCTGAATCAAATAAGGATAATATTTTTAATAATCAAAATTTGAGGAATTATAACTTAGGTTTATCTCAATTCGAACAAGACGAGACGGTACAAAAGGCAGTCTTAACTCTTAACAGTCAAACAGTATGCGTCCGTCCAGGTTCGTTGAATGGTCGCAATTGGTTCGAATCCCCTCCCCCAACTAACCAATCAGCCAACCACCCCTCGTATAAAATAGGAGCTTAACCTGGGTGGGTGGGTTTATCAGTCCAAATGGCCATCAAGGAGGAACCACCTCTTCTAAACACCAAGATTTCCGCTCCCAACACATACGGGGCGGTGGTTCTCGGTGGCACCTTCGACCGCTTGCACGACGGCCACCGCCTCTTCCTCAAGGTACACGATCTTCCCCCGCCCAGAATCTCTTTTTTTGGAGTTAATTATGGAAAAGAAGATGAGGGGAGTTGGGGTTTAGTAGGAAGCTGCGGAGTTGGCGAGGGATCGGATTGTGATCGGAGTCACCGACGGCCCTATGTTGACTAAGAAGAAGGTCATTCGTTCATTGCTATCTTTCTCCTTCCTTGTACCTTTTTTAAGTGTCGAAAAGGCGGGTTTTTTATTGAGGTTTCATCCGGATAAGCTTGTTTTCCTTTTAATTGTGCAGTTTTTGGAGTTGATCCAGCCGATTGAGGTTAGGATGCGCAACGTTGAAGACTATATAAAGGTAATATTGCTTTGATCAAAAGGACAAGTGTATTTCCTGCTTTGAACCTCTCGGCATTGGATTTGTATAGCTCCGGAAATCGGTGTTTGCTTTTGGTCCTTGGCGAATTTTAATTTTGGAACCTCTGTTCAGTCTATCAAGCCCGGACTTGTGGTGCAAACAGAACCTATCATGGATCCTTACGGGCCTTCAATCGTTGACGAAAAGTTGGAGGCTATAGTTGTTAGGTTAGTAACTCGCATCCATTGTTGAACAAGTTGCCTTCCATACTTCACGCTAAATAGTCTGTTCACACGGTACATTAGAGGTTTCTGCGAATGTTTTTTTAATTCGAGTATCGGTTTGTGGTAGCAAGGAGACAGTACCGGGCGGCCTATCAGTTAACAGGAAGAGAGCCGAGAGAGGGCTTTTTCTGCTAAAGGTTAGATTTGCCACGATTTGCTCATTTTGTTCAAAGATCATAAGCTTTGTCCTTACCATACACATGTTTGCAGATAGAAGTTGTAGACCTTGTTTCAGAGGAATCAAGTGGAGAGAAAGTGAGTTCCTCGACATTAAGGAGGCTTGAGGCTGAGAGGGAGAAGAAACAAGTAATCACTCCCTTGGTGTGTAAGAAAGTCGACGCATGACACGGAAAAGCAAGCCCTGTCATAACTCGGGCATGGATCCGTCTTCGGTTCATACCGGGCAAACAGCAGATGTTATGTTATTCGTGTAACTGTTATTGTAGACGCCATTTTAGCCAATGAAACGATGTGTTTACACACCAACACAAACATGTGAACAGCTGTCTTAATTTAATGAAAGAATTTGCTCTCTGCTCCTGCTGGAGCTGGGTCGCCTAAATTTGGTTTGTGCTGTGCACCAACTGTATGCAAATAATCTCTTTTGAGTGCCGATTTTCAGAGAACCTCTACAGTAAGGAACATCTCAGTGGGCCGAAACATGAAGTTTCAACTCTGAATAGAATGGGTCAAGGCCACAAAGCCCACTTTTTTCAACCCAGATAGAGTTTTTCAATTTTATGTGTGGAATATTTATTTTTTTGTTGTTTTTATATCTTATGCTATTCTTATACTAACTAATCGAATAATTCATGTTTGTGTCTGTAGCATATTCGAATGGTGGTAAATTTTTTTAACATGTATTTTTTAACAATATTGCTCTAATAGTTAAACTATAACAATTTTTTGTTAGTTAATTTAAATATTTGTTTAATTAGATAACATTAGGTTATATATTTCTTAACCTTCAAGTAACTTACTTCAAAAGTCCCACATACGTCCACAAACCAGGAGAACAAGAAACAATTTTTCAAAGTTTTTTTTTTGAGAAGTTTTTTTTTTTTGAGAAGAGAAACAATTTTTCAAAGTTAAACACAGGTAAGCCTCGCCACAACAACGGCTACTCCATATAACGTGAAACTGAAATTCGAAAAATTTCGAAATTTATCTCATAACTTCGTCTCTCCTCTCGCCCTCTCTCTTCGTTATATTTCTCCCCCATAGAGAAAACAAGTGATTTCTCATACTTTCTATCAAATCATTCCTCTAGAGAAAACCGGTGTTGAGGAGAACCACCGTAAAGAGAACGAGAAAGGACCAGAAAAGGTAGACCAACCGTCATCTCTCTGTTTCTAGTTCTTTGTTGTTAGTTCCACGTCTAAAGTTTCAAGAACAATGTAATGTCTGTAGAACATGGTTCCTGTCTCCCTGTTCTTGCTTAAAGTTAAGATCTTTTTCATGTTTCCGAAGTAAAGTTGCCAACTTTATGTGTTCTACGTTTTGATTAGTCGTTTTCTTGAACCCGAATTGCCTCCTGCTTTGTTTCAGAATTACTCTGGAGGAAGAAGAGGGTCTTAAAGAATCTCAAGGAGTTTCTAGTGGTTGGATACTAAACATCAAGTCTTCCATTTCTGGTACGCTTGTTTAGTTCATTAGTTGAAAAAGATTCTTGCTTTATGTTTTTCTTCCATCTGGGTTTCTTTTTTTTTGACCAGTTTTTGTGGTTTTACAGGTGGAAATCAACGAATTCCTTGCCACGAAGATGAATGACCTAATGACCAAATCGTTCTTAAGTTATGTGGAGTTGCAGGAGCAAGTGGAGAAGGACCTTGAAGCCCAACTCGAACCGGAACCAGTCCAACTCAACAATGCAGATGACAAAAACCTGTCCGGGTTCTTCCAGGAAGTCAACTCGATCAAGGAAGAAATGGAAGAGATCACCAATCTCTTGTCTGATCTTGAGACCCTAAACCAAGAGTCGAAGTCCATTCATAGTGTGAAACTCTTACGGGGGCATAGAGACAGGATGGAATCCGACGTGGTTGCAGTTCTTAGGAAGGCCAAGGTTGTCAAGGCCAGGATCGAGGCACTTGAAAAATCGAATCTTGCTAATCGGAAGGTGTCTGAATTGTACAGAGAAGGTAGCCCTGTTGATAGGACAAGGGTCTTGGTTACCAGTGGGCTTAGGAGCAAGTTCAGGGAGATGATGGCCGAGTTTCAGCTTCTGAGGGAGAGGATACTGTCAGATTACAAGGATGATCTCAAGAGAAGGTACTACACTGCAACAGGGGAGGAACCGAGCGAGGAGCTGATGGATAAGATGGTTTCAGCAGGTGAAGGAGCACAGATTTTTAATAGAATGTTGGATATGGACCGGCAGTGTAAGGAGAGGCATGACGCGGTGATGGATATCCAGAGGAGTTTGACAAGACTGCATCAGGTGTTCCTTGACATGGCAGTACTTGTGGAGAAACAAGGCGAGAATATTGATGATATCGAGGAGAATGTGGTTAGTGCACGCCATTATGTCTCTGGTGGGACTAACAGCCTTTACTATGCCAATCAGATGAAGAACCGGAGAGCTTCTCTGTGCTGGATTTGCCCTGTTGTGCTGATCATTTTGCTCGTCTGCATCGTCTCTATGTTCGTCAACTGAGAGACTGGGCGGGGTCAGGAATCATTCCAAGAAAACTGATTGATTGCAAGTTGTGCAACTCTGAACTTGTATGAAGTTCTGTATAGTTTTGAGTTGCTTCTGCAGCAGCTTCCAGGCATTCCTCTAGATGCCATAGTTTTGCGTTCCTGCTGTGTTAATTCAGCAAAACTTCAGTCATTCTTGGATTCTGGTTGTGAATCCTCTTTTATTAGCGCCCTTTTCATTAATAGCTGGAGTTGATTCTTATGAATAGATTAAATAAGACATCCTCTTTCCATCGTTTCTTAATGACTTGTGGCAGATGATGGGATTCACTACGTGGGAATCGTTCCTCTGAGGTGTAACTGTTGCTTTTGCTCAAAGTATGAAGCGACGATGAAACTCCCAATTTGTAGTGCTACTTTTACTTGAGATTGCCATGTAAAAAAGTAGATATGAAAATGTCACCTTTTGTTATTCGTACGATTTCCCGTATCATGGCGCGTTGGCAATGCCAAAATCCATGTAATTTTGGCTCAAAGTTCTTGAAGGGACAATGTTAAAATTATCATATTACTTATAAGTATAAAAAAAACCTCCTCTTTGATTCGGAAAGTATGACATTTTAGCAAACTGAGCTTTTAATGACTATTTATGGGTGATTTGGAACAAGTAAACATGAGGAAAGATACTTGGCTAAATGCCAAGGAGAAACCTTATCCAAGTAGCTCAGAAAATAAGGCCAGAAAGGCACTAGTTTCTTGGATAACTTCAATGTCCTAGGTTCTGCTCTAGTATCCTTTGTTAGGAAATACCAAAGCTCAATGGCATTCCTTGCTGCACCAAAACCTTTGACCCTTGATTCAACTCCAACACAGACCATATCTCTAATTGAAAGATGCTCAACCATCGGGGAGCTAAAGCAAATCCATGCTCATGTGATAAAAACGGGCCTGATTGCAGACACCATCACAACGAGCAAGCTCCTAGCTGTCTCCATGGCTCCGAATTCGGGAAATTTGGCCTATGCTCGTGAGATTTTTAACAAGGTTGGCGACCGCAACACCTTCATGTGGAACATCATGATACGAGGGTACGCGGACAGTGATGAGCCGGACAGAGCCTTGGTTCTGTACAATCAGATGCTCTGCAACTCGGTTCCGCACAATGGTTACACTTTCCCCTTCCTGCTCAAGGCATGTTCAAGTATTTCAGCAGAGGAAGAAACTCGTCAAGTTCACGCGCAGATAATCAAATTTGGTTTTAGTTCAGATACTTATGCTGCGAATGCGCTGCTGAGTTCATATACTACCTTTGCTGATGTAATGGCGGTGCGTAAGCTCTTCGATGGGATCTCTGGTAGAGATACTGTTTCTTGGAATGTTATGCTTGGCACCTACATGAAGTTGGAAGAGGTTGGAGTGGCGGAGGAATTCTTCGGAGAAATGCCGACCAAGAATGTCATCTCGTGGACAACAATGATCTCTGGTTATGTCAAAGCAGGATTGAACAAGAAGGCATTGGACACATTCCAAGAGATGCAGATTGCTGCTGTGCAACCTGACAAGGTGGTGGTCACGAAATTGTTATCAGCATGCGCAAATATCGGCGCATTGGATCACGGACGATGGATCCATGCATTAATCCGAAAGAGTGAAATAGAAATAGATCCAACTCTGGGATGTGCACTCATACACATGTATGCCAGGTGTGGTAGTTTGGAAGAAGCCATGAACACTTTTACAAGATTGAAGACAAAGAACGTCTTTGCTTGGACTAACCTTATCTCGAGTTTTGCCATCCATGGCCACGGAAGAGAAGCACTTGCCTGGTTTCTGCAGATGCAGGAGGCGGGCATCAAGCCAAATGCTGCAACATTTACTGCTGTATTAACCGCCTGCAGCTACGCGGGACTAGTTGATCAAGGGAAGTCACTTTTTGACAACATGGTGAGGATTCACCGGTTGAACCCGGCAGAAGAGCACTATGGATGCATGGTTGATCTACTAGGCCGAGCCGGATTACTGAATGAAGCAAAAGAGATAATTGATACAATGCCAATGAAGCCAAATGCCATTATTTTGGGAGCTCTACTCAATGCCTGCAGGAAACATGGAGACCTGGAACTTGGAAAACAGATAGGAAGGACCCTCATTGAACTCGAACCCAATCATGCCGGACGCTACATCCATTTAGCAAGCATCCATGCTGCTGCAGGCGAGTGGAACCTAGCAGCAGAAGCAAGAGAACAAATGAAACAGCGTGGAGTGTACAAAGTTCCAGGATGCAGCACAATCAATTTGAACGGAGTAGTCCACACATTTGTGGCTGCCGATAGATCCCACCCTCAGATGGAAGAGATGCGAAATGCTTGGCATCGGATCGCCAAAAGATTGAAACAAGAAGGATACGTACCTTCAACGCGAGATCTGTTACTTGATCTCCAGGAAGAGGAGAAAGAGGTTGCTCTCAATTGGCATAGTGAGAAGCTAGCTGTTACATTTGGTCTGATTAGTACAAAGGCAGGAACGACAATTCGCATCGTAAAAAATTTGAGGGCGTGCGAGGACTGCCACACTGCAATAAAACACATATCGAAGATATACAACAGGGAGATTGTAATGCGAGATAGAGCTCGTTTTCACCACTTTAGAAATGGGAAATGTACATGTAAAGATTATTGGTAAAATGTACATCTTTAGTATATTACAATGAAACGTGGTCCCAGAGAAACCTTCGGACGACAATGTTCTTGCTCATACCGACAGAAATCTTTTCAAAAAATGGTTGTGATGGACGAAAATCACAACTGAGAACGATGCCGCGACCTGGACATGGACGACAAGTAGCGCAACTCTTCAGGCAGTAATAATCAAGTACCTTAACATTCTCAACGCAGACAAAATCTTTGTAGCATGCCTCCATCTGGAGATGTGGGTTCCATGGAACAGCATCAGACCAAAGAATAAACAAGCGTTGACCATAAGCATCGAAAGAAATCCAGCAGAATATTATTACAAAGAAATCCTATCCTCATCCAACAATTTGGAGTCTGAGCTCTCTTCGTAGGTTCTTTAGTCCTCATTGTGAGGTTGCTGATGTATTTATTGCCTCCAAGAAGTCCAAGGAGACTTTCTGGGTTTGGCTCCACTATTGCAGTCTGCTCTGGT
>SOPF01028023.1:0-42630 GCA_012979155.1 Hypericum perforatum | reverse complement strand
CAGTATATGTAGATTATACATGTTTACTAAGAAGACATAACTGAAATTAATTAAAGACAACACAACACAGCATTTAATTAAAAAACTACAAACAACTGGGACCATATTAAAACCTTCAGCTACTTCGTCTTCAGTCTTTAGCTTAATCTTCCTTGGCTAAGTAGCTTGCCCTTCAATCTCATCTCTGACAACTTTTCTGCTGTCAATAGCCCTCTTAGGAGTTGCATTATCCTCCACATAACAATTTAAAGGTTAAAGAACAGTGTTGTAATATAGAAGTAGAAAATGAAGAGGAAGGAAGAAGAAGGTGAGAAGAGAATGATAGATTTTTTTATCTTTTAGGTCACGGATATGATGAGAACATCAGTTCTCGTGTCTTCTCAAGTAGGGCCCAACATGGGCCCTTATTTTTTAGGGTAAATTATATATATTCCCTGTAATTTGGTATATATATGTCTTATCTTTTTTCTATTTTACAAATTGTGTAAAAATTCTCTTAATTTGGCAAAATTGTACTCTGAGGCCCTCAAGCCTAAACAAGAATTATTTTTTCATCGAGGGACCAGGCAAAATGATAAATATACTTGTGACGTAAAAATCACTCTATGTTCCATGTTCCCCTCCCTCCTCCTTCTCCTTTTTTATTTTGCTTATTTCTTTTTTAATAAATTTAAATTTATATATAGTCTCGTAAATATCATATTTTATTCTCTAAAATTTACATATTTCAATCTCGATCATGTACTTCTTTTATTAAAATTTTATGTAGATAACTTTTGTCTTATAGTTTATTTATTAATTGTATCACTCATATTATTAACATAAATACTCACATTACTATTTAATTATAGGGATAATTATTCTCACCCCTCTCAAGTTTGCTTAAATTACTAATTCAGCTCTTTTAGTTGTAAATGTCAATTTTAATCTCTTTAATTTGTTGTAAGTGTATTATTTAGCCATTTAATGATGTCATCAATTTAATATAATTTTGTAATTACATTTTTTTACCCTTGAAATAAAAAACTCATTGTTAAGGAGTCATCTTCCTCACTTGCTTAGTTGGTGACATTGATCAAACAATCATGTTTGACTTGTTCGATCACTAGTGGGCTCCGAGCAGTTTGGCCTCTCGTCAACGCCATGTGGAGAACTCAACGGCGTGAGCAAGGTGATTGCCAGTACACTATCGATGCCCAGCTCCATGCCATCTTCGAGCAGTTTGACAAGTCCAGCAGGTCCTTCAACTACTCTCACTCGCTCCGTACTACCACTATCGCCAACCAGCTAACTGATGTCAATGCCGTCCCCTCCAATGAGAACTAAATCACTGCGTACCTCTCCAAGATCTAGTGTTGGGGTTTTATCCAGCCTTTTGGGTGCATGATTGTCATCGACAAGGCTACTTTCAAAGTCATCGCCTTTAGAATTATTGTCCTCGTGGGTGTCACAGAGGAGGAGAAGTAAAAGGGAAGAGTTGAGTCATGGTGAGCCTTGTAATGGTCAAGGATAAAAATGTCATTACAAAATTATATTAGGATGGTGACATCAATGAAGGGCTAAATAATATAATTACAACAAATTAGAGAGGTTAAAATTGATATTTTAGAATTAGATGAGCTAAATCGATGATTTAAGAGAATAAGAAGAGGTGAGGGCAACTATCCATTATTATATCAATAACATTACAGATAGTTATGATGGTCAATTATATCTTTTCAAAATTATTTACGAATATGTTACTAATAAAAAATAAAATAAAACTAGTTAAGATTAACTACTACGATATATTTATCATTAACTTTGATTAAAAAGTTATTCCTAACCATACATTTTAAACACGAACCCTAACTCTAATATTATACTAACCCTAATATTAACTTTAATACTAACCCTATAATTTGACCATAACTTTATCACTAACACTAACCTTGACACTAAATAAAAACTTAATATTTTATTTATTTCATTTAAAAAATATTAAACTCTAAACCCTTATGATATAATTAGTTTGAATTTAACTATAATTCAATTCAAAATTAAAAGTTCATAATTCATATTCAATTCATCCTTAAATAAATTAGATATAGTTTGTGATTTTGAAGAATTCAAATTTGAACTAATTTGATTCAAAATTGAATTATGGCAAGGTAAAATTGGGTGTTCTCCTTAAAGATCCTTGGCCCCCAAACCCACTCCATTGTGGCCGAGGATGTTGATACATATTGCTTATTATATTTTCTAAAGAGGAAGAATAGTAATTATTTGTGTGAATATAGATAGACCAAAGTATACTTTAGTATCACATAGTTTGACAGGTTGATATTTTTAGGTATATAGTTTGAAATTCATGATTAATCCTTGTGGTTGCAAAATACCTCTCCCAAATCTGAGCAAGTATGACCAGATTTCACTTAGTAAAAAATATTTTGTGACATACCAACTAGACAAAACAATAATCTAATATTACTGAGGATGTTTGAAAGCGAATTTCAATACAGTGCCAATTTTTAAAATTTTTTAAAATCTCCCTCTTCTTCCTCCCTCTCCTCCATTCTCTCTCACAAACTCAAATCATCAATTCCTATGGGTTGAATGTTATTCCCTTCACAAGTTGAGGAAAAATACCAACTATAAAAAAACACTAAAAAGCTTGAGGGCATCAAAAAAGCAGAGAATGAAGTATCACAGACTAAGTTTCCCTTCAAGCTATCCGTGCAACACTCCAGTACTCGCTTGCCAAAGTCAACCTACCTTCACCTTCTCTCAACTCAAAGGAATAAGAGGAGAGGAAATACATGAGTTTGAAGACTCTTAAGAAACTAAAGAAAGTTGATGAGCTCCTTTGCATTCCTCGTCCTGATGAAGTTTGCCAGCTTTAGAGCATTCCCTAGTCCCATTGAAGGTGTAACTATTCTGTTTGTAAACACCTTCACACACAAGAAAACTTGCTCTTGTATAAAATCAAACTTAGCAAGGAAAGTTGTCTTTATCTCTTTAATTTATGCTTACAAGTAGTTAACTGTGGCATTGAGCATACCTTGCATCTTGTCCTTGAGTTTGTTGTGTGCCTTTTGCATCTTCCCCCCGAGCTTGGCATCCCTATGCTGAAGCCTTCAATACTTTGGGACGAGTTCTCTAACCTAGTTCCATACTCAAAAAACTCATATTCCCACCTCGCTAACACCTTCTCTTGGCAAACCAAGCCTTCTTGAGGTATCAACTTCTTTTTATGAGCAACCTTTCTTCTCTCGGTAGGCCTCTCTTCTTTTCTTAGAAAATGATCTTCCATATACGCATCTTCCTCCTATCATGTCGTCGCAATGCTACTCTAATACTAACTATCATGGGCTAACTTTCCTACTCAAACTATCCGTCCGACACTCCGACATTGACTAGCCATATTCAACCCATCCTCGCCTTCTCTCAACTCTAAGGAATAAGACGAGAGGAAATATACAAGTATGACAACTCTTTGTGGGAATATTAATATATTACTCACTATGAAGATTTTGAGGGATAATTACAAATTAGGATGGCAAGTCATTTATATACACATCAATGAAAGCTAAAACATAAATGCTCGCGATGAACTACCTAGTAATTACAACTTCTAAATTACCAACTATCAACTCCTTTCTACATTGGAGTATTCTAGAAGACCCCGCTATATTCCATAGAGCATTCTTAAACACTCTCCATTCCTTTCTCAGATATCATGAAAAGCTCCGTGATTAACTTTGGTACTTTTATGCCTTGCGTGCCATTTTTTAGCCTTGGAAAAGTTGTCCTGTAATAGAAGGTCCCCAGCAGAACCACTACGTTGGGCTCTTAGTCTGGGCTCAGATTCTTCTCTTTGGGCCCTTGGCTCAGTCCTTATACTTTGGTTTTTCAGAGCCATCTAATGTCTCATCGGTATCGGCTTTTGTTAATGTGAAAAGAGGAGGAAAACAAATAGAATCCACACAACCTTTAATTAATATATGGAAGTTCATATATGGACAAGGGTAGAGAGATAAAGATTTTTTTAAGTGGAACAAAAATATATGGAAGTTCATATAATTAATTACAAGTGAAGATATAGCTGGGTTTGATATAAAGAGGTAGGAGAAGGGTAGAGAGATAGGAGGGTTGGTGTAAATGATTATGGTGTTTAATTTTTTGCAGCAATGATGATCACAAGACATTGGTGTAAATGATGGTTTCACTTTTGATTTCTCGGTTGTTGCGAGGAATTTTTGTTGATGTATATGATTATGGTGTTTATTCTATTATTCATGGTGATTAGAGAAGGGTGAAAAGAGAGAGGCGAAGGAGTTTTACAAAATATCAGTTATCTTGTATTATTTTATATACTTTTACTTATACAACTCAGTAGTATCCGGGCAATTAAAATATTTAATTGACATGCGTGCCAAATTTTTTTTTTTTTGTCTTTGTTCTTTTTCTGTATAGCATTCTTTTCTAATTTTTATTTATATCACTTACCATTTAGATAATCACTAACAAAACTAATCTAAATTCAAGTTAGAAAAGACAATTAAAAATAATAAAATTTTCTAGACAAAATATTTAATATAATTATTTTCTCATTAACTCGAATCTCGAAATTCTTGGTTAACTTCGAACAACATTATCACCAGTAGTAGTTGTTGGTTTTTTCTCAAGTAGGTTATACATATATCATCCAAAAACAAGCTGGTTGTACATTTGTATTTTCTCAATAATTTATCACCTCAGTCATTTTTTATAAATGATAAATAATGTTTTTCTATATGATGTTCTAATTTCAAAGTGGTAGTGAAATTAACAATTTCACGTTTATTTCAAGACGGTCCTTTCTAAGTTTTTGTAATTTAAAAATGTTCAGTAATTTAAATGATTTAATGATACGGTCAGAGTACGAAAAATATATATTACTTAAGGTATGCGTTGAATTTATAATATTTGGGTACGGTTATAAGTCCTACATACTCTTACCCTATCCCTTGTTATTCCGACTGTTCAAAATTTTAGAGATGCATGAAATTGACTTTTATGTCTAGATCTTGGATAAATAACACGCTATAATGATTATTGTTTAAATTTTTTTGGAAACTATATAAAATTATATTCAGTTAAATATATCATCCACAAAATACTTTGACTTATAACAAAGGCAACTATCACTGAGATATTTGTAAAGTAAACGATGTTTAATTACACTATTTTAAAATTTCAAAAGAAAACTTTCAAGAGCAATGACGACTGATATTTACGGTCCCTTCAGGCGTAAACAGTTGGTGTAGTAATTTGCTTAAGAATCAGGAAATGGGATTCACCCATGAAATACAAATACAAACGGTTGCTAGATCTTATTATAAACTAAATAAGGAAATTCTGGCTACCAACAAGATTAAGAAGAATTTATTAATTGTCATTATTTTTTTCTGTGTTCTGAATCGGCAATTTTAGTTTAATAGTAATTATTTATCAAATTTAATTAGGTTGGATACACTTTATTCCAATAATGCTCCAAACCTCCGATCTTGAGTTTTTTTCTTTATTTACTTTTGGTTCTAAGTATTTTAAATAACCTCAAACTTAACTAAATTACCATTGATGTATTGTAACTTGTAAGACTTGCTGAGATGGCTTTGTAAAAGGAAATAAAATAAAGGTGTGTGTTTGGTCCGCATAATTTAACAAGACATAAATGTTTCGAATTTGCACAATCAAAGGATAGTCTTCTTCACTTATTTATTGGACTCGACATAACTAATTAATTGGTGAAAATTTGCGAACTCAAACTCTAAACTCTAAACTGAAACCGACCCCTGATAACTAAACTCATATAGGGTCTCTTTCATTTATGAGCTACAAATTTTAAGTTCCAGACACCTAACTGAGAATCTTCAAAAAGCACCATAACCTCCATTAAATCCTATATCATGGAAGTTAACTGTTGGAAGACCGTGTGCGGATGCAGCACTAGCCCTCGTCGTCGATGACTCTCCATCTCTCTTTCCCCTCCAAAAGCGAAGAGGGGGATCTCTGTCCGATGGGTGCGGCCCTGCATCATCCCACTTGCGTTAGCTCCCATCCCAGCATTCCCATATGGAAAAGTCACAGGAGGCGCTGCCATTCCAACATTTCCACAGGGAAAATTGTTGAACCCGTTCATGTTCATAGATGGTGCAGGCATTGGGATATTCCCATCCGGAACAGCGTTGTGCATGTTCATGGTTACCTGCGGCCCGACTGGTGCCGCATTCCAATCTGGAACAGCGTTTTGCCCTTGCAAGCCCCCCCGGCCAAAGAGTTTTCTCCTTAGGGTAGAGTTCCAGTGGTTTTTTATCGCGCTGTCGGTCCTTCCGGGAAGTAGCCTTGCGATGGCCGCCCACTTGTTGCAATACCGCTGTTGGTTGTTAATAATGATAGCATCCTTTTCCGCAGTGAACGGCTGGTGCACCAATGTCGGCGACAGGTGGTTGCACCACCTGTTGCGGCAAGATTTACCGGACCGACCTGGGATCGACATGGCTATATTAGACCAATTTTGATCCCCCACTATCTGGACCATGGTCCTCAATATTCTATCTTCTTCAGGATGCCACCGAACTCGTTTCACTGTGGTCGTGGTCGAGGATGGTTATAAACGAGCCATGTCGCTTACTATTTTTGGTAGAAGGGAACAAGAGAAAATATTGGTATGGAAGACAATTAAGTTTGCTTGAGGGGAATTCGAGAGAATATTGGTGTGGAAGAAAATTAGGGGAAGGTAGATTTTATACTAGTATTAAGTTATTTATGTGGATAATTTACCTTCCTTTTTTAATTTTTGCCTAAAAAATTTCATTATAATATATGGAAACAAATTCATAATTTTTAATTACAACCGTTAGGATAACGATTTACCAAAATTGTAAGCAAAATAAAATAAATACATTTTAATTACAACCGTTACGATTAATGTGATACAAATTTTGTTAGATATTTTCATAATCTTAATCTACGAAATATAAGCCACTGCGATTAGTTTTCGGGTTGGCATAACTTGAAAGGAACATGTTGTTAGGTAAACGAGCTAGAATTTTGTATTAGAAAATGGAATAATCATAGTTTTTAAATCGACGGTCAGACTGATCGGACCGCAAATCGTCCACTTTACCGGCCAAAAACTCATAATCAAAATGGTTACCTAACGAACTGGGGATCTTCAAGTCTGACCAAGTGGTCCGATTGGAAAATCAAGTCAGACCAACGGTTTGATCGAAAAATATTGACTAGTTTTTTTTTATTTTCGATTCGAGATTAACCGTTCGTATGAATAATTTATTTGGTGTATTTTATAAAAATTAGTATGATTATATGTTATTATTAGGTTATTACATAATTTTTTTTATCTATATACCTATATATATTTCAAAAAATAGAGTTTTTTTTTAATATGAAATCAGGTCCGACCGACTGTTCGACCAGACGAACCAGTCTGACTGGAAATCGTCTAACCAATCGGGTCGATGTCCAATCTATTTTTGAAAACTATGCGAATAATCAGATAGTACCGATATCCGACAGACGACGTCTGGTATCCGTCGGACATTGGAGCACGAAAACGCACAAACCCGACAGTGGCACCACACTTACAACACTCGTAACTCTTTTAAACTTATTCAAATTTGATCTTTCTGAATGCCAGAAATTTAAATTTTCAGGGATTATTTTCTAGTGACGAACAGACGCTTTAAAAGTACAAGGCCTCCGTAAATAGTAGATCATGGTTCTTATTTGATGCACTCAAATTTTTATTATCATCTTACTTATTTCTGTTAAAAATATCATCAATTTTCATTCTTGGCATGTTCTTGGACGGGTCAAGATTATACACATTTTCAACCTCAGTTATGATATGAGGAATTCTTTGTATCTTGATATTAATTTTTTTGACTCGTTATATTCGCAGATCAATTTCGGAGAGTCAAATTAATTATTTGAAAAATTACAAAATTCTTAAAGTCATTACAACACCAAACTCATTTTTTTCATTCTCCATATCAAATTTTCCAACAAATTTGTGTGATTATATTTACAAATCTTGGTGTACCAAGATTATTAAACATTCTGTTTTTCTATAGTATGGTAGTTTTGTATTATGTATTGCTTGCCATTAAATATAAGATTTTGTATTACATCAATACACCAAAATCTTCACTCAAGAATGCTTCAATAGGGCTAAACCCATAAAGAGTCATGTAAATATCTCCGGAGCATGGAGACATGGAACACCGGATGAATATGTGAGAACTCAGGTGGTAGCGCCAACCGATATGCTACTTGACCAACCCGCTCCAAGATCTCGAACGGTCCCACGTACCTCGGACTCAACTTACCCTTCTTACCGAATTGCATAACACCCTTCATCGGAGAGACCTTGAGAAAAACACTCGAACCCACTTCGAACTCAATGTCTTTTCTCCTCTTATCGGAATATGACTTCTGTCTACTCTGCGCTGTCAAAAGCCTCTTTCGGATCACTTTGATCTTCTCGACCGTGTCGTCCAAAAGTTCAAGACTCACATTCTGTTTCTCGCCAACGTCATCCCAATATACTGGCGATCTGCACTTACGGCCATACAACGCCTCATACGGTGCCATCTGAATGCTACTCTGATAACTGTTGTTATACGAGAATTCCATCAGCGGCAACTAAACTTCCAAACTACCTCCGAAATCAATCACACACGACTGCATCATATCCTCGAGAATCTGTATTGTCCGCTCTGACTGCCCATCTGTCTGCGGATGAAATGCTGTGCTCAAATCCAACCGGGTACCCATTGCATCTTGAAATTTCTTCCAAAACCGAGACGTGAAATGTGTCTCTCGATCGGAAACTATCGAGATCGGAACTCCGTGCAATCTGAAGATGTGGTCGATGAACAACTGAGCAAACTTCGTAGCATCGTAAGTACTCTTGATCGGTAGAAAGTGCGCTGACTTCGTCAATCTGTCCACGACAACCCAAACTGAATCGAATCCACCCGGCGAAATTAGAAGACTAGCCAAAAGATCCATCGTAATTCTCTCCCACTTCCATTCCGGAATATCTAGCGGTTGCAACAAACCTGACGGTCGCTGGTGTTCGGCCTTGACTTGTTGACACGTCAAACATCTCACAACAAAATCTCCGATGTCTTTCTTCATACCGCTCCACCAAAACTGACCCTTGATATCACGATACATCTTGGTAGAACCCGGATGCATACTGTAAACAGTTCCGTGCACCTGAGCCATGACATCCATCCATTCGGCAATTTACCTTCCTCGACCTTTTCTATCATCTTCGTCAACTCAGGATCATCTCGCTGAAGTTCTACAACATGACCACGTAAAGTCGATTGCAGATGTAACTCGCCTAACAACATAGCCACACTTCCATCAAGCACTATCGTCAACTCCAAACCTTGCTCGATCATCTCGTGAATGCTTGAAATCAAAGGTCTTCGCGTTACCGACAAATGTGCTAAACTACCTGCTGACTTCCAACTCAAAGCGTCAGCCACAATGTTAGCCTTACCCGGATGGTAGTTGATTGTGCAATCGTAATCCTTCAAAAACTCCATCCATCTCCTTTGTCGCATATTCAGATCCCTCTGATCAAAAATATACTTCAAACTCTTGTGGTCGATAAAAATATCAAACTTCTCACCGTATAAGTAGTGTCGCTAAATCTTTAGGGCAAATACTATGGCACCCATTTCCAAATCGTGCACCGGATAATTGTGCTCATGCTTCTTCAACTGTCTAGAAGCATATGCAATAACATTCCGATCCTGCATCAAAACACATCCCAAGCCAATCCTAGAAGTATCGCAATAAACTGAATACTTCCCGCTTGCTGACGATAAAGCCAAAATCGGAGCATTAGTCAACAAAGACTTCAACTCCTGAAAGCTTCTCTCACAATCTTCCGTCCACTCGAACTTCACATTCTTCTGCGTCAGTTTTGTCAAAGGAACGACCAAGGTAGAAAAGGCTTTTACAAACCTTCGGTAATATCCAGCCAACCCGAGAAAACTTTGTACCTCCGTAACATTGGTAGGAGTCGGCCAATTCACCACAGCCTCGATCTTTTTCGGATCAACTGACACTCCATCCTTAGACACCACATATCCTAGGAATGCCACGCTCTGCAACCAAAACTCGCACTTAGAAAGCTTGGCGTACAACTCGTTGTCCAACAACGTCTTCAAAACCAACTGCAGATGTCTCTCGTGCTCTTCCTCAGTCTGCGAATAAACCAATATATCGTCGATGAAGACTATCACAAACTGATCCAAAAATGGCTTAAACACCCGATTCATCAATCCCATAAAGTAGGCTGGAGCATTCGTAAGACCAAACGACATAACCAAGAATTCGTAATGCCCATACCGAGTTCTGAACGCTGTCTTGGTCACATCTTCCTTCCGAATTCTCAACTGATGATACCCTGACCTTAAGTCAATCTTCGAAAACCACTTTGCATCACGCAACTGATCAAACAAGTCATCAATACGTGGAAGAGGATACTGGTTGCGGATCGTTACCTTATTCAGTTACCGATAATCAATGCAGAGTTGCAAACTCCCATCCTTCTTCCGAACAAACAATACCGGAGCACCCCACGGCGAAATACTTGGCCGAATATACTCCTTATCCAACAGATCCTGCAACTGAATCTTCAACTCCTTTAACTTGGCAGGTGCCATACGATACGGCGGTATCGAAATCGGCTGTGTTCCTGACAACAGCTCAATACAAAACTCAATCTCCATCTCCGGAGGCAAAACCGGTAACTCATCCGGAAACACACCCGCAAACTCTTCCATAACAGGAATACCATCAACGGTAACCTTTTCCACGTCAACTTCCTTAACAATAGCCAAATAACTGACGCAACCCTTCCGTAACATTCTGGAAGCCTTAAGACACGAAATGAGCCTTGGCGGAATCATAATCTCATCACCCCGAAACATAAATTCCGACTCACCCTCAGGCTTGAATCTCATATGTTATGACCCTCGCTAACTTTGTCTTGGTTGTGATCGCTAGGTCCGACCGTTGGTTATTTTACGTAGAACGGTTCTCGAACCGTGTGGCTTAACTCGTCGACTGTTGGAGGATTAGGTATAACTTTGTCGTATGAACTCCGATTTAGATGATTCTAAGTTGAGTAGGTTCGTAACACGTTAGTCTACGACTGTCGTGTTTTGAGTTTTATGATTTGGAATCTTCGTCTTTGAGTTACGAGCTAATTTTGGTGGAAAAGTCTGCATTCTCGACTAGTGTAGTGGTCGCTACAAATGTAGTGGTCGCTACGCATCTTGCAGTGGCCGCTACAAATGTGGTGCTCGGGAGGTTCGAGGCTTCTCTATTTTCGACTTCTTTCCCTAGCGGTCGCTACAAATGCAGTGGTCGCTGCACCTCTGCAGACTCCTTCAAAATAAATCCATAACTTTCTCGTACGACCTCCGATTTGAGTGATTCCAATTCGAGGATGTTCGTAACATCTAGATCTACAACATTGATGATTTAAGTTTTGACATTTGAGGATTTATTTGATGGGATCATTGGAGAGGTTTTAGAGTACGGTTTTAGGTACGATTTTTATCGGTATTGAGAGATTTTGCCAAATGATGAGTAATGTGGCAAATGGGGCTTAGGACTTGATTTGAGGACTTATTAAAACTTAAGTAGAAGTTTTGGAGTGTTTGGAATGACTTGAAAGGTTGATGACCAAAGTGGAATAAGCTTGAGGATAGACTTTCCAATTATGGTAAGTATGGGCTAAATATCTAGGAGGCTTAGTGAGTGGGTTTTCATTGTGTTCATCCATTTGAAAGGAAAGAGAGAGAGAGAGAAAGAGGAGAAGAAGAGCAAGAAGCTTTACCTTGGATTTGAAGCTTGGTAAGTGATTTCTAGACTTAGTTTTATTGAAATTAAGTGTAGATCCATTCAATACCTTGAAGTAGGTGTAAGCTTGTAAGGATTTGAGTACTTTTATGATTATGGATAATTTGGAGTTTAAGTATTTAATGATTGAATGAAGGATTTGATAATCATAGATATTGATCTAGTCATTAATGATGAGATAAGAGGATTATCATACATATTTTGGAGATTTGTGTAAGAATATGATTTTAAGTACTTTAGTGTAGGTTTATCCATTTTTCCAAGAGTTTGAGAGATTGAAGATTGATATAGGGTTGTTATATGATTTAGTTGACCATCTTTTGGAGTTCGAACACCGAGGATCGTGAAGTGACGTTTGAAGCTCTTTTGGAGTATTTGGATAATTTGGTTAAGGTAGGGCGATATTATCCCTAACCTCTGTTTTGGCTAACATTGTTTGTTATAAACTTGTGATGTTGGTTGATATGATGATTATGTGATGATGTGATATATTGTGAATGTGAGTCTTTGATTTGTATGCGAGTTGGTGATTTTGGTTTATGCATGGTTTTGGAAATCATGAGTCTTTGGACTATGAAAATGTGATGTGAGGTTACGAATTTGTGTATGGTATATGTGTGTCTATTTGTGAGATGGCGGACGATGAGGTCTACCCGTGTCAACCGGGGATGTTGACACATGTGCACATGTTTTGAGGATACATTGGATTTGTTATGATTATGATATGGCCGGCGGAGTTTGATTATGAAAGCGCTATAAGATATGGTATCCTCGTGTTGTGAGAAGGAGTGACACAATCTAGACCTATCCGAAGTCCATCCATTTATGTGGCGTTCGCGATACCTATTCGGATCGGAACGTGTCTATGTGTATGATATGTGAATATGATATGGCATTCGCGATACCTATTCGGATCGGAATGTGCCTATGTGTACGATTATGAGTTTGTCATTTATTTATGATTAAATTACTTGTGTTGTGCTAAATGTTAATTTTGCACCAATTGTTTATGCATGAATTTGAGTCTATGTATGTGATTGGTTAGTTAATTATAGGTTAGTTTTAATATCCTCTACTAAGTACTTCCAAGTACTTACCCCCTCCTCCACAGGTGACGAAGTATAAGTTCGTTTGATGTCCGAAGAGTTGTTTGTTCAATTGAGAGGAACCGTTGTCTTCCTCCGGGTTTCTTGAAGTCTTTGGATGGTACTCTTTTGTGGTCTTAGACGAGTCGCTCCGTTATACATAAGTTGAACTTTAGAATTATGTAAGAATATTTGTAAGTATTATGTATGGGAATATTTGTATCGTAGGACCTTATGTATGAATTTTAGTATTTTGAATAAGAGTATTATAATGTATATGTAATATATATGAAGTACGCTTCCGCATATGAGTTACGCTTCCGCGATTTGATATGTGTGTATGTATGAGGCTGGTTGGGTCGCGGCTCTTCGGTTTGGAGAGCGTGACCTAGCGCCATGTTGGCGGCCCGGATTTGGGTCGTGACATCATAATCTTATGAAAGCAATCCACCGTAGCATGATAACCCGAAAGCCAATCCATCCCCAAAATCACATCGAAATCCTCCATGTCCAACACATGAAAATTGGCCAACATCTCATGGCCATCCACAACAATCACACATGATGCAAGTACTAAATGCACGTGAATGACATGACCCAAAGGAGTGCAAACATCTAACGGTACATCTAACGACATAAGAGGACTTTCAAAAGATCTCGCAAATTGGGGTGACGTAAACGAGTGTGTTGACCCCGAATCGAATAAGACTCGAGCACTTGACAAGCCTATAGGAAGAGTACCTAAAACTACATTCCGAGTCGCCGTAGCATCCTTCCTCGTAAGTGCATATACACGAGCAGGTCCACCGTCACTCTGCTCCATCGGTTCCTTTCCTCGAAGACCGGAATTCTCACCCTGGTGACTCTGACTCACTGATCCCCGATATTGCTCTTGTGATTGCCCGGATAAGCTTGTAAGCTGTGCGTACTCCCTCGCCTTAACCACTCGACAATCCTTGACTTGATGCCCAAACTTACCGCATCCGAAACAAGCTCCCGATTGTCAATAACATGGTCTCCCGGGATGATATCTTCTGCATCGCAAACAATTTCCATCCGATTGCGCTTGGCTACCCGATTGGCCTCGACCTCGCAACTGACCGTAAGAACCATTTCCTCTCCCGAATCTTCTTCCAAATCTTCAGCCACCTATCGAGAAATTCGATGAAAAACTCGGCCTTTGTTGTTGTTGTCCGAAGTTCTGGCTCGAACCATACTGCGATGGCCGATCAAATCGTTGCACCTTAGCTTGCCTTTGCACTGAGAGTCGCTCATTGTCGCGCATTTCCAATGTCCTCGCACAATCCACGGCCGCCGAATAAGACTAAAAGCCACGCGGATACATGACTTTGAACATAGCATCATCCAACCCACGAATAAACCGCTTGACCTTCTTCTCCTCCGTAGGAATCAGATGTTTGGAGTAACGAGAAAGATAACCAAACCTCTGCTCGTACGCTGCTACTGTCATCTCCGGTGTCTTTGTCAATCTCTCGAACTCAAACCCTCGAGCATCTTGTAGACTTTCAGGTAGGAAGCGATCCAACAAAGAGTCGTTGAACTCCTTCCAAGTCCATCCAGTTGATTTCATAGTTTGGAACCATACTCCCGCCTCACCTATCAACTTGAACGCTGCTAGTTCCACCATCCTCTTACTATCGCAATTCAGGATCTTCCTCCGCTTTTCCATTTCATCGAGAAACACATGAGGATCATCACGAGCACCAGAAAAAGTGGGTGGGTCTAACCTCAGAAATTCTGCCAAGGAGTCATCCCTCGGAACCATAGCACCCTTCTCTACCACACTTTGCTGCGCTGCGATAAATTTCTTCATCGCTAGCATAACCCGATCAACCACATCACCGCTGCGCTTCCTGCGCGTCGTAGTACCACCAGCTGGCTAATCCCTCTCAACGATCGTAGCCTCGACAGTAGTGGTCTGCTCAACTACAGGTGTAGGCTCCACGGTAGCCTCATCCCTACACCCTTTGGAGCTTTCACCATGCTCCCTCATCGTAGCATCAACCCCTTTACGAGTCACAGGCATAGTCTCCCTATAGAACAAGTCATCATTTAAGACAACGAATGGAAGACAACGACACGATAGATCCTATGCTCCGTAGGTTACAACACGACAAACCAGACAAACACAATCAACCCTAGGCTCTGATACCAACTTTGTCACAACCTGCGCGAAGGTCGATGACCAGCGCTAGACCACACAACAAATATCCACACATGTGTAACCTAGCAAGCCTTACAATAATATGCACCACTATGAAAACACACATCGGAAACAAACATGCAGAAGTCATATCATAAACATCGATGGTACTCGACCATCATCGTACATATGAACAAAGCATCTCCCTAGGGACAAAATCCATGACAAAACATAACAAACCGCTACGAAGCATCTAACCGAATGTACAAGGATAGCACTAGACTGGAGACCTCAAAAGCGTGGCCCTCAAATGGCAGAGACGGGCTCGACACACGGACTCCAGACTCTGACGCAACTATGGCACTTCGGAACCTGAGATAGATTTTGTAAGGTGTAAGTGTCGGGAAACACTTAGTAAGAGATAGAACATAACATATCAGTTATGTTTGAGATATACGTGCCACAGAACTTAACCATGTTCGACACAACTTATGCTCAAAAATGCATGACGATAATATACTTCACAAAATAACGGAATCGCAGAA
The DNA here is from genome assembly GCA_012979155.1 of Hypericum perforatum. Taxonomy (NCBI): domain Eukaryota; kingdom Viridiplantae; phylum Streptophyta; class Magnoliopsida; order Malpighiales; family Hypericaceae; genus Hypericum; species Hypericum perforatum. The sequence goes on along the minus strand of SOPF01028023.1, from coordinate 26,899 downwards.
TTAAACACATAAGGCAATAAAGCCATGTGGAGCCATGAACTCAACCACAAATATCGACACACACACACAGAGCTATGAACAGGTTTTGAAAGGCCATTTCCTCTGACTGCCAGGGGATATCCAAAAGGCCTAAACGAATCTCCATCCACACAAACACAAGAACTAGCTTACTTGCGTAAACTAGCGATATCTCCGACCTATGAGCTCATAGACTAACATCCCCCGTTAGTATGGGAAAGCTTGTTCATTTCTCTCACAAAATACATATCGAATCCAACACATGACCCAATAGTCCACAATCCATCTCACATGGATATTTCAATCACACAACTCAGCCTCGAGCTAGCGATCTAGCTAGCGATCTAGCCGGCTGTTCACAAACATCACATCGATCACATATTCTCAACGAATCACATATGCACAATCTCCTATCATAATCGACAACATATGCATGAGACGCACATAAATCAAGATCGGTAACATGCATATAACTAACACAACCAAACTTGTCATGGTCTATCCGCTTATTGGACAATTTCCAATGATCACCGATATCGCAACCGATGCTTTCCACACTCAATCTCCAAACCGATTCTCCTTCCCTCGCACACCTTGCGGAAACTCTGTTCATAAACCCAAATTACCAAAACGAGGTTAACCTCAACCTTTCCGAACCAACACGCTGCCAATAACTCAAAACGACCAACAACGGTACTTATGCCGTTCAACATTTCCATCCTCAACGACAACGCAAATAACTCAAACTCTGACCACAACCACTTCAAACCACACTTCACAAGACTTCTCCAAGCCTTTTGCTTCAACACCTTCAAACTGAATCTTGCAAAGAAACCACTTACCAAGCCTTTTGCTTCAACACCTTCAAACTGAACACAGCCCACTGTTCCAAACTTCAACAAGACGTACAGCCCAAACCCTTCAACCAAAATGCACATAAGATACCATTCTGGAAACCTCAAGAGGTCCTCTACAATCTATCAAAACTTCGTAGCCCAACTCAAAGTCTAAGTATGCTTACCAAGTCAATCTTTCTCACGTCGCTCGACTGACCACCTCAGCAACAACGACCAGATTCAAAACCACTTTCCCGACGAATCCCTGATCCAAAACCCACGTATGATATACCAAAAGAAAGCTTAGGAAGTCCTCTACAACCCACTTCAGAGGTTTGAAACTGAATTCTGAACGGAAATAGCCTTACTGTTCAATTCTTTGCCGAGCTGCTTCACTTCTCTCTCCTTCAACCTTCTCACTTCTCTCTCTATTTTCCTTTAATAATTTCGTGTAATGACCAAGGAGCTCAGCTTCCTAACTCTTAAAGTAAGTCTCAGAGATATTTCAAGAGGTGGAAGAGGTCCAATCAAAAGAAAACCTCTCCATCAACTTAATCTTTGCAAGAAGACAACCAACTTATGGTCCAATCGCAGCAGACCAGGCACAAGCAGCTTACATGACGACCTCCTTTCAGTTTTTGACCAATATGAAATTTAACCAATCTGTTCCTTAAGATGTCTAGTTTCCAAATTCTTTAGAATTTCTCGATTCGGACTCACGACAAGAAAGTTATGGCCTTTTAACCAACCAAAGGTTAATCTGGCCGAAGCATCCAACAGCTTCTCGTACACACATTCTCACCCATTTCCATCGACTTCTGCCCAAATTGGTAGACAACAGCATTGTAGCATTATGTCTCTAGTTTCCGAATCAGTTGGAATTTCTCACTTCGGACTCACGACGAGAAAGTTACGGCCATTTAACCGCAAGCAGGTCAATCTGTCCGAACCAAGCAACACTTCACAATTCCGAAAATTTCTCTAAGGCATTGCACTTGCCGAAACCAAACTCCAACGACATTCATTCACAAACTCAAACTCTTAATATCGCATATCCAATGCAATTGTTTCGGCACGACGCAAGCCGACCAACTATATTTCCGAGTCTCACAATTTTAACTCATTATATTTAAAATAGTATGTTTAGATAACAATAACGTTATGTTGTAGATTTTTGTTATTGTGCGACGAACATGTAATTTTAGCAGACATTATTGCGAAAACAAATATGTGCTCTGGTTTGTGGGGAAGTTCGGGCAATGGTTGGTTTGATTGGGCAAGGCTAGGGTGGTTAGCGACTAGCAGGGTCTCGGAGGGTAAGTGCTGCTTTTTTCATGTACAACACTTTCGTTGGTGAGTTGATGGGGGGAAGGATGATACATTGGCAATGGTGATGACTAGCTCCTCAGCATGTACAAATGAGAGTCAGATGAGAGTATCAGGTCATGCTTTTAAATCAATTTTGGTAATTGGTGGGAGGTTATGGTCCACTTGGAGAAAGGAGCAGAGAGGCAAAATGTCATGGATCGTCCCACGAGATTGTTTGGCCGTTAGAGTACTAGTCTCGACGTGACCAACTTTTTACTGAGTTTAAATGTTAACGATTTGATATTGTGCACTCTGTCAATGATGCTCTCACGAGATTGTTAGGACGTCAGCGTACTAATCTTGAAGTGGTCAACATTTTGCTGAGTTTAAATGTCAACGATTTGATGTCGTGCATTTCGTCAATGATAAGGCCATTTGAACGATGTCATTCTTTTTGATCATTTAAATATGTATTACCCTAGGATTAGTTATGACTTTATGAATCGAATTCATCAATAGAAATTATCATTTCTTTCTGTTGATGTAGGCATTAGACTAAACCATGCTATTTCTTATGTTTTACTACATTATGTTCTCAAAATTTTTTAATTCCTAACAATTGGTATTAGAGCTTGTTGCTGGAGATGGCTAGACGCAAAAATTTGCTCTTACGAAGATAGATAGTTCATCAAACTTTGAGTTATAGCAAAGGTGTGTCAAGAATTTTTATTGCAATAAGAAATAGTAATTGCACTCTAAAAAAGAAGTCCAAGAAGATGGAAGAGCAAAAGTGGAAGGATACGTGGGCTAAAACGGTGGTGATAATTTTCTTGTACTTGGCAAACAATGTAATATATCATGTCTTAAATGATGAGTCATCAGCTAAGGTGTGAAAGAAATGAGAGGCAATGCATATTTTGAAGATCTTTAAAGTCTATTTATCTTAAGCAAAGATTGTACAAGCTTAAAATTAAGGAGCGCTAAAATTTGAGCCAAAAATTAATAGTATGAGTCAACTTGTGACCTACTTAGAAACAAGACAGGCATTATTGTTGCTAAATTCTTGATCGAGCATCTACAAGAATATGATTATATCCTAACTCCGGGGAAGGAGTCCTTATTGTTATATGATATCATGAGTGCTTTGTTAGGGTATCATCAAAGAGAAAAAGCTATGATCAAATAATAGGACTAGTTGTGTGAGGTAACCATGGTGATTGAGAAGCAAAGATGGAAGAGGATTTAGGTCAAACTCAAGGAGTTTTGATGCAAATTACTTTAAGTGTAGAAAAAGAACATGAATAAGATTGTCCAAAAAAAAATTTGGGACTATGAGAAAAGGATTTAGTTCGATAAATATGGCCCTACATTTGGGTAGTTTAGATGGTGACTATATTTCTATTTTATCAACTCCAAAGCATTTTGATTCTTGAATTTCGAATATAATGCATGTTTCTTTCATATGACATCCAAAAAGAGGATAATTCAACACTTACAAATTTGCTGGTTTAGGTATAATGGCTATGAGTGATGGTTTTACTTATAGTATTACTGATATAGGTGTTATTTGAATCAAGATATGAGATAGTATCGTCATATACACATGTAGCTTAAACATGTTTCAAAGTTGAAAAGAAATTTGATATCATTAAAAGCCTTAGATTTTAGCGAGTATATCTATAAGATTAAGGAGGCTAACTGAGCCAAAGAAGAATGTTATGGTAATGACAAAGGGTGAAAGAGATACGATGAATACTTATAGGTTAGTGGAGAGCATGGATGTAGATGAAGTCACATCTTTGGGTTCTGATGAAGAGGAAAAAAGTAGCTTGGTCACTTGAGTTAGTAAAGATTTGACATGAATGATTTTGGTGGAATCTAAATTTGTAGAGATATGAATAACAAGTTATAGTTAATTTGTGGAGACATAGTTACTAAGGAGTTATGATTGTCACATAAAAGCATTATTAGCTAGGTCCTTGTTATGGTTGTCTAAAGAAATGTCGATGCCAAAGATGTTGGGTAGGTTTTGCATAAAGAATGCAAAGGTGTTAGTAGCACAACACGTAGACCATATATCTTAAGCAAATAGTGGACTTCAAGACATGTCGAGAGTTCTACTTCATAGAATAAGGTTGCATATTGTATGTTATGGCAAGTAGAAGTAGTTTGAGACAAAAAGTACAATAAAATAGTGGTTTAAGATTACAGAGCATGAGGCTGACTAAAAAAAGAAAGACATGTATATTAGTCGCAATGTTGTTTCAGCAAGTGAACTTGCAAGTTGGAGTTCGATAAAGAATAGAAGAAATAGGCCAAGAAAGCTCAAAATTTAATTTTGGGAGTTCACTTCATATGATTGAACAAAATATCAAGAGAAAGTTGGGATGATCTTATTGATAGTGTTGTATCTATGGTCATCAAGGTAAAGTTTGTTCAAGTTCAAATTTGGTTTCATAGTTTCTTGTACATGATATTTTCTTGCTAAGGTGAATCTTATTGTGTTATGTCAAAACATAATTTTTTTATTGGCATGGCCAACGACCGCTCACTCTCTAGCATTTGTTAGGAGTAGGTAGTAGAATTTTAGATTTATTAAGCCCTACCAAGTTCTAGTTTTGCATCACCCGCTGAAATGTCGCATGCAAATTTTATTTTATTTTGACAATTATTTTGGACTTTTAATTTGACATTTATATGTTTGTTGTAGTTTGGCAATCATATAAAGATGTGTTATATTTGAAGTTAGTTATGAATTTATAATGAAAATTTATTAATAAAAATTATCATTTTTTCCTAAAAATATAAGTATTAGGTGAAACCACATTATCTTTTGTATCAATATTCTTTGAGCATTTTATTTTATTTTCTAAAGATGTTGAATTCCTCAGAATAAGAATGATGAAAAATCTTATATAAGTAGAACATGAATATTTATTAATTAAGATTTAATTGTGTGATTATTGTAATGCTGAAAAAATCTTATATAGTTTCCTCTTAATTGTTTAATTATTATTAGAAAAAGTATGTTTAATCCTTCATGTATGGTTTTAAATTTTCTAGGTCCCCATGTTTTAAAATTACTAAGGTGATATCCTTGTAGTTCATTTTATTATACAATTGGGTCATTTCAATCATTTTTTATTGGAGAATTCAAATTTATCTGTCCAAAGACCAACTAAAAAGACCAAAATGCCTTCTACAACTAAAAAAATAAAAACTTCTCTATTTCCCCTTCTTCTTCCTCTCCTTTGTCTTCTTCCTCAATCCTCCAATTAAGAACATCAACCCACACAAACTGACAAAACTTTCCATACAAGAATTCAGGAATCAATCACCTTGCAATTAAATAGGTATGTTAAATACTAAGGAATAGCTTGGTTTGGACCAGGATAATGTGGAGGCTAGTTAAAAGCTCTCATTGGTAGGTTAAGCTGGGCTGGGAAAACCCGACCATTGGTGTTTGGTGTGTCATTAGCATCGGGATCACCATAATCCTCCTCTCAACCTGCCTGGAGAAGTCTATCTTTGCACCCAACTTCTCCTCTGATAGTGTTCTCATCAAGGAAATCCATATCGATCTTTCATCTCTCTCCTTTTAGATCTTTCATCTTGACTTGATCCTCTATCCTCCTGACCTTAAATTCTTAAACCTTTGACTCTATGATCCAATAAAATCTCATCTGCCATAACTCTGTTAAGATCTATTATTGTTAACAGAGTATGGTCGAGGGTTAAGGATGAAGAACCGATACTTTTGGAGAGGGCGTCACTATAAGATGTGGTTATCGTGGATTTGCTCTGCTCCTTAAGGAAAAAGTTAGGCGGTTATCGATGATGGTTCAGTTCCACGGGGGCTAGTGAGTGCAGAGGAGCAACAGTGATTAGATGTGAGTTTTGAGAACGAGTTTAATTTGTCAGAGAATTTAATCTTTTAATTAGAGTTTAATTGGTGATGCTTTGTTTGAAGAATGAATTCTTGTTAGTTTTGTTAGATTAACTGGATTACTATTTTTTATTATTAAATTTTGGGAAAAGAACCTTTAACTAAACCATGTGATATACCAAAAAATCACTTTAGTACCCTGTGGTAAAAAATACTTCAATCGAGTCATACATCACCTAATTCACATCATTTTAGTCATACATCACCTAAAAAGCCTTCACATTGAGCGGACTAAAGGTATGACAAATTAGGTAATGTATGACTAAAGTGATGTGAATTAGGTGATGTATAATCAGTTGAAGGGTTTTTTACCACAGAGTACTAAGGTAATTTTTCGATAAATCACAGGGTATTTAAAGTATCATTTTCCTTAAATTTTATAATGTGAGAGAAAGAAAATGAATTGGAGGAAGAAGAAGAGAAAGAAAGAGAAATTTTTAATTCCAAAGAGAATTTTGGTTCTTTTAGCGATTCCTTGGCCGAAGAATATAGAATATTCCATTAAAAACGAGTGGAAGGACTTAGTTGTACTATAAAACGAATTGTAGCCGTAGGAATAACTTTTTCAACATGAGAATATTGAAATCGGAAAAGCATACACGAATATTTAAAACATAATTTTTTTCATTATTATTTTATACTATATAATTATCACATTTTGCTATTTGATTTAGAAGAATGGCCATAAAATTACCGGAAAATGCTGATGTTTTAAATAGATCAATCGGGGAGGACACGTAATTGGGCATATGGACACATCAAAGTCCATGGACAGCTGCCAGGCACATAAGTTTTTGTCGGACATTAATACTATAAATTGAATGCACTTGCTTAAATTTCTTATAAGATTATTCAAAAGTTACGATTCTTGAGAAAAAATTAATAAACAAAATGGGACACTTTCGATTGGGTCAGGAAGATCGGAAACAGGATCTCTCTTGTACTGGCTAGCTTAAAAATGGTCTAATGATAGGCATAGACCTGGCCACGAATTGAATTCAATTCGTAATTCGATTTGATTCAATTCGTTAATAATTAGATTCGATTCGTATATAATTCGATTTGTCGACAATTCGATTCGAATTCGTAATGGTACGAATTGAATTCGGTTTGACATTTTTATAATTCGTCAAACCGGCAAATTCAATTCGAATTCGATTCGACTTAAATTCGTAGTCAATTTGATTAAATTTGTATATATATATATATATATATATATATATTGGTGTAAAAAATCTCAAACTCAATTATTTAGTTTACCTTAAATTCTAAACCCTAAACTCTTAAACCCTAAAATCTTGAAACTCTAACTCAATTATTTATTAAATCATAAATTTTAAACTCCAAATCTTAAATCCTAAAATCTTAAGCTTAATTATATATTAAACTGTAAACTTTTAAATCCTAAATGATGAAATGCTTAAACCCAAAATTTTAATTTATACTAAACTTATTCTGGCGTATTAAGTGCAAACTCAAACTTTAATTTATTTTTTCTCAAAAAATATTAAACATTTATTCCTTTTTTTAATTTTTAATTAAATATTTAATATTTAAGAATCAATTCGAATTCGATTCGAATTCAATTCGAATTCAAAAGTTTATAATTCGTATTCAATTCATCCCTGGACGAATTGAATATGGTTTAATATTTTGATAATTCGAATTCAAACCAATTCGATTCGAATTCGTTCGAATTCGAACTGTGGTCAGGTCTAGATAGGCAGGGCCCAGGGGCAGGAAATAATTCCAAACAATCTGATTTATCGTATATCCAGTCAGGTCTAGATCAATACGGTCATATGTATGGAATGGATTTAGTTGTTTGGTTTTCACAATCACAGAGATGGATAAATTTTTTTAATAAATATATAACTTTTGTTTTCAATTCAAGCAATGTAATCTAAATATATATCCATTAACTAGTGATCACAATGAGTAAGATAGATTGTTAGTAAGATTTTATTTATATCTTAATTTAAAATATTGGACCTATATTGTATCTTGTACCTTCAAAAAATTTCATAATACTTATATTCTTACTATCAGAATTTGTAATCTATAAAGTTTGTTAGGTCCAAATCTTGAATTAAATGTAAAATATTTTGTAATATACTTTTTCAAGTGTATATATTAAATTTCAATGAATCATAATGAATATATAAAAATTATTTATGAAGTATCTAGTATATCACTAATAAAAATTAGATAAAAATATGGTAAATATTTAAGAAATTTATTATAATTTATAAGGAAAAAATAATAATAAAAGTATTAAATTAAGGTCTAATGAGGGTGTGATTCTTGTTAGGTAGAATCTAAAGTAAGGTAAGAAGATAAAGATAAGGTAGAAATTCATATAATTCATGCTTTATCATAGGTTCTATTTTCAAATGTACATCCATATTTATATCTTACGCTAAATTCAATCAAAAATAACAAATTTTCAACTTATGAGTTAAAAGTAAAATCCCACTAATAAAATATGGATATTTCTTCAATATCTACCACTAACCATTACTTATACTTTGCCATCATCTTGTCTCATTTATAATGTTGGTTTCGAGCCACAGCACAAATTTACCCAAGATTCAAGAGACATAAATATCTGAGAACCCAAAATTTATTTTCAAATGTTTGTTCTCATGATGTTCCCCATTGCATTGACAAGGGAAATTAAGCAAAAGAAGAAAACAGATTGGAAAAGTCCAAAAAAATTAATTATCAAAGAAACAAAAATAGAAAGAAAATCCTTTGAGAGTGAGATCTTCCTTTTTCTCTTTTTTTTTTCTTCTCCTTGACTTTGATTGACGATCCTTGTCGTCCGCGTTTTCCTCAACCACAGTATCTTCAGAACCAGCTGCAATATAGAACTACCACTAAATGAGATTTCTTGTATGATGCTAAAAAATGAAAATAATAATATGAATAATGAAGTGAACTTAAATGGATATTAATGGAACTTACAAGAAATAAAAGCATGGCTACAATGTCCTTGACCGATTATTTTGAATCTGGTAATTTCCTGAATTCACATAACCAAAATTCTCCCAACAGGAAGATCTTCCCTGCAAGTAATTGTCCAAGGAAATATCTTAATACAATGCACAATGTAATCAAAGAAGACACCATTCGGAAAGTCACCATCTAAAACATATCCAACAGTGCATAAATCAAACAAGTTGGGAAGCTACCTCAAAGTAGGTTGCTGAAAAGCCTTGTGAGTACTCAAAGTCACTCTCAATTGAAGTTTGATTACGGGTTTGGGCAAAATTACTCTGGCAACACCAATTAAAAGAATAACACAATTAAGTACAAAGACAATAAGTTGACTTCAATACATGTATCACATTATCAAGTATATAGATGCACAATATACATTAATGTAATCTCAAAATGGCGGATTTCTACTGAATTTTATCTTGGTGTCACTACTTCAAATTTGAAACAGAAATTGTAAATATGTACAGAAATAAAACTTAAATATTAAAAAAAAACTCAAAACTATCATTACCCTGGAGAAGTTGAAAGCTGGAGAGCTGGCTGTATCATCAAGCAAAGAAGCAATGTCTTGAATATCCTTTCCATGCCTCTTCTTCTCCTTCCCATCCTTCTTCCTCTTCCCACCACATTCCTGATCTTCTTCTTCAAAGTTGTTGTCTTCGTGGAATATTGCAGGCCCAGAGGATGCATCGGAGACCATGGACAAGTCCTCCTCATCATCATCATCACCACCACATTGCTGATCTTCTTCTCTACCAACTTGTGCCACATTTCTTGTGCCTTTGTTTAGGAAACATCCACTCTTTGTGCCTACAAACTGGGTGCCTCTCTGCCTAATGTTTGGTGAAAGAAATGACTGTTCTAAGTATATAGTCCAACCAGACTCCCCACTACTGTACTCTGAGGCTAACATGTTCATTGCCGTTGTTCTTTCTTTTTTTCTCTTTCTTCTTTCCGTTTGGTGATTTGTTATTTTCCGATGGGATTTCCCTTCTATGATACTCTCCTATTCATTCAAGTGGAAGAGTGTAGGAAGACAAAGTGGGGTTGCACTGTTTCAACTCCGACGCCTTTTTAACCATTTTTTAGGGGTTTTAATCCCTAACTTTTTTTTTTGAAGTCGAACATTATTATACCTATTTAGAGAGTCATTTTCAATATTTTTTTACATTTTAAGATTTAAATCTAATGTCTATTTCGAAGAATCTAATCCTTATACCTTTTTAAAAATCGGAACTTCTTGTAACTAGGTTGAATTTTAGCATAGAAAGGACTAAGTAGTGTATTAGAAATTTGAATCGCAACTCAAAACTTCAACTATTCTAACGTTACGAAATCAAGAGTAATACATATGCGCATACATCACCAAAACCATGTTACGTAAAGACTAACTCTTACAGTTGCATTATGGAGGTGAAAATAATTTTGTACTCGAGGTGTTATTGAAAATATTTTTTTTCTTGGTGCATCTTTTTCCCAATAATTTTTTTTTTGTATTAAGGTTTTGAATAGTGTGACCCATGACTGCAATTTTTTTTTGCCTAATATTAATTCCAAAGTTTACTTATTAAAAAACAAGGTTTTGCATAATTGTTATGAGTAGATTAGTACATGGAGATTGGTTAACAACAGGCCACTCAAGATGCCGGAGACCATTTGGTCCAGTGGCATTGGGATGGGGCGGGGTGGGGTAAAGTCCAGGGTGCGAGTAAACATTACGCGGTGAATATAGCTAAAACAATTAATAAACAAATAAATAATGCTATCTTGTTAACAAATATTAGCTGTCACTCGCATCAACTTTTTGCATCTAGTTAAAAAATTTAGAATCACAATCACTTGGTCAAAAAACAGTACAAATGTAATTTATGTTATACTCATGATGCGGAAGTACAATTTCGCAATCACTCTTATATACACTCTTCCGACCAATAAATTAAGAAATTAATGGGCTTAAGAAAAATAAAATAAAACAATTCTGTTCTCAAGAAAAACAACACATGCATGTGGGAACGTGTGCACTCATATATCTAAATGAATGGAAAAAGTCCTCCTAGGGTCCTTGTGGTTTGACCCATTCTCAAATAGGTCTCTGAGGTTTAAAACGGTGATAACCGATCCCCGTGCTTTCAATTTTTACATCTGAGTCCCCCGATCTGGTTCGATTCGAAAATCCAAAATTCAATCTCGCAATTCAGGTGACGAAAACATGTGAAACGGGTATCTACATGTCGGAGACACTTTGGTGAGTCACCTGGAGTCGACAATCGGCGTTTTTGTCACCGGAATTACGAGATTGAACTTTGGATTTTCAAATCGAACCGGATCGGAGGGACTCAGATGTGAAAATTGGAAGCACGGGGACCGGTTATCGCCGTTTTAAACCTTAGGGACCTATCTGAGAACGGGTCAAACCACAAGGATCCTCGGAGGACTTTTCCCTAAATGAATATATGAAGCTGCGAGCTTCCAAATATTCACACACACTTGTGCACGTGCGCACGCAATCCAAACTTTGAAATTCTCTGCGAAAAACTTCATCTATTAATACTTAATCGTCACCTTTTCGGTTCTAATTACGAAGCAAAACTCCAACCCACATTTATGTAATAATCTAATTTCTTCGCCATTATTTAGCCCAAAATGTTTGTACTGCGTCTCTAATTATGTGGCTCAGTTTCTTTCTTAGTGTCATGCATTTTTAATCAATTCAATAGTATCTAATAATTAATGAAGGAAATTGTATTAGAACTAAAATTTTATTTTGAGAGATTAGAGATATATTGTAATCCCATTAATAGTCTTAAAAATGGTTACTTTATTAATTTATTATTTAATTTTAAATTACATTGCACGTCCATTTTTTAGTCAAATAATATTGGCTGCAAAAAGTTGATAGGTCAAGCATATATATTAGTTAGGAGATTCAAAGTAGCTTCTGTTACAGCAGATGCTTAGACGTTATGTTTAGTCTCTTATTATTAGAAAATTCTTGTATCAAAAGCTATGTAGGGTTTTTTTTTAAAAGGGGTTACTGTTCATCACGTTATATCAAACTGGTGTTACTGTTTAAAAAATTCCGATTTTGGTGTCCAGCGTGGACCGACGGGGTAAAATCCCGTTTCATGGACCAAAAAAAGGGTTTCGATCCCGTTTTGACCAGTAAACGGGATTTTATCTCGTTTGCAAAAAACGGGAAAAAATCCCGTTTATTGGTCAAAAACGAGATGTCAGACCAATAAACGGGAAAAAAATCCCGTTTATTAGTTTTTTTATGAATAGATCTCAAAAAGTTATGCAAATTCAAAAAAAAAATTTCTCGAATCGGATATCCGAGCACCAAGATATTGATATTCAAATATTTGTAACATAATCTCTCAATTTGAATTTTTTTGAAATTTTTTATGATTTGAAACAAATAAAAAAAATAAAAAGTCACGAAATTTTATTGATATTCAAATTTTTTATTGGTTGATCAAAATTGGATTTTGTTTTAAAAAAATTAACGCTACTATTCATAAATTATTTCAAAAAATTCAAATTAAGAGATTATGTAAAAAAAACTTTGAACATCAATATCTTGGTGCTCGGATGTCCGATTCGAGAAATTTTTTTTTGAATCTGCATAACTTTTTGAAATCTATTCATAAAAAACTAATAAACGGGATTTTGTCCCGTTTATTGGTATGAAATCCCCTTTTTGACCAATAAACGGAATTTTTTCCCGTTTTTTGCAAACGGAATAAAATCCCGTTTATTGGTTTAAACGGCTTCGAATCCCGTTTCATGGTCCATGAAACGAGATTTTATCCCGACGGTCCACGCTGGACACCAAAATCGGAATTTTTTAAACAGTAACACTACTTCTTCGAATACGAATGAACAGTAATGCCAAATAAAAAAAAAACCGCTATGTAAATAGTAAAACTAAAACCAACTACCTAGATTTAGTTTTAAGAATCAAATAAATAATACCATATTCAAATTGACTAATCAACCAAGTTATATCTATTATGTTTGAGAATTGACAAGATTACACACATTTTATATAAGGTTCTTAATGTACTATCTTGTTAATTAATGAAATTATTCATTCAATATTGTAGTATTTTTTAGATTTTACTGAATTTATTGTTCGTTTTACCTCCATGTGACGAGTAGTTCATTGATGACCTCTCCCTATTTCACAATTATGAGAAGCAGTTGCACCATATGAGTATGATCTCATTCGCTGTGCATATTGAGATCCTCATTTAGTAGCTTCGCTGATGTGATCGAGATCTTCTCATTATTGATTCAAAACGAAATTAACAAATCATAGACAGACTTCTTAGACTCGATATGGTTCAAATTTGAAAGTGTTACAAGTTTCACTTATAAAAGATAATTTTGCTAGTAAATATCTGTTAAACTATCATAAAAGCATTAACCCCGAAAAATTTTAAAATATTTTTTTTTCTGAGAAAAAGGTAAGTTATCACTTGTTGTATAGTTTATAGCCGATGCTATACAACAAGTTAAGGGCTCCTGACTGATGTTTGTATATTAGAAGTCAAATTAATCACATGAGACGTTCAAATTAAGGAGGCGACCAAAGCAGTGTTCGGCGACTAATCTCATTGGTAATCATAATCCACAATAAAGGTATATTATTAACAACAAGACATAGATTCCAATAAAGTAATTGATAATTAATATGTCAATTTATAAGAGAGTACAAATTCAAAACTTTGGGATGACTAAATTTTGCATATTCAATTCAACAAAGCTTATCTAATCAATGTTCGCAAAAAAACTTTGATGTCCAACAGAAATGTGCGACCTACTATAATAACATAACACATTTTGATATTTTATTAAAATCTATATATCTTAGTCAAAAAAATTAACTTACAAATTAGTTTGACACCCTTAGAAGTAATTCCAACACAATTTGGATTTTCTATTATCCGATCAAACTTTAGGTTGTGGGGATATCACTTGGACAATTAATAAACCAGTGACAGTATGACGACTAGGACCAAGTGTCAGTGTACAAAGGGACATTTCTTACACAGTGAATGTGCTACTGAACTGTGTCCTAAGCCTTCCCGAAATCCAAGGATACACATAATGCAAAGCAATTAAAAATACTGTCCATGTGGAGACGGAAAGATTAATGAAAGTTGCATGTTGGTATTTTGGTAGATAAAATGGTAATAGTAATTTTATCGAGCTGGTAAATAGACTATCTTTGCATAAATTGAAAAATAAATTTTAATATAATCTAAAACCTCAACATTTGCCAATGTGACTGAATTGTTTTTACAAAAAAGTTGCAAGGTGATTGGATTCCACCGATCGACGGGCTAATAAAAGCCATAGCCATGTTTGAGCTAGAGGAGGGGGAGAAGACCCAGTAGTGGTACGTGTCCTTTGGCCTCAGAGCACATGCCACCAATTGTAATAAGCCATTGGAGGGAGGTGACCCTCTTGAGAGAAGGAAAAAAAGTTAAAAACCCACCATGTGCTACACTTCTTTCTTTCTTGGATCACTCGTTTCTTGTATTAATATCATCCCTAGTTGATTCAAACTTTAGATCTTGGTCAAGCTGTTAGTGAATGTGAGATGCAATCTTCTCAATTTGGTAGATATAGTTTTGGCGTTGATTAAATTTGATTCCAAACATTTGTTATATGGGTGTTGAATCAGGTGATTAATCTAACTGTTAGGGTATCGTAATAGTAAAAAAAATCAATATTTAAAACACTCATAACAAATAACCATAAAAGATAAAATAACCATGACACATAATAAAAATAAAAAAAATAATTATGACACACAATATACTTAGTTCAATGAAAAAAATATTTTTGGAAAAATCATAATACTAATGCTGCGTTTTTAAACTTGAAACGTGTTTTAAGGTTATGATTGATGGTTGTTGAGTCGGACTAGGTATTAGCTGTGGAGTTTAGATGATGTTAACTTTTAGCTTACAAATGGTTGATTAGGACCAACTTTTGTCAATCTATGTTGTGGCGACTCCAATTAATTCTTTTGAATAAAACTTGACAATACATGGTTTAAAAAAACTATATTTTTATGTGAAATAAGATATACATGTAGACGCACAAGAGCCATTTATGAAAAGAGATGGTCTGCACAAAAAGAAAAAAGAGGTTGGCTATTGCACCTGGCCATGTTTTATTGTCTACGGCTCATATGGGCCATAAACTCGTTGCTGTCTCTTTTGGGTCATTTACAAGGACTGGGCCCGCAATTTGTATTGGCACTTCTGGAGGTAATCAGAATTCTCCCCAAACCTGCAAAAAAAAATCGGGGTAATAACTGACCGACATCAATTTCGAGCTAAACAGTTCACGTTAATATTTAGACCACCCGCATCGGGTGCTAACCTCGCCCCGGTGGCACCACGTGTCACCTTCGGATTGGCGCCTCGCCCCGGTCGACGTGGCCCAATCAGATTGGGCCACGTCGCCCAGGGCAACATTATATTTTTTATATTTTTTTTAAATCAAAAAAATGAAAAAAATCGAAAAAAATATGAAAAAAATATGAAAATTTATTTTTACCATTTCCAACTTTATGTTCGAAAATTTTTTTAATCATTTTTATAATTTTATACAAATTTTTTAATCCAAATAACTAGACTTTTTGGATTAAAAAAATTATTTTTCAAAATATTGCAATATTATGTTTGAAATATATATATTTTTAATGTTTTTCATAATTTTATAAAATTAGTTTAGTACAATAATCTCATTTGTATTGTTTAAATTATGACATTTGAGATAACTTATGTAATTTGATATAAATTATGTATTTTTATGTAATTTGTATGTAATTTAATGTAAATTATGTAATTTGTATGTAATTTGATGTAAATTATGTACTTTTATATAATTTGTATGTAATTTGATATAAATTATGTATTTTTATGTAATTTATATGTTATTTGATAACCTAACCCTTAAATCATAAACCCTTGATAACCTAAACCCTAAACCCTAAATAACCTAACCTTTACCTTATTCTTAACTATACACTAATACAATTATGTAATTTGCTATAAATTATGTAATTTGATGTAATTAGTCTATGATTCATAAGATTTTGACTAAATATAGATTGATGATTATAAACCCTTACCCTAAACATTTATACTAAAATATAATTATTACAAAAATTATGCGATTTATATTTTAAAAAATATAATTTGCTTCTAATCGCTCATGTAATATATTTCGAATTTAGTGAAATTTCTATTTCGTAAAATTTTGCACTTCGAAATTAAATTTAGCATTTTCGAAATAAACACGAAAAAATACTCGAGTTTGATACAATTAGCTGAATTTTAAAAAAACTGAGCTGATAAAAAAGATGACGTGGCACCCAGAGCGTAGCACTATAGCGAGGGCACCACTGTGAACTGAAAACTGAGAGCAGGAGCGCGGCTGACATTGCGCCCAAGGCATGCATTGTAGCGGGGGCACTAATGTTTATGGTATTAACAATAATTACTATCAGTTCTCTGATGTTTGATCAGTCGGTTTGACGATTTTGAATACCAATCGAACCCTGTGCTAGCTCTTCTTCCCGATACACCAGTATTTTATTTATTTTATTCTAAAAGAAATCTAAGAATGGAAAACGTCAACAGACTCCTGACATCCCTCACTTGAGAAGAACTCCACCATTAAATCAAAATGCCTATCGACATCCAAATAGTCATAAGTTTAATCTGATTTCAGAGTGTTGTTCTACCTCACTTGAGACGAACTCCACCATTCTAACATCGTGCATTTCCCATGAGAGATCATTTTTATGAATCCAGATTAAGTAGATATTAGGTAAATATCAGTTGAAGGAAATTAAATGAAAATTTATTTTATTTAAGAGTATAACTAGTATATTAATATTAACTAAATAGCCATAGGTCTAACGATAAACAAATAAAAGTGCTAGTTGTTAGAATAGCCATTATAATCGAAGAGAAAAAGAGGGAAGATGATCTTGGTCGAAGTCAAAGACGTTCAAGAGAAATTATTTCGAGTACAAAAAAAAAAGCACGTGATGAAAAATTATCCAAGAAAAATTGGGGAGCGTAAGGGGGATCGACATCTATAAATACGGTCTCTTCCATCTTATTGGTGACCACCAATAGTCTTGGACGTCAAACTCCTTGCGCAAGTAAAGAACGCAGAGGCAAATGGCTAGACCTTCCCGACTGAATTTTCTTATTTTGTTTTGCCTCTTGATTCGAACTCTTAATTGAACCTAAATAGATTTTTTATATGTCAAGATGTAGTCTATAATAAAATATATATCTAGAATAGTATATGATTTTGTGACTCGTATTCATTAATAAAAATGTTCTTTTCTCTCGTGAACGTAAACATTAGGCCAAACTATGTTATATCTAGTGTCATTATTCATTGTGCGATATAGTTCCCTAATTGTTGATTCCTGATCACTGCTGATTCGGTGTTTTGTGCTGCGTTTGGGGTCTGGTTAGCGCGAGCCAGCTAAGGGTGGCATGCACCAATTTTCTAGTTTCAACGTCTCTGGCGCGCGCCAACTATGGGTGGCATGTGCCAGGTTATTAGTTACAACAGCACTGGCTCGCGCCAACTAAGGGTGGCATTTGCCAGGTTATCAGCAGAAGCAATACAGAGTAAGTCGGGAAAATATCGTCCCACAAAGACTGAGGTTCTAGGCTTCTCTATGGTTTACAAACTTGTCTAGGATCAGATTATGAAGTTTGATTTGTTGAACAAGTGATCTAAGTCTAAATAACAAACCTAAATGTCACAACTTTTACTAAAGCTAAAAGTTTGCTATGTTACTAACTAACTAACTACAAATAATAACTTAGGATACTAAAGTGAGTAAGGCACTGAAACGAGCAACATAATCATAAGATAAAGAGGGTTCTGAGTGTATGTGATGTGGTCCGAGTGAATCAAAGGCAACCTCAATTACACTTTCATGCATGATGAGTCTAAATTGCTACTTAAGCTAGCTTAGAAGGTTAGATATATTCTTTCGACTCCACCAACCAACTAAACTAAGTTAAGGACCAACTATAAGCTCCACTCCAAGGACAATCAATAGGTCACCAAGAAAATTTCTCTTCTAGCAAGAGTATTCATCATCAAACCAACCTATCCATTAATCCTATCTCCTTTTGGTCTCAAGTTTTGACTAGCTACCTAGGCTTGGTGGCTAAGCAAGTTTAAGCAATAGTATTAAGCACGTTGATAAGAACACATACATGAACATACACAACTCAAATCAGTGGCTACATCAAAGGTAACAAGGCACCAAACTCATACAACTACTCATACATACTAATATTTAACAACATAAGCATAAACATAGATAAAAGGTGAAAGGAATGGAGACTTATCAAGACTCCAAGCTCCCACTCTTCAAGTCCATGTTCTTCAACCAAAAACCAATATTTACATCTATTTTGGTGGTCCCCTCTCTCACTTTGGCCACCCTTTTTGTTTACAAAGCAAATCTAGCTAATATACTAACTAACTAATAGAATAGTAAACTAAATATCTAATCTAACTTATCTGACAAATTATCTAACCTAAAAATATCCTAAAAGTGCCTGCCAACATTTTCCCATTGCCTTCACAAAGTCTAAGCCGCCTTTGTCACTTCTCTCATTTGTTTGTCCAATACTCAGATTTATTTTACTTCTGTCCATCTGGTCTGGCGTATGTTAGATGCACCTGGCGTGTGCCAGCTATCGTGTTTTTGGTTCTCCGAGTGCAAATGGTCGTTTGAATGATCTGTCATTCGTGTAATGGCTACTTGGCTTGCGCCATATATGCTTGGCGTGTGCCAGATGACCGTGCATTGCATTCCTTGGCTTCGTGACTTCACTCTCATCCTTGGCTTTGCGTGTCCACTCGATAGTCCTCCACTTCTCCTCGAATATGCTCCTAAAAACAAACAAACTTAATGAAAAATGATAAACTCAATATAAATACACAATGAACGAAAACTAACGCTAAGACAATTAAAACACAACTAAATCAACCAAAAATACTAAGAACAATATACTAAATGGGTACGAATAATGAGTGTTTTTGACACTCATCACACCCCCACACTTGAATCTTTGCTTGTCCCCAAGCAAAACTCAAAATGCAGACAACCTAAACGAAAATCAAATACAAACAAACACAAAATAAGGTAAAAACATGGCATGAATAGATCTACACTTAAGTTCCCTCAAAAATATCAACTCGTATCAAAATAAAATCATAAACTAAGTTAGTTCATCAATCCAAAACATAAAGCACAACAAACTAGTAGGCACCTCAGCACTCAATTATTTAAACAAGTGTTAACTCTACATAAAAGACACTAGAAGGTTGACCTCACAAGGATAGACAAGTGTTTCACTCATATGATCAATGTAGTCAACTTCCTATCACTTGCATACAGGTCAATATACTCAAAGCATCATATGTCCTACTAAACGTTATCTAAAAGTCGCAATGGTTGCTAATGATCAGGGGGTCTTTTCATCGGGTTGTAATGGGGTACTTCAATGGATAAGCAGTTCAAAGTTGAGGAGGATAGGGCTGATCGGATAATAAAGGGTATGTCTATTGGTCACAAGGTTACTTCTGCAAGGGGACTCGCTATTTCGGGTTCAATAGAGATTGGAGAGTATAGGCCAAGTAAACTCAGAAGCTTGAGCTCTAGGGTTAGCTCCAAGTGATTGAACAAAGAGATTTGAGAAAGTTGAGATGGTCTTATTGATGATGGCAGTTATTTATAGTTCATGGAGTGAGTCAGTAGTCGAGTCGAGTTTTGCAAGTTCTCATGGTTTGTTGAAATTTGGGTGGAGCTTCCTGGTTTCTTACACGGGATGATTTCTCACCAAGGTGGAGATTGTTGAGAAGTGGCAAAAAATCTGAAGGGTCAGTGACCGATGGCCTCCCAGCAACCACTGAGGGGTCTAGGGAGCTTCAGTTTTTTGGACCCAACATCCGCTAGGCCACCCAGCGACGTTGGGAGTGCTACAACAGGTTTTTGCTAATCAACTCGGGACTCGTTTTGGACTCCTAGTCTAACCTAGATAGGTTTTCTTGTACCCCAAGTGTTGTCTACTATATAAAGACATGTTACTATGATTGTATTAAGACTTTGTGACTCATTTCCCATCAATAAAAGTTCTCCTTTATCACCATAGACGTAAGCATTAAGCTGAACCACATTATATTTTATGTCTGTATTATTTGTGTGACTTTGTTCTCGCGTTGGTGTGTTCCTAACAATGTCGCCTATAAAGTGACATTGGGTTACCAATAGGAGTTAGTACAAGAGATTTGATATAACTAGGCTTACTATTAATTTTAAACATAGTTTTGATAATCTTACATCTCGATTCTGGAGAAATACTAAATTTAAAAATTGTATATATATATATGTCTCATCTTCGTAAAGCAATTTAAATTAAGACAATCAGATTCTTAAATAAAAAGTTGTAGTTTTCCAACCAAATTTGGGACTAAATAAGACATTTATTACATGCCGTGTTATCAACTTAAACAAAATGGAGTGTTCACATCAAACATCATTTTGATAAACGTGACATCTACAGTAGACGAATGTGTGATTGAGCACTTACCTAGGCTGCGTGAGACTTGAAATGTCTGAGAAAGTAAATCATATAGACTGAATTAGGAAGAAAGAAATCATGCTATCTTTTTTTACAAATTGTACTTAATTATACTTTTTCCTAAGTGGTAAGAAATTGTGATCAATCAAGGTGGATTTTGATTAAGAATTAAGCTTTGCTAATATTAAAAAGAGTATTAGAAGAATCAACTAGTAAATAATATCCGAGAGTGCTAGATTCTGGATATGAATGATTTATAAATAAAAAATGACACATTCTGTGAGCCCCTTCTGTTTAACGTGGGCCCTCCTCACCTGTCCCCTTCCCCTTCTCATGGAAGCAAGCCAAATGATCATGGGCCCACCTTTCAGTATGTGAAAGATTGACTCTCTCCTCTCTCCCGCCTTTCATTATGTGAAAGATTGACTCTCTCCTCTCTTGTTAAAAGTGCGAGAGCGGAGGATTGGGAAAGCCCCGCAGTTAATGATAATCTTCCCAATCCTTGAGAAAATCAATGAAAATAGAGGATTCCTTATTTATAATTGACAGTAGATAAAATTCATAATACAATTCTCATATCTATGTCAAGGAAGTTAACACCCTCCCTTGATTAGGTAGTGCAACTAACATATGTATAAACCAACCATAGCCCCTCATACGAGAAGTGCCCAGAGTAGGGGTGTGCAAATGGTATTTGGTATTCGGTATTACCGATTTTTTTCGGTATTCGGTATTTCGGGATCGATATTTTGGTATTCGGGATTTAATTCGGTATGGACACTTGAGAAATTTGAGTGAATTTCGGTATTCGGTATTAGTTTGGAATATACCGAAATTATTTCGGTAATACCGAAAATACCGAAAATATATATATATATATATATAAAATTAACCCCCCTCCTCCCCACTTTTTCTTCCTGGAAAACCAACGGCCCCTCTTATTCTTTCCCTCCCCCTTTCTCTCTCACCCCTTCTCCCCCTCTCTGGCTCTCTGTTTCTCCCCTTCCCCCTCTCATGAAAAAAAATACTCAGGACAATAGACATTGTAACCGACAACCACCATCTCATCACCATGGACAACTACTCTCTTAGGAAGACAACCATTTCTCTTCTCCATTTATTGTTAATTAGGTTTTAGATTTTAAAAATAATTTAGGGTTTTTTTGAATTAAGTTGCTTGATTTAATGTAAGGTTAAAGGGAGTTGATATACATGATTTAGAGGTGATTATTTGTTAATGTATGGATTTGTAATGGCTGATATTTATTTTTTTGAAAAATTCGGTATTTTTCAGTATTTTCGGTATATACCAAAATTTTAATTCGGTATTTGGTATAATACCGAAATAATTTCGGTTCGGGATCGGTATCGATTTTTTTCGAATTTTGGTATTCGGTATTTTCGGTATTCGGTATTCGGGATCGGTATATACCGAATGCACACCCCTAGCCCAGAGCGTTTGGTGTACAGAGGGGATTGAGTCTTAGGATGGCACACGGTCCTTTATGTTAGGTTAGGGTCCAAGGGAACGACCATACCGAGGGAGAGATACTTGGAAAACCGAAAGAAAGGTGTGAGACTATATCCACATCGATTCAAATCATTAAGTGTGAGTTTTGAGGACAAAACTCTTACCTGGCGTGTCGAAAAGGTGAGTGTGCTCCTCCCATATCTTCTCCTCTAGTTCCCATGTAGCTTCGCGCTCAGAATGATTCCTCCAGTGAACTTTGACGTATGGAATTGTGCGCGTCCTGAGTACCTGATCCTTTCTGTCAACAATCTTCTCCGGGCGTTGTTGTTGTCACCTTGACTTTAGTTTGTTCGTTTCAATTCAATTTAACATTACTTTTGTTATCCCAAAGTTCTTAACATCCACCAGTTCATTAGGAAATCATACTAGCCTTTAAGTCGAAGGAGTTAGACTTAGATGTTCAAATTTAACATGTTGCTCATTTAAAGAGGAACATTGTAATGACGATCTTGTTATTAACGCCATGCTTTGAATAGATGAGTCATGCATATATGAGAAGATTATCAGT
Organism: Hypericum perforatum; assembly: GCA_012979155.1. Lineage (NCBI taxonomy): Eukaryota > Viridiplantae > Streptophyta > Magnoliopsida > Malpighiales > Hypericaceae > Hypericum > Hypericum perforatum. The sequence continues at coordinate 4,095 of SOPF01028023.1, read as the reverse complement.
TTTAGAATTTGATCCAATGTGAAAATTTACTAACTGGTCTATTACCCATGTTAAATAAGTTTTCTTGTTAGGTATCAAATTGTGATGTCTTCTATAAGTACGACGCTAAATTAAGGAATTTGTTGGCTTTGACCATTGCCTTTCTGAAGACTAGTATTCGGCCTACCTATGTGCCATGTACTCTCCTATTCACTAGAAAGAACTCCTTTAAAGAGAACTACACCAAAGTACATAGCATGTGATGTTAGATAGAAACATATCGTAATCCTATAATATGCACCATCTAAATATATTCTCAATAGTCCAAAGTGCTCAAAATCTAGACCAAATATATCAAACGCGAAATAGATATATACAAATAATATCCAACCAAATGCTTCGTAGTTGTAAGTCTGATAGTCTATATCGTCCGCTCTACTCTTCTCTATTATTTCTTTTGGCCTTGGAACATTTGTATTTTGCTTCTGCCATCCTAACAAGAAATAATCGCTGATACATCTTCCTTTTTGGCTATTACAATATGTAATTTGAGGTTAGCTAAACATGTTGCATGCATGGGTATGTACAAACTTAACTCCAATATCTATCTTAACTTTTAGGATTAAAACAGTCATAACAAATTAAAATATAGATTAATCGGTACAAAATATTGTCAGATCAGGGAGGGGTTTGCTATTATTTCCATCCTACTGGCTGTGCTGCTCCTACCCATTCAATTGTTGCTGGTCAAAGATTGCTGTTCGGCGGAGAGGTCAAAGATAAATGTTCGGCGGAGAGGCCATAAAGGTTACTTCCACCAGACGCATGGCAAGATTTTTTACGAAACGAGGATAACAGCTAATAGTGGGGTAATAGGTCTGTGTAATTATTTATGGGCCCATTAACAACTTTCTACGAGAGCCATATGAAGAAGGGCTCCAGAAGCAAACAAATGAAGCCAACACAAACATGCAAATTGTAGACAAAATTTTTACAGTAAAGTGAATAGTCATAACATCGATAATTCAGAACTCCCGAGTTTTTCTTCTAAAAAAAAAGTTCGAGCACTTGCACTACGACTAGCTAGGTTAAATTTTACAGGGTTTTAAGAAATATGGTCTGACTGGTCGGATTGCGAATCAGTACCGATAACGTCCCGTTTAAAAAAAACGTTGAACTTGCAAGCTGCCCGAATTTCGGTCAGATCAATTGGTTTGTCAAGAAAATTCAATAATTTCTGGTTTTATCTTCGATTCGAGACTATCCGTTTGTATGAATACTTTATTTGGTGTATTTTATAAAAATTGGTATGTTTATATGTTATTTTTTAACCTACTGTGTTGTGATTAATTTATTACATATTACCTATATACTTATATATATTTCAAAAAAACAAAAAATAGAAGAAAAAAATTTGGTCCGACCAAATTCCGGGTCAACTTCCGGATCATTTATGAGAACCTTGGTTCTAACGAAGAAAAATCAAATTGAGTTCATGAATTTACACCAGTTGAATTCGGGGTCGATAAAAAATTATGATTTCCGAATTTTATAAGTTTCAAAAATTTTGAATTTAGATAATTCAACCATGTGAAGAAATTACAATCATGGACAGTGGCATATTTGATTTATCAACATTAACATTATGTCATCGTTAATTGAATATGGTAATATCATCTCTATCATGAGATCTCTATTGATCATTTTAGCTGCAAATTACACCAACTACTATGGATATTCTTAGCCTATTTAAAAAAACATCATCATTTTCTTAGGCCAATATCTATTTGATCAGCTTGGAAGTGAACACAATTGGTGCAAATGGCAAAAAGAGAGGACTATTTTAGTTAAAATGAAGGGAAGAATCTGTTAAGGTCCCATGGCAGTGCATAGAACTCCTCACTCCTGGTATCCTTATCATAGAACCTGAACTTCTCCCACCAATGCCTGCCACTGTCCCGCCGCGTCGCGCCGTGGCCTAGACCGTGGCTGCAGTCCAAGAAGTAAGCGACCATGATCCCGACAGTCGCAGGCGACGAGAATATCACTTGCATTATGTTGTTGAACTGCAGAGCAAAGATAAAACCTGCATGAGTTTGGGAAACATGCAGAGGGTTTTAGCAATGTGTTGTCAAGGACACGAACCGCTGTGGTTCGGGTGTGGACGGGGCCTCGGCCGGATATGAGGAGGTATTCGTTGAAGTATTGAGGCACTGATAGTCCCATGAAGATGGAGAAGCCTATGATGAACTTTGATCTGAAGCTATTGAGGTTGCAGAACTGTAGAAACCCGAGACCGGCCGCAGCTGTTCATTTGAAAGAATATATCACATTCTAAGTATCACATTGAATTTGAATTCTCTGTTTATGAAAGATCGATAGGATCATGAACTCTCAGTTGAACAATACGATGGCACGCAAGTGTATACGTACCAACGTAAGCGAAGAGGACGCAGTACAAAGCCGCGACAATTGGCAAGGGGATAGAAGCAAGAAGAGCTCCAAACTTTCCTGTTGGAAACAGATCATTGCTAAGTTAGACCAACCGTTCTATATTAAGTGGCGTATGCATGGTCAAGACGTACCTAGTACAGAGAAGAAAAGCATGAAGCACGCGGAGACTTGGACGACTCTTCGACTCCCAACTCGAGTTAATCCGAGAAGGCCCGCGTTTTCGCTGCAATTGCAACAGTTCAGCTGAGCTTCAGACAGAATTCTGGATGTAACAAATAGACACAACAATAATGGGGTCATTACACTGAAGCAGAGCTGCCAGTTCCAGCACCGAAACCTCCACTAATCAATGTTCCTATTCCCTGGAAGATGACAGAGACGTTTAGAAGATCAAAGACTATTCAACTATGTTTTTAAGGAAGCTCGTTGGATAAATCAAATTATCTACCTGCCATCCGATGCCACGGCTAAGTACAGAGGGCGGTATTGGAGTCGCACTACCATATCTGTATGCTGCAATATATGTACCTGTAGACTGCAAGAAGACGATTCAAGTTTTGTCTCAGATATGATAGGGGGCCTAACGAAGAAGCGTACGAAGAAGAGAATTACCTCAACGATGGCAACAAAGCAGGCAGCCATCATTGCAAAAGAGTCTCCAGCATCGAATGTCGGACGCCCCCACTGGAACGGATATGGAATCCGAATCCTGCACGTACGAGACAGATGAGAGATCGGTATGTATAAAAAATTCATTGGTATGTACGAGTTTGGTTACCAAGGTGCAGCATTGATGAGACCGGCACGATCAGTTCGGCAACTCAATTGTGTTTCAGGGGATTTGTGGTTGTATGCACCAGCAGCGGTCAAGATTTCGGCATAAACCCACACGACAACGACCGAGATAAGGACCGCGTACCGCTCGTAGACGGACTTGTATGAACTAATCACATGAGGAACATACTGCAGAAATCAACATTAATGTTAGCAAAACAACCTGGTAACCAATTTGGGGGTTGAAACAACAAGGTGTTCGAAGAATCGACAGCATCTAACATACCTGAGACAAGAAAACAACAAGAAGAAGTGCAGGGAGACCGACTTCGATGCACTTTGCGAGCTGAGACGATCAACAGAAATATATTTTGTTAATCTATACACTGAACAACAGAAACAACATTAACAAGGTTCTTAATTCTCATCTAAAACTGTTTTGAGTTGCAGGTACAATGTGGCCTAAAGTGGTGTACCTGTGGGAATCCATGTGCATATAGACCAAGTCCAGTGAGAGTCACAAGAGGAACAGCAGCAAGAGGACTAAGAAATCTGCACTTGAACAATCATAAAGAAAAACAAGTTAAAAAAAAATCAAAATTAGTGTAACAAGGAGCACATTTTAAATCGATCAAACAACAAATGACAACCCTTTTTCACCTGGCAAAGATCCTCCAAAATCCAAAGAAACCAACAATCATTTGGAAGATTGATGCTATGATAAGGGCTCCTTGGAAAGCTCTCATTGACCTCTCAAACCTCTGTAACCACAGATTTTTATCATACTAACAATTCCGCAACAAACAACAAATACTTGGATCAACTCACGAACGATGAACTGTAGCTTTATCATTGTTCAGAGGCTAAACCCGATTCTATATTGAATTA
>SOPF01028022.1:0-19736 GCA_012979155.1 Hypericum perforatum | reverse complement strand
AAAAAAAAAAAAAGAAAACAGTGAGAAGTTAACGGCGATTCTGTGATGGGGGAGACGATCCTAACGTGAGGGAATGCTCCCTCCCACCCGGCCTCCCGGGTCGTGTGAGTTTCTTCTACTGTCATCACATTCTAGAAGCTTCTAAAACCATCTCATCTCGTTGCCTAAAATATGAATTGAAATGAATGCAGATGTCAGAGGTGTAGAATTTTTAAAAAAAGAGAGACAACAGTAGCAGAATAATAGAGATGACACACGATATACGTAGTCCGGTCTTTAATTGACCTACTTCATGGGAGTATAGACGATCTTACTATGATAGGTGAATTACAATGGGTATATAGGCTATAGCGAGGTCACTACCTCATGCCTTCTACCTAATTGCTCTTACACCATTGTATTTGCTCTCTTTCCTCCCCCCCTCCCCCCCACACGAACTTCTACACAATGCTCGTATTTATAGAAGATTTAATCTAGAATTCTACCTTAACTAGAATTCTTAATGCTAGAAGAATACTTATCTTTTGCTCCTTCCTAACTAGAATTCTGTTACAATATGTTATCCTTAAGTAGGATTTGAGACAAACTCCAACAAGAAGCATCTGCATAAATAGTTGTAGCGACATGAAGTTGGAATCCCTCCCTCCCTCCCTCGTTGGTGGTATAACTTAGCACAAACTTGCACTTGCTCCTACTGTATGGGTCGGGTCGGACTTCAAACGTATGTATGGGGCGGTTTGCATTTGTGGACGATGTCATAAATTGCGGCCCTACCTCCTATGATGTATTTCCTGTATTTGTGTACAACTTTGTAAAGCCGAGACTGTCCTTAGGGGGTTAGCCATGCACCGATTAGACTTTGCACATGTACATGTATACATACATATGTATATAATATGCCTGCTGGGGCCATCCAATGAGAGTTGAGTTGAGTTAACACAATACTTTACTCTTTGTTGTCTGGACTTCAAACGTCGTAATGATGAAGCTTGCAGATCGAAAGATTTATTTCGTGATGATGTGCTGGGTGCAGAAATGTCATACGTCGTAACACATGGGGGAAGTATGGTGGGGTTCACTAGCTACTTTAGTGGAAGCAGAAAGAAGATAGATCATTAACGGACTCCCAACATAATTGTAAATTGTACAAAGTTCATTGTACCTTGTCTTTCCAGCTAACTGTTTAGTTACAACTAACTGTCTCTTTCTTTTTTTCTTTGTGTGTGTGTGTGTGAACATCCTCTATTCGTCTCGTATTCTCAATTATATATGCGAATAAATGTTTGGATTCACCTGAGACTGAGAGGCATTAGGGAGGGAGCGCGAGCACCATTTCAAGGGCCACATTTTATTTATCGTCAAATTTGATTGATTCCCACATCCAATAAAATATGGATTCCTAGTGCACGCCTTATCTCTAAAATCCAACCGTATTGGACCATGAATGATCTCGATGTTCACTTTCAACCTCGAAAATAGCAACAGAAATAATGGAGGGAGGCAACACTTGGTGGTGCTAAAAAGGAAAGCATTCCCACCCAGTAGTCTATAAAACTAGGAATAGCGCATCTGCAGCTTTAGCTTCTGCATGCCATTTGTCTCCAAGTGCTCCAAGACAAAAAAACCACTTGTGTATTGCGGGGGGTTTTAGATAATAAGGGGAGAGAATGTTGGTAACCTTGTCTTTGTCAACACATGTAATTGTTCAATCAAAACCATTATGTGCTCCCAAGAAAAATTCCATCTTCTTACCCTTTGTCCTTCCCTCAATCGCCTGCCTCATGTGACTTCCAAAACAGAAACGACAATTATAATATCACAAAGTAGATTATTCAAACTTGATAAAAAAAATTGTCATCAAACTAGTTAATTATGGACTAGTGATTATTCAGTCACAATTTACAAGAAAATAACTCAACCCACTTCTCCTATTGTATTTAGCTGAACTTTTCTAAATCCTGAAATTTTATTGAAAAATAGATAGAATATATTATCATTTTATGGACCTAAAGTCAAGTTAAGAAACTTTATTGTCTACGCAAATTCAAAAGGGGAAGAGGAGACTGGAGAATCTTGAAAACGTCCAAAAGGCCACTGCATCCCCAATGACTGAAAAAGACATTTGGGTGATATCCCAAAACCTAATATATTCCTCCAAACATACCCTTCCACTCGCTAATTTCGACATTCTGTTGGACCGTTGCCATTTGCCATTTTCTGCTTTAATAGTTCTTTTGCCTGTTGTGCACCCAACCCCAACCCCTGATTCCTCTCTAGATTGCCTCCTCGGCTCCTTCCTCTTTGGACTCTTCCATCTTGGCTGCCGATTCTCCATTGGCTTCTCTTTGCATCATTCCGAATTTTTTCGAAGTGCCCGTTAGTTGTTTGTTCCCTAGTTTAATAATTATACGGATGGTAGTTCCCTTTTTCGCACACTATATATACCTTATAGGACCCTAATTCAGAACAAACAATCAAAGCTAGATAAAATTCGTTGGTGGTTAGAACTTTATACAAATTACAACATCTTAGAGTGAAGCCTTCCTAGCTCATGTGGTAAAAGACAGGTAGATAATTTTTAGGGTTGTATCAATTTTGTTTTGAAGTAATGGGTAGGGAAGGTGGTAATGGTCCTATCATGGCTCAGTCCTCCATAGCCCTTTTGCAAGAGAGGTTTAGACAGCTAGAAAGAGCAAAAGAGCTGAGAGAGGAAAGGGAGCTATCCAAAGTTATGTTCCTGTCGGAGCCTAATAACCTCAGCTTCACCAACATCAATTATCATAACAATCCAACCTCATTGCATTATGAAACCAATCACCACAGTATGTTCTTTCGGCCGCCGCTGCCACCCCAATCGGCCATATCAATGGCAACCCTATCTCTGTCTCTTTGGCCGGCCGACTTGAGTTATACGCAAAGCAAGCAGAAAGAGTACGTGGAGGCGACGCCGCTTTTCGTGAGCTTGTGGCCAAGGGAGAAGCAGAAAGATGGTTCCTCCCTAGCCTTGTTTAAGAAATATGATGAAGATCTTCATGATGCTGATGAAGTCGACACTTCTCTTCACCTTTAACCTTAGAGGCTAATATTATATAAATGTGTAATATTAATAGATAGCTACGATGACATATAATTATATTAGTTGTACAAGGTGCATGCATGCGCATGCATGTTGTTTTGCGTGAGTTAAATTTATTTTGATTTGTATTTGTCGATATCAACCGAATTAAGAGTAACCAAGTTCTTCTACATATAAATATATGATATGTCATCCTAGCTTCAAAATAATTTATATTTACCGTCAATTTTATCCAAAAAGGGGTTAAAGGCCAGCAGATCTGAGAAATGTTTTCTTCATAAGTAGTGTTCAGGTACAAGGAGAGAGAGTAGGTTGAGGAAGACAGGAGATCAAAGATAGTTTATGTTTGGAGAAACCATATAATTATGGAACGTAATCCTGTAATTCATATAATTTTTCTTGATTATAAATTTTTCTTTGTATTTTTTTTACAAATTGTTAGCTTGATTTAGCCTATTTGATTTGACAAGAAAAATAGGGTTTTGTGTAAATCAAAATGTTGAAGTTACCTTAAAAGAAGAGAAATAATGCAGAAACTAGAACCCCTACCGTAGCGGCCCCGCAGCCATGATCCGACCTTCTCCCGACATTGGGCTCGGCCCGACGATCACGTCCATGGGTGGTTCGTTTGTGCTGTCCTTGTTGTTCGCTGAATCCCAGAACCCCCACTCCACCATTTTGCCACAGCCCAAGTTCTGACCCGGATTTCTGCATGCCGATACACTGTCGGTCGTAGCCAACCTCCACGCAACATGGCCTGCCATTTTCTCGACCATGACCTAGTCGATGCAATCTTTTTAGATGATGCCGTGGGAAGTCGCACCATTCCTCTTGTAATCTGCCCCTTTACTGCCGTGCATGGGGCCCACTATGATGGCTCCCACCTCCTCTTATGCTAACGTGGTCCCGATCCGGTCCATGACCACCTTCCGTATGGTCAGATGATCCTGAACAGCCTGCCCTTCAGCCCCATTAAAGAAACCCTAGCTGGCTCTTTTGCAAGGCTGTGGAGATTTGTTGATGCTATTGCACTACCGAAGTGCACCATGTCGCACCACCAGTCGTAGTGGATTGCACCACAGCCAGCCCTGACCCCTCTTACATCACCTTAACTGCACGCGATGGCTCCTCGCCCAACCAAAGCTTTCCAATCACAACCTATAGTAGAAGCCTTTGGCTATCCGTAGCCCCTAGCCAACCCACTCAGCCAGACGCACATCGCATCTGCAAGACCTGACCTCTTTATGTCCTTGTAAGCACCGCCAACTGTGCACTCCTTGGTGCTATCACACAGTCCCATGCAGCCCTATGCAGTCCATGCTGAAGGTAGTAGTAGGCATGCACTGGGCTAGACCGCGGGCTTTGATCTGTCATGTCTTTGGCCTACCTTTGTACACTTTTGTAGGTTTGTTCGATGAGCCAACATACATCATATTACACAGCCTTGCTTGAGGTCCCAGTCGTAGGAGATGTCTATGGTTCGCTTGACTTGGGATCACAGATTCATTTTTTTATCTATGGAGAGTTGTGATCCCATCTCTAGGGAAGTGTCATTCCCTTTGCTTTATCCTACTCATGATATGACTACTAGCACTGCTTTATTGTCTGTATTGGGCACTGAGCCTACTGTTGTTGATATGCTGCCTAGGACTATTGTTAACTCTGTGTCGGGCATTGTGCATTGACTTATTTTAGCCATCATACAGACGGGTCATGCCAAAATTTTGGCAAGGGTACAGATGAACTGCTTAAAGCATGTATACACTTCAACTGCAGGGAGTTTCTACAGTACGCTAGCACAGTAGACTTGCTCTCAGACCACCTAAGGTCTAGACCTTATCCCCATTACGAGGAGAGTTTCTGTCCCTTCTTCTATAGATTTTTGACTACTGCTATTATTGTTTTGACTTTAGTTCGTACTGATCTTACAAAGACATAGGCAGAGGTACGAGCTACTCATGGTGCGAGATTAGTAAACTCTGTAGATCAGAGGGAGACCTCAGCTGTGGGGGGATTCCACAATTTGCATATGCAGGGGACTCGTTCATAGCCTGACCTAAGTCTAAACCATGTCCCCGTTATGAGGGGAGTTTCTGTCCCTTCTTCCAATACTTCAGTGGTCTTTACTCTTATTGCCTTGGATTATATGCACACTAACATTACAGCTGTACAAATAGATTTCTAGATGGGCTGTTAGTCAAGATCATTGGTGATTACTGGTTCGGAAGAATCCCCAGCTGTAGGGAAGTCCGTAGTCAGAGAGGTCTAGTTCTCTTTCCTCCCAAGAACCTGAGCTTGACCCCGGGGTCAAGGAAGTATTTGCCTTCCCTACTACTCTTGTTGACCATTTTTTTCCTACTGGGACTTTCATGAGATAGTGTGCACAACTTAATTTCTCATAAGACACTCTTCAAGCGGTTATTAATATAGTCTCTAGAGCAGGCTGTAGGCTACATATTGACAATATGGCTTCAGAGCCATTACGGGTAGGGCAAGCCTCACAGTCTATCCTATTATCTGCTCAGTCCCCTAGTAGCTAGGCACCCCTTTTATGCTATCCTAGCACGATCTCAACCTGGGGGTTGAACCTTTTCAGGTACTAGCCCAAATCCTATCTTACTCTGTTGAAAGCCAGTACTTGTTATTGGACAGTCCCTCTCTCATACTTATAGTGAGTTTGGGACTCTTGCTTTTATTAGTTACTTAGTTATACCCAAGAGTACTAAGCCTTTGACTACTTATTTGCGAGGTGAGTTGACACGACTATGAGGTACCTCAGCCTGGCAAATGCTATCTATTGGGATGGACTTTTACTACTTCCAGTTTAGAGTACCTGCAAATAAGACACATATTTGGGCAGGTGGCTCCTAGAAGTTGCAAACAGGTAGACAATTTCTCCAGTAGTGAGTTCCGTTCTTCAAATTTACTAGGCAGGAGAACTTGGTAAGCAATTCTTGGATCAGGTTAGTGGGCCTAAGTAACAAGTATATCATGTCATACATCGTTTTTGGATTGGCCAAGGTGGTGGGCAGGTCGATCAGGTTGGACACGGATGTCCTGGATAGGGTGAATAGCGTACAGGTACAGATTCTGGTAGAGCTCGAGCCTGCCAAGGCCCTGTCCTTGCATGTTAGTTTGGTACTAGACTACGGTGAGGTTAAGGTAGAGATTTAGTATTATGACACCCCCTAGTCTGCTCTTATAGCAAGGTGCGAGGATACATACGTAGTACTTGCAAGTGCCTGACTTCGTCTAAAGCAAATCAACCTGAGCTAGCAGCAGAGACACAACCTTATACAGAGCTGATTTGTTAGGTTGATGAGTCTTCAAAGGGGCGAGTATGGCAGCATATTGATCATGTAATTTCTGCCAGCCCAAATCACACGACCTCTTTTCTTCTAGCAGATATGTGTACTTCTGCCCCACTAACAACGGAGAATACTTTTGCTGCTTTAGAGAAGGTTGAGACTGCTAGTGCTCAAATAGCAGCGGTTGATTCCAATTTAGTGGCAGGGACTCCCGATGAGATTTAATCTGAGACTTTGGTACGGGAGATCTTCCCGGGGGTTTTTGCAGATATAGGCTACTATGGAGACATAAGGGTAGAGCCCGCTCATGAGACCCCAGCATGGGTTATAGATTCAGAGATAAGAAATGAGAGATCCGTGTATGTCTTTGCAGTGCTGGATGATGATGGGGTTTATGAGGGGATGGACAATGGGGGTTTATGAGCAGATAGTAGTTGAGCCTCGTATGAAGACAAAGATTTCTGATCTGGCCTGGACTGAGGGTTCAGTACGGGCGAGTAGCCATACAGTTGTTGATGGGATAGAGGGCTAAAAAAAGATATCAGTATACACGGTCCCTGAGTTGGTCAAGGAGGGTATAAACCGGACCATGGTCTCATAGGTAATTCTAGAGTAGTGCACGAAAATGGACTCACTGAGGGATTTATCATAGTCGAGTCCGATAGTGTGACAGACAATTTTGGAGATCCAGGAGGCGACAGACAGGGACAGACCCCAGGTACTCTCGGATGCTTCAACTTAGTAAGTTTTGGATATTGTCTAGATTGGAACTGAGAGAGTTAGTCTCAGGGAAGGGGCCTTGCCCATTAACTGTATGACCATCATGACTAGTGTGGATATTGCAGACGATATGGATGAGCCCTGCCTACAACAGATGTTGCTGATGGGTTCCCGAACTTAGGCAGATTCTGTAGAGTTGTTTCCCGATTAGGTTTGGGTCCTGCTGCTACATACGAAGAGACAACCCATGTGCTTGAAAGGGTTTAGGGTTGGCTAAACCCTAAGACATAATACTCTATCTCACCAGGTCTATTGATTGATATTTGCCTGCCCTGACTACCGGTGGTGGATCTTTCTGTCCCGCCTGACTACTAGGAATGTTGGTTAACAGGTGTGTTTAGGGCTTCAGACGATTTTGTACTTCTTTTTTTTTATTTTGATGGGAGTTTAAATAAATATAAAAAATATCTGTCTCTAAAAAAATGTTGAAGTTACCTTAATTCACTACCCAAAAAGGTTTTTCTTAATATTTGACCAAATGGCATAAGCCTAATAATGAATCAACATAATTCTATGACTCAAATCTTACCAGAGGTAGTTTGGTGTAAATAATTTATGTACAAATATTATGTTAATGCCACTCCAAAATAAAGAGAGAAAAAAATAGAATCATATAATTTAGGGCAAATTACCCTCATGTCCCTGTTCTTTACCAAAATCTCTTATTGGGTCTCTCATGTTACATAAATGATTAATCTGTCCCTGTTTTATTCAAAAATATTTGTCTCGGGTCTCCACCGATCAAATCTGACCTTTTTTTAAATTTTTTGTCATGTGAAATGACTATTTTACCCTTCACAAAACGACAAAAATATGATGAAATTTGTCATTTTGTGAAGGGTAAAATAGACATTTCACATGACAAAAAATTAAAAAAAAAATCTGATTTGGTCGGTGGGTACCCGAGACAAATATTTTTGAATAAAACAGGGACTTAATACTCATTTATGACAAAAGAGGGACCTAATAGAAAAATAATGTAAAGACCAGGGACCTGAGGGTAATTTGCCCCATAATTTAAAAATTAAGTGAAAAGAATCTAAGCCCCTGGGTTTTCGTGTTGTCCCTGAGGCCTGAGGGATGCAAAGAAAATCCATTTCCCGAAACCCTTTGGTGTTAGTCTCTGGGCCTTTTTATATGGGGACAGTGGTTTTCTTATAAAAGTAGCTATTTTGAAAGCCCATTACGAAGAGACCAGGAAAGCCCCAAGGAATTAAGCCCATATAACTAGTACAATACGCCAGTTTGATGAGAAGTGGAGCTCCGTAAAAATCTGCACTTGGTTGACCACTGACAAAATAAAGAAAATGTACTCTTTTAGGGGGGAAGAAGTTGCATTTTTTCAGGGGAAGAAAATGTACTTTGGATTAAAAAGAACAGGACCGACACCAATCCCATGGAACAGCGAACGACCGAGACTACCAATTTTAATTATAATGCGACTTGTGTTGGATCATTTATTTACGTGTACAAAATCTTATGGGTTGTTGAATATGGACAAGGACAACCATCTATGTACTCCGTTACGTATTTCTCTGAAGGCTGAAGCTTGTAGCAGCTTTATGAGTATCTTCGAATCCGACTCTCACTCGCTAATAAATAATAGGAAAAAAAATATAATTTACCTACATGTAATTTAATATTTTAGAGGATCTGGTCCATCACTCCATCTGATCATCTGGATTCACGTCCTGACTATATAGGAATTCCATAATGTTCTCTATATTCCAATCAATATCATATTTTTTTTGTTTAACGGGGATGATTGGTCTTCAAACAAATTAAACAAGAACACATGACAATTAAGCCACCGTACAAGCAACATTAAGACTAATTTCCGGGGAAAATACATGATATACCGACCAGATGCAAGAGAACAAAATTACACGGACATAAACTATGTAATTTTACAACGTTGCTTATTGTCCCGATCAATATAGAGAGAACGAGAGAGAGAGAGAGAGTGGTAGGACTAGTACTGATCAGGCCAGAGGAATGTTCCAATAGCGTAGGCCCTCTTCTCAAGGAGATTGCCCTTGAAGCTGAGCCCGTACTGTTCGAGAAGCAAATCCAACCTCCACTCCTCCATCTTCTCGTACTCCTCCTTCCTGTATCGAGGGTAGTGGAGTGGCATCCGGAAGTCCCTCTCCACGGCCGCCGGCTCTTGGTGGTCCTTGGGCTTATTCTTCATGTCCTTGTCTTGGTGCCCGAGGAGGACAATTAACCATGTCTCAACTAGCCACCTTAAAGCCATCTCTCTTTCTCTCTCGAGACAGCGACTAGTTAGTTTAGACAAGGGTTTTAGTTTGTTAGGTTCAAAGCGAGGTTTTGAGGAGGAAGGGCCGGTTTATATAGAGGCGGCTTATTTAGTAAGCTAATTAATAATGCCCCTAGGGTACCATATTAGAGAGAGAGAGAGAGAGAGAAGTTGTGTCCCATACGCAATTAGTTGTTATTTAGCTGTAACGTCCATCGTGGTTAAACTAAACTTGTAGCGTGTGTTAACGTAGCACTGTACTTAATTAATAGGGTATCCTTCCTATATAATCAATCAGCCAATATAATTAATCCCTACGATGGTCAAGGGTTAATAATAAATAATTATTTTTTCCTTGGGGGTTGTTGGAGTTGGGTCGCGTGTTGCATGGGCTATTTCCTGTTTTCCCGTGCAAAGTGTCCCCGTTGATTCCTTTTTATGCATTTTACTTGATGAATCGGTACACTATTTAGTTAATATTTTAGTTAACGCGTCTATAAAGTTTATTCCGGGACGATTCTGGTGCCAGCTGTTTTGGTATGTGTTTCGTTTCAATAAAAATGTGGCTGTCAAATATTTATTACATATATTATTTGGGCAATTTCTCTTCAAGTAATAAATGTACATACCATATTCGCCAACTGTAAATATTTCCCCAAAATTTGTAGGGAAAAGTTTGCTACCAAAATAAGGAATTTGTTCCATCATGAAAAATATCTTCCCCGAAATTCTAAAAAAGAAAAGGAAAAATTTTCCTCGTGAAATAAACCACAGGTGGAGAGTAATTTTTTAATTTTTTTGGTCAAAAGGTGGAGATTGGAGAGTAATTGACGAAACACAGGTTTTCAATTAACGGTGGGCTTGTACCTGTAAAATAAGATGCATGATGAATTGAAGCACACAGGTTTCGGAAGTCAAGTTAAACAACGGAAAGCACGGACCAATTTTGACTTAAAAGACGACCTATTTTATTTGTCCTTGCCCGCCACGCGTCAAGGGTCGTCTGACCGGGACCCCCCCCATTTCAGTGCGCGTTTTGAGGTCAGAAAGTAGTTTGACGCCCTCGTGACCTTTCTTACTTGTGCTCTGTTATAATTTTGAACCTGACACTCACTCAAACACTTGTTCGATTTGGTCGCGACACGTGCACATATTGGTGCAATCCCATGTGCGAGAGAGAACACAGGATTGGAATGAATCCACAGAATTGAATTGAATTGAACACCCTCTCCTCGCAGCCCCTTGATTTTTATTGATCTAATTATGTAAATAAGAGTACTCTTTCTTGGAGGGTAGGAACCTCCTCCTCCTCGTCGTCGTATGATAACATACATATGGATGGATATATAATGTAAACCTTATACTGCTGTAGTAGTATTACCACCCCATACTGTCCTTAGAACCACCCTTCTTGTTGTTGTTGTTGTTGTTGATGTTGTTGTTGTTGTTGTTGATGTTGTTGTTGTTGTTGTTGTTGTACAAGCGGAAGAGGCTGAAGGCTGAGATGCAAGACAGCACCACCATGCTTAAGCTTACCAACATAGCCGTCGCAATCCCCTCACCGACCTGGTTGCAGAACTTCCCGTACATGTCGCATGTCTTCATCCACTGCAGCTCCGTCTGCCCCACCTTCGCAAACACCGCAGATTGAGCCGCCGCTGCCACTGCCGCCACCGTCAGGTACGCCATTGCCTGACCCACAACACGCACACGCACACTCACACTCACACTCACACTCTTGAGTATTATATAAGACCATTCAAACCAACATTTTCGATTATATAACATGTTACTGCTAATGCTGGGATGAGTTAATCATGCAAACAGGCTCTACTTCTGAACCAATTCTCATTAGTTCTATATTTCTAATCAGGGGCTAATACCACACTACTTGAATATCTGAGAAATTCCTCATTCATAACCCATTTCTCGTCACGGACTCCTCTCTTAGGAACAACATTATTTATCATACGTAATAAAAAAAATCAATCTTCGTAAAACAAAACATGATCAGACATTTCCAGCATGTACAAGTAGCCAATATTGAAAAAAAAAAAGAAATGCCACTCGGTACATTCTATCCCAATAAGAAGAATTTAAGACACTTGGATATATTTTTCTGATAAGAATTCAATATAATTTAAGAAAGAATCTTGTTGGGCACATTATTAATATAAGAAATGGTGAGATCCTGACTCTGAAATGTACGAGGGCAAATGAATCCTTAAAGTCGCATCTATTCTCTGGTAAGTTGTTGGGTGTGCCATTAATTGTGGTGGTGTACTTACATTTCCAACAGAGTCAGAAGCAAAGCACAACCTCAAACTCATCTGACGAGTTCCGTGATTGTGAAAAAGCACCAGTAGAGATGAAAAAATAAAAAACAAGAAACCACAATTGTCCTAGGTCCAAGGGATTATCCTTCATTAGTTGAAATCCCCACCATTTCTGGTAGGAAGTGCTTTGAACCACAAAAGGGATCTTGCTTGGCAGGGTTTTATTTAGGCAAATAAATTTGGACCACAAGTGAGACTGGTGAAAGAATTAAATAATCTTACTTCAATTACGGACCGCTCAAATTGGTGATGGCTCGCTGGAATTATACAACTATGCACAAATTGCACGAACAGGAGGGTGGAGCTTGAAAAGTTTGCTCAGAGTTAATATACTTCAAAAATTCACAAATCCTGGCGCTTAAATTCACCTAAGACACCAATTACTTTAAAACAACACATTGATTAATCAAATAAATTCTGAATCATAAGCAATGGCAAATTACCTGATCGCCAGAGAAAATGATCCAAGCTAAGGGCCTGCTGAAGAGCACACTACCTCTGACCATTCCCACAATACACCTCACTACTTGCATCAGTGAGTAAGCTGCCGCTATCCCATTCGCTACCACCAAGAACCTGCACATACACATACACACACAAAATGCATGTAACTGTTGGTTGGTCGACTAATTTAGATTCAACTCTCGGGGGTTGTTTAGATTGCTGGTGTTGTACTACTTACACGAGAGCTTTGACGTCGGTGAAGCTGGCTTTCTTCCGGATGGAGAAGATTTCTCTGGTCTGGGTATCAGTGGCAACGAGGAGAGCAGCCAGAAGGCCCAGCCCGCAAATCACGCACCTCAGCACCAGCTCGGTGACCCTCACCTTCCTATCCATGGCCTTCAAGTCATTTCCATGTGAGGTCGCCACGTTTCCTGGGCTAACACCGAAGCCTAGATAGCTGCTCATCTTCCCAAACACGAGGGGAGGGAGTGGTCGTCGAATTCAAATGAAAGTTGCTCAAAGAAGAGAGTAGTAGTGGGTTAAATATAGCCTTCTAACAAGAGGGGGTCATATTCTATTGTTGTAATAATGAGGGGGAGGGGAGGGGAGGGAAGTGGTGGGGACAAAGTGTCCTGTCGGTTGCCAAATGGTCAAATGCATGAGCCCTACGTACACATCGGGAGAGAGAGAGAGATGGGAAGGAGGAAATTAATGGGAGATGAGAGAGCTTCTCTCCCAATCACAGGGCAAAGAGGGCATTTACTTGCGAGCTGAGCTGAGAGCTCCTTTCACTGGGAATAGCAGCAAAGCAAACCGTTGCTTCTCCCGAGGACTCCTCAGCTTAGATGATAACAAGAGGAGACTCCAGCCATGCTTTACTTATTACTCTCTTCTTCTTCTTCTCTTTCCCCTTAATTGTCAATTGTCATGACTTTTATCAGTCCTTTTAATTCAATGGAATTCATTCGTGAGGCCAACTATCGAATAGCTTATTGTATATTTGCATTTCAATAAACGTATTATGTATTTTATTTTATGTTGAATTCATAATAATTACTCGTGTAGCCTAAAAAATTACTATGTGATTTCGATGAATTTTTTATGTGTGGAATCCAATTCATTTTTGGGTGCTTGTTGGCTATTATTTTTTAGAGTTAATTACATCTGGCCCCCTGTAGTTTGGGGTATTTAACGCTGGCCCCCCTGTTTTTCGCAATTCGATTAAAAAGGCCCCTATGTTTGAAACAATTGTACCATTTGGCCCCTCATGCCGGAATCGGCCTATTTCGCCGGCGAGGGGCCACGCGAAAAGATAAAAATGCCCTCCCTTTTACCTTTAACCATTTTAACTTGGTTTCACTTATTAACTCCACCTAATAGAATAAAGTTACTCTCCAAGAATCTTCTTTTCCCCTAAAATGTCGATTGAAAAAGGCCACAGCTTGTGCGTCGATTAGGGTTGCAAGCATAAGAGTTGTCTCTTGTCTTCGGCTGGGTAGCGAAGCTTAGGAGTCGATTAGGGTTGCGGGCCACCGAGCTGATTTGGAGTTAGGAAGGTGAGTTGCGTAGCTTAGGAGACAATTAGGGTTGCAGGAGCTGGGTTGCGGGAGCTGGGCCACCGAGCTGCTTGAATTCGAGTTTAGGAAAGTGAGTCGCATAGCTTAGAAGTCGATTAGGGTTGCAGGAGCTGGGTTGCGGGAGCTGGGCCACCGAGCTGCTTGAATCCGAGTTTTAAAGGGAATGTCGTCATCCAATGCTACGTACAGTGAGATTGATGATGGTCCGAGGTACACTAATATCGAGTGCAAGTGTGGAGTTCGTGCTTTGGTTAAGATTGCCGAGAGCGAGAAGAATAGGGGACGTCTATACTATTGTTGTGCAAAGAACAATTGTCGTTGGATTGGTTGGTGTTATCCAAGGGAAGTGCCTAGCAATCATCATACTCCGAAGCAGCTGTTTAGTGCCAATGAAGAGGAGTTTGAAAATATGAAGATGATGTTACGAAAGATGGCTACTTCCATATTGAGTTTGAGAAAATTAGTGTGTTTCTTGATAATTTGCAATGTTGTAATCTATGCTACTTTTGTATGCCAAAGATAGGTTGCAAAATATGTACTCTTTGAATTCTAATGAAGTTTGTGATGCCATAAGTTCATAGTCCCTGTTTGTATTCATGAGTCTCTGCAAATTTTCAATTTGTGTTCATTAGCAAAGTATCAGTTTGTGTTCATTAGCAACAAACTTGTAGTTTCATAAGTTCATAAGGCTGAAGTTCATAACAACAAAAACCATCAGTTTCACAAGTTCATAACAAAGTTTAGCTGACGAAGTTCGAATCTTTAGCTAACAAATCTTTAGCTAACAAAATATAGCTACAGCTAACATAGCTGACAATGAAAGAGCAAGCTATAGCTAATCAAAGAGCAAGCTACGTCCAACACATCTAGTGCTTGCTTGACTTTCGATTGTTGAGCTAGCAGTAGTTACAGTTGATCTTCCTCTTTCTCGTCCATCTGCTCTCCCTCTTCCTCCGGCAGCAGCTACCGATCTTCCTCTTCCTCTAGCAGCAGTAGGTGATCTTCCTCTTCCTCTAGCAGTAGTAGGTGATCTTCCTCTTCCTCTTGCAGCAGCTCCAGTTCTAGCTCTTTCTCTGGCAGCAGTAGTTGATCTTCCTCGAGTAGTTCCTCTTCCTCTTTGCGGGACCATCTTTGTAGCCCTTTGGACAGCAGCTGAGCTTGATTCTCCTTGTTCAAAATTTAACCCCGTTTGTGATGATATGTCAGAAGGACCACAAAATACCTACATAACACAATAAGAAACATAAATTAGTTGTAAAACAGATAGCTAGTGGACAAAAATAGCTGTTATATGCATTGAATAACTACAAACTTGTTGGCGCACATGGGAAGAGCGGGTCGTATGTACAGGTGGTCCAACTTGAGGGGCAACTTGTCTCTACCTTTGTTGCTACAAAAAGAAGTACTTTTGAATTAAAATATGTGAAAGCGAAATAAAGAAAGTGTGTCCAAGTCCAAGGAGTACATACCAAGGTGCTTTTTCTTTTACCCCTTGTAGGTCCTCCTTGACAGCTCCTTTGATTGTGTCCAAGTCCTCCACAAATTGCACATGTTACTGTGTTTGACCTACTTGATGGCGCTTTACCCTCAGTTTCTTGCCTGGTCCTTTGTTTCTTAGGTCTACCTGCTCTTCTTGTTAGTGGCGGAGGAAGATAGAAATCAGACCCCTCATCGGGTTCCAGATCCTCCTCAGCAAAGGGATGGACACACAGCTGGTATGTCCTCTTCCACATCTCAACAGTAAAGTATTCATGAATATAGTGACATATATCTCTTTCCAGATAAGTCACACATGCTACAACATGGACACAAGGCACTCCGCTTAATTGCCAGACATTACACGAGCAGGTGCGCTCTTCAAGCTTCACAACAAACTTCCTGTCCTCACACTCAACTTCAAACTCTAAGTTCCTAGCAGAATAAATCTTACATCTCCTATACTATCCACTCAACCTTCTGAGTTGTTTCATGACAGATGGAACAATAGGCCAAGCACAATTCTCTGCCATCGAATAGCGTTCATGCTGCCTAATCATGACTTGCTGTCTCAATTTGTCAAGTAGCTCAACTATAGGAGCATCTCTCAAGTCTAAAATCTACTTATTAAAGGATTCTACAATGTTATTGGTAACATCCATCGACTTCACATAGTCATCGAAGGCGTACCTTGACCATTTTTCAACCGGGATCCTTTGTAGCCAAGTGGCTGGAGTCATGAATTGCCCGTTTATCATCTTTCTAGGTACTTGCTCTAACTTCAAGAATGCCATAGCCTTGTTGAAATCTGCTCTTGTTGTAGCATACACCATTGTCTAGAAGAAACTGCTCACATCTACACCTCTGAAGGTGTCTTTCAAGTTGGCAACGATATGCTTGCAACACCTCCTATATCTTGCATTTGGGAAGGCCGCTTCAATTTGATCTCCAAGACCCTGCAAATCAATCAAATGGTGGTTATAATTATAGCCAAGTATACACATCATATGCAAATAACAAGTAAGTAAATTATACCTTTTGTCCATCACTCATGAAGGTAAGAACTTTTCCACTTGAATGGGCGCCTATACAATCTGACAACAGCTCCATGAACCACAGCCAATTAGCAGTATTTTCTTTTTCAACTATTGCCCACGCAATTGGAACGATGCCATTGTTTGCATCTATCCCAATGGCAGACAACATCACACCTCCAAATAGCCCCTTCAAGTGGCAGCCATCGATAGCTATGATAGGTCTACACCCATTCATGAAACCCCACTTCATAGCGTGTAGGCATATGAACACCCTCCAAAATTGCAAAGGTTGATCTGTGCTACTTCTTGGATGTCCTTGCAATTTGACCACACTTCCTGGGTTCACCTTTATCAGCAACTCACAATACTTTTGGAGTTTTCGGTAACTATCAATGTGATCACCTTGAGCCTCCCTCCTTGCTAGTTTTTTGGCTCTCCACAGCCTCCAACTTTTAGGATCTACCCCCCATGACTTTAGAGAAGCTCGGATTGTTTTATTATCCAAGTTCGGATTTGCTCTCACTAAATCTTTTATTTGAGTCGCAATCTATTTAGGATTTACTAAGCGGTCATCCGACACACGCATACAAGTATGCAAGTTAGTGAGAGTCTTGACCATGAACACCTTCTGACCATTCAGTCTTGAACCATGGATCCTCCAGGGACACTCTCCTTTGCAAGCAGCTGTTATCCTTGATGGTTCATTTCTGATAAATTGAATCGAAAAACCATTCCTGACTATGTATCCTTTTAATGCAGTTCTGAATTCCTCATGGTCCTTGAAAACCATCTTCACTTGGAAGATGAAATCATCATCTATCACACCTCTATACCCCACACCTCCATAGTCATGAATTGGATCTATCTTAATCTTCTTCTTTGCTCTCCTACGTGATCCTCGATCAAGTCTTCTCTCCTCATCACTATCTGTTTCTTCACTTAATGGGTTCTTATCATCAGGATCAACATCTTGAAAGTCTGTTTGTTCACCATCCTCTGAAGCAACACCATCATCACTCTCATCTAAATCTGACATCGAGGAGATACTGTCATCACTGTCATCCAAATCTGACAAATGGAAGCTGCAGTCATCACTTTCATCCTCCACATCAACAGTTGGATCCACCTCAGCAGCTGAAGCCACATAATGTGCCTCCTCCACATCAGCTGCCTCCTCCACCTCATCAACTGGATCCACATAATATGCCTCCTCCACCTCATTAGCTGGATCCACATCAGCTGCCTCCTCCATAACAGCCTCCTCCACCTCAGTAGCTTCCTCCACATTGGCTGCCTCCTCCACCTCAGCAGCCTCCTCCACATCAGCTGCCTCCTCCATAACAGCCTCCTCCACCTCAGTAGCTTCCTCTATATTAGCTGCCTCTTCCACCTCAGCAGCCTCCTCCACATCAGTTGCCTCCTCCAAAACAGCCTCCATCACATCAGTAGACTCCTCTAGCTCAATAGCCTCCTCCATTTCAGCAAAGTCAACATAGAAATCATCCTCCTCCTCAACAGCCTCCTCATCCGCATTATCCTCAACCTCTACAACCTCCTCAACACCAGGCTCCTCAATACCCTCCTCAACAGTAGGCTCCTCAATAGCCCCATCCTTCACCACATTCTCTTCCCTAATCAAATCAATAACACCACCTGACTTAGCCTCGTCCATATCAAACCCCACACCACCACATAGTCTAAGAAAACTCTCTCTTTCTAAGGCTGGCTGACGACAGTGGAGCACTTTTCCCTTCGGGCTTACCGTCAAAAGGGGTATTCCTCTTTCATCAGCTTCGATAAATACTCTAATGACATCTTTGTCCGAATATATTTCGAACAAAAACATTACGTCATCGTCACAACTGATCTCCAGTCCCCCTTCCAATTTATAACGACAAAACGAACTCTCTATTTTGAATGCTTTATACACCTTCTCAATAAGCTTGAGGAAACAAAAGTAGTCAGGATCCACATTATCGTAGAATCGGGACTCACCTTCATAAACCAATTCCAACGTGAACAGCTTGCTCGCCATGCTCTTGATAACCCAGAAACTACGGTTTCTGGGTACCCAATTTGGGGAAATACAACAGCACCAAGGGTAAGTGTAGGGAAGAAGGCTTTTGAATGGGGCGGAGAAGCAGAGTGGGGGAGGAGAATCACAGCGGAGGAGAAGCACGACGGAGGTGAGTTTAGGGATCTGGGGTTAGGTCTCACGAAGTTAAAATGAGGGAGTTGTTTTTTTAAGTTAATGTTTTGTTTCTTACCAAGTTAAAATGGTTAAAGGTAAAAGGGAGGGCATTTTTGTCTTTTCGCGTGGCCCCTCGCCGGCGAAATAGGCCGATTCCGGCATGAGGGGCCAAATGGTACAATTGTTTCAAACATAGGGGCCTTTTTAATAGAATTGCGAAAAACAGGAGGGCCAGCGTTAAATACCCCAAACTACAGGGGGCCAGATGTAATTAACTCTATTTTTTATCATTACAGTTTGCACTTCGAACCGGGACAAATCCGGCAAGGACAAAAGAATACAAGGAACCCCATAATTATTTGTCCATTTGTTGACGAGAAACAGTTTACATGAGGATTAGTAATACAGCCCTGCAATGCAAAAAAAGAAGTTAATTTCCAAGTGTCTGCCATGGAAGTAACAGACCTTTTTTTTATAAATGGATCATACTCTAATCTACTGTTATCCGTGATCCAGCTCGGATGATCGACGAAAATTCTATGTCCAAGGGTTTTGGCTATAAATACGTCTGATATAATTGTAATTTTGTGTAGCATAATCGAAAAAAAATTACTATCTTGAAATTTAAATAATTTAACAAATTCGTGTCTTTTATTTTTATGTTTTTGTTCTCTACAAGTTGAAACAAAAATTGAATTATATCAGCTGGCAAGTGGGGGCCAAGGCCAATATGTGAGTGATGTTGATGATTGCCACGCGTGAGCATTTCCAAGTTCCCTAACCACTATATTCCACTGCCGTCGTCCTTCGCCCTTTTGGCTTTTCTTCATCCAAGTGCTTTCTTTCATGATCAACTAACTATATTAATTATGTTTGTGTTCATCTGGAGGAATAGAAACAAAGAGTAATGCCTAAGCGTGACATTGCATTACCTCGCCTTTTCGTCATTCCACTCTAAGGATGGTGTAACTTGTGGTCGCACATGGGATGCAAAATTCTGAGATTCTTTTTTTTTTTTTTTACGATGAGAAATTAACTTGATTCATCTTTATGAACATTAATATATCCTGGGTATCACCAACTGGATTTTTTTGGGATGAAATTACGGAAGAGATAAAATAATGCACAAGTTTTCCTGATTTTTTAATTTACCCTTGAAAGGGCACGAATATCATTAAAATCCCAATAAACCATCACAGACCTGAACAACGTGCAGGTTGTAATTAAGCAGTTGATGTTCACGTACACAATATT
>SOPF01028021.1:0-11977 GCA_012979155.1 Hypericum perforatum | reverse complement strand
CCATATCATTCCATCTATGACACAATATTAAGTTTAGGCTTTAGTTTCCATTTCATATAGTATAAGCTTTTATTTCTCGCTCTTCCTTTTTTGGTATTATTATGTACGGGCGTAATCAACATTTCGAATCATTCGATCGACGAGGTACTTTCATATCTCATAATTAAGTATTTTTTTTACATTCAATTGCTTAATTATTTATCATTGATTAATTCATATTGTATGCTTAGAATTAAGAGTGACAACCTTGATTCTTAGCATCGATTTCGTCCACTTTATATTATCATTGTTTTTATCATTGTTCGAGACTAGGATTGACAACTCTATGCTCGCATCACAATCTAAAGCGTTAGAACTATCAACCAACCAATCATTTGAATTGCTTAGCTTAATAATCAAGAATTCAGAATCTGGTACTTAAAGAATTGATTCTATTATTCCCTTTGGAGACAATCTTACTTATCAATGTATTACTTATCCGAACATGTTCTCTTGCACGTATAATTGAACTAACTTTTACCGTATCAACTATCATTCCACATTCCTAGTGGATTTGTTAACTCTCGTAGTGATCGATCCTGTGCATAAAACAATTGTTGATTTGATGTATGAGCTTTGTCAACTATAAAAGACTACTATGAACAATCTAGATGAGTCCAATGCCCGCTACAAATGTGTTGCTAATGTCCATCATCGAGATAATTAGTATGAGGTTGGCGACTCTGTCTTGGCCATCTTGACAAAGGATAGGTTCCCTGCACATGAGTATAGTAAGCTATCTTCTCACAAGATTGGCTTGCTTGAGATCACTGAGAAGATCAATCCCAAAGCTTATCGGCTTCATCTTCCTAGTTACATTCGTAACATAGACGTTTTTTTAATGTTAAGCATTTGTTTCCTTTTATCAGTGATAGCGACACCGATGAGGTGGGTGTTGATTTGAGAAAGACTCGTGTCGAGGATAGGGAGAATGATGGAGATGTAGCTACGCTTTTATTCTTGGATTCCTATGATCGGTTGCATCAATCGAAGGCTGTGTCGAAGAGTTCTACTTGATGGTGCAAGCTGTTTGTTCAATTATTATTTTAGTTTCAAGGGGACACTAATAACTAGCTTTTCCTTTTTTGCTTTTCCTTTTCCTTTTAGGACTCTTAGTCAGATTAGAAGTAAAACTCCTAGCTGTATATATTAAGACCACTTGTGGTTATTTTGATTTGATTGATTTTGAATATAAAATTGGGATTCTCCTGCAAACTGTGATTTCTTATTAAGATTCGCATGTTCAATGTGTTTGTTCATTACTAGACGCTCTCTGCTGCATTAGAAGGGAGTGTTCTGATCAAATAGGACATTACGAAAGGAGGTAGAATCTTAAGGAATCATCTGAAGTTAACGAGAGAGGAGGGTGTGAATTCTGTCCAGGAGGACAATTGAAGTCTCATAAACCAAATTACCGTAAAATATTTAACATAGGTCCGGTAAGTAAAATTTGCATTTTGTGTGAGCACATGCCATTCGACTTCGAATTTCGAGTCTGATGAATGTGGTTGTCGAAACCCATTTTAGATTCTAGATTTATTTAAGTTTTTGCATGACATTCTCGTGAGTTGATTTTATTTTGTTTATGTTCTTTATTTTGTTACATTATTTTGAAGTCAATGAGGATTTAATATATATATATATATATATGTGTGTGTGTGTGTGTATATATATATATATATATTAGATAATTGTCATGATGTCGTATGTAATTACAAATTTATATACGTGAATTCTTGATTATATTAATGTCCTCTACTTCGGTAGATTTTTGTAACCCATTGTCAATTGTTATATTATAATAATGGAGGAATTCGTTGATCTTCTAATTGTGTTATATATGATGATAGCGATCGGGTGTGTAATTCGGTATGATGAGTAGCAAGTTTGATGATATGCAGTCTAATTAAATTATAAATTGGTGATCGTTTGGTGCGATAAATCTGGGGTCGAAAACACATACAAGAGAACACGATCACCTAAGTAATATAGTGATAAATAACATCATATCCACGGGAACAGAAGAATTAATTTTGATAAGGACCATATTATGAATTTCTAAATCTTAAGCTAAGCAGATTGATTAAACGATAACTGGTGATTCTAAACCTACTCTAATTATTGTGATCGAATCTAAGGTTGTCAATCCTAAACTGTAACAACAATATCTAAGCAAAGATAAATAAACGAAACAATACAAAACAAAATGAAACAGATATAATCTCGTGCTAAGGACTAAGGTTGTCAATCTCAATCCAAGAGCACACAGTACGAATCCATCAACCAATAAATAATCAAGCAGATGAATGTAAAAATAACTCTTGACTATGAGATGAAAATACTGCATTGATTGAAGATCCGAATTGTTGATTATAATCCCTGAAAGCAAATGTAATGAAACCTAAAAGCTATGACTCTTGTGTAAAACTCGCCAAGAATAAGTCTAACCTAAAGCTTAAGGCCTATATATAGCCTAGCCAAGATACCTAAATAATAACCTAACTAAACAAGGGAAATAGGCTGCAAATCGTCAGGCCAGTGACTGCTGGCTATACCTAGCAGATGCTGGGCTCTAAAAATTCCTCTTTGCTGTAACCCCCCAGCGGACACTGAGTCTCAGCATAACTCATAAAACTTAAAACAACAAAGTTGTAGATCAAGGTGTTACGGACCTACTTGTCTTAGAATCACTCAATTCAAAGTTTGTATGAGAAAGTTACACCCATTTTAGCAAATGTCAACGGACTAGGCCTAAACAAACAAAACATACTAAACATATAATAGAATATGACTCGATCGACACAAAACACTGATAAACACTATGATAAACATAATTACTTGTGAGTACATTCATACACATATCACACTCTTAGACTTACTTCTTTGCTTGTTCTCAAGCAAAGTGCATCATAACTACTGAATTCATAGCACCCTCAAATTGGGAACAATCCACTACACGTTTCATTCCATTACCTAGTTATTCAACATATTCAAGTGCTAAGAAGAAAGACCACGTAGCTAAAACATCCTCAGTTGTTTAACCCAATTTTCACACTGTGCATACCATACAAGAGAGTCAACCTCTCCTGGATTCAACCTATCGTGCCTCACATATAGATATTTGGTGGCCAACTTCCTATCACTCGTAAATATGCTCGAACTCTAAGAATGTCATATTTTGTACTTGGCACTATCTCGAGTAATACAAGGTTTATAATCAAGAGGGACTTTTCATCGGGTTGTAATAGGGATAAAGGTAAAGGGAAGATAAATAATTGGGCAATGGCCAGACCGCCCAATCTAAGGATCACACAAAGAATCTAACTCTTGACTATACTACATATCTCACCCTATAATGACTAAGTGCTCAACCCAATACACCCATATCCTAGAGGCCATTTCACTTGGGATAAGCTGCTAGTTTTTGTTATGTGCTTTATTTTTCATCACATTCCTTCCATCTTTCCACTTTTCTTGGATTTTTCATTTTTGCTTTTCCAACCTTTCACACTTTTCATTTTCTTCTTTTTTTAGTTTGTTTCTTTTCTTTTCTTTTCTTTCACATATTCTTGCACATTCCTAAAAACTCATCACAGTTTTGACTGTTGACCTCAATTCTGCCATTTTGTTATAATACACTTGCAATACCTCTTAGTTATGGTACCAAATGCGCCTTACATTTTTCTTCCAAAAATGATGTCGTAATCCCTCGGACTGAATAGTTAAAGGTAGGTTGGGGTTAAATATTAGCTCATATGGTAGTGTACAATTAGTACCAAATGAGATAGTTTAAACCTTCAACAATTGTCACTTCTAATTTTGTGTCATGAAAAATTTTGGTATCATAGCAACCTTGGCTTGTATAGTGTCAAATTTTGGTATCAAATGCACCTACAAGCAAGGGATTCTAGGACTATCTGTACTAGCCGTGATGAGGACATCCCTTATTTAAGAAATGAATATGAGATTTCGTATATCTATTGCATAAAATACTTAAGTGTTTTAATTATTACTATCCATACCAACAAAGTGCACCTTCTTTGCGGGCACACATTCTGAAAAAACTTAAAGGTTAAATACATTTGGCCGAATGTAGGATTAGGATGGGTAACTTCCTGGAAACTTACTTGGGTGCATGCGAGTGAGGATAAAGTATTTTGAAAAGACCCATAGATCACAAGGCGTTACACTAATACTTGCACCTTTGGATTTTTTTCCATTTGTGGCTGATTATTCCTATATTTTTTGTTCATTGTTTGGCCATTTTTATGGTCCAAAGATGTGACCTCTTTAATGTTGATTGTAAGGAATATCCTCTATGAATTTGGACCATTTTGGCCAAATATAAGTATCGGAAATGAAAACAACCCTAGGCACAAGTTGTGACATTGAGAAATTTTCCAAAAAAGTTTGAGTTTTCTCCTCTTACTACTATCCATTTGAGTTTGATCGGAAGGCAACCTTGGGATCAAGATGTCTCGGTCATCCTATAACTTACTTTAGCAAATCAATGGAACTAAAGTACTTGGCTTTCTGAGCTTATGAAAGGGAGTTAATGGCAATTGTGTTTGCTATGACCAAGTGGCATCATTACCTTATAGGAAGGCAATTTGTAATAAAAAATATCAAAGACGCTTAAAATCCTACTAGATTAAAAGTTGTCAACTATAACTTAGTATACATGGTTCTCCAAGCTCATGGGATATGACTATGAAATCTACTACAAGAAGGAGAGAGAATCTAGTTGCAAATGCTCTATCTAGGCTAATAGACAGTGAGGAAGGTTAGCTCTTGGCTTTCTCTACAGTTGAAATAGAAGAACTAGGATTAGTGGATGTTGTGTAAGTTTATTAGAAAATTGTCCTTTAGGTTTGTAGAGTAAATTATACTTAAGCCTCATAGATTAAATTATATTATGAGTCCCCTGAAAGCAAAATGAGAGTTTTTCTAGTAAAATGACTAGAATAATATTTTTAATATATATGCAAAATTGATAGAGGGTGAGAGATGAATATGTCAAATTTTAGAAGTCTCAAAATAATTTACCCTTTTTTAACCCCGAATATTGACTTTTCTCATATTTTCTCTTTACTTTAGAATTTTCTCAATATTACCTATTCGATTATGTTAGCAAATCGATTTATAGTAAAGTCACTATTACCAAACGTTAAATGATGCCCTAAACTCATTTGATCCGTAGAGTAAAGTCACCATTAAATGATGTTGTTAAACATGAAAACACTAATCTAAGCACGGTCGAAAGCAAAGGCGGTGATCGAGAAGACTGTCCACTTGATAATGCAAGAGGCAATAGGGCTGAGTGCCCTTTAGGCCTATGACCTCCTCGACCGTATCAGCTTAATGTCGTCAAGGCTAGTTGGATAGAGATCTAGGTCTTCAGAATGGTAGTGTCGTCGATGATGTTGGAGATTGAGATTGAGATGAAGGAGGCTTTTGGTAGTGAGATTGCGGTGGGAGTCAACAGGTGACGTTATGGAGCTCTCTTGGTTAAGATTAAGATTAAGGTTACAATTAAGGTTAAGGTGATGGTTGAGTTTCTATTTGAGTCTTCGATAAAATCGTCACATAGTTTGTTCTATTGTAATCAAATGATCTTTATTATTATAATCGAATGCATTGTACAATTATGATTGAATAGTTTATTTTATTATAATGTAATAGTTTGCATTGTAATGATCTAATATTTTCAATTTTTAGGGTCACATAGCAATTAGAATAATTTAATCTATTATGATAAAATAGTTTTCATTATTAGTTTGAATGTTCTGTGCTAGTTGTTTAATTATCATGGTTTGTGTGATTATATTTGATAGTATGCCCCCCTAACTTATATATCCAATTATATCGAATCAGTTATACTATTAAAATAAAACATTTGTTAGGTCATGGTAACAAAGTTTAGTCAATTAAGATCAAATAATTTCTTTAATTACAATAGTTTTTCCGTTTATATTAAAATAACTAAAAAATATATATTTCGAGGCATTTTTTAGAAATCCAAAAATTACTTAACTAAATTGAAAAAATTCACATTGGTTAGTATCACATGAAAAAAATATCATTCTGAATATAAAAAAATAAGAAAAAACCACATGCCATTAGCTTGAAAAAATGAACGGTACAGATTTGTATGGTCAATAATAATAGTTATTTGGACTAACTGGATTTCGGTCAGCCGTGCTACTTGATTTTGACGGCGTACACATTAACCATGAAAATAGTTATTTCTTCCGTGAGAAATTTAATTATTTTAGTTACGCCCCTCGAGTGAATTTCATACACTATGTTAAAATTTGCATGAAATGTCACTATATCCATGCCACTAAACTAAAGTTTTACATATGCTGCCACTAGACACCTTCATTTTTATTTTACTAGGATAATGTAACGTACTTTCTGTTATCTAATTGCACTGCTTGTGCAAGACCATGTAACTTTCCTGTTATAGTAATAGACGCCACTTTTCCAGCTATTTTTTCCGCTCTTCACCTATCTCTAATGGGCGCTTGGATCCGGTGCTGAGGGAAAGTTTCCTCAGTATATACTGAGGAAACAATAAGCCATTGGATCAGAATATTTTTTTAAATATTCTGATCTAATGGCCATTATTGAATAAGGGTATTTTAGATCTTTTGACAAAATTACTGTTCATCCACTTACGAAACTACTGTTCATCCACTAATAAAATTACTGTTCATCCACTAATAAAAGTACTGTACGTTTTCAAATAAAATCACTGTTCAATTCGATGGCTGGTTTACTTGTGTGTATTGCTGGTTTAAATGGCTGTATTGTTGGTTTTCGTGACTGTATTGATGGTTTTCTTGGCTGTAATGCTGGTTTGTTAACCCTATTGCTGGTTTACTTGTGTATATTGCTGGTTTAAATGGCCGTATTATTGGTTTTTGTGACCGTATTGATGGTTTTCTTAGCTGTAATGCTGGTTTTCTTGGATGTAATGCTGGTTTTCAAAACTCCCATACTGGTTACTATCATATATTGAATGAAAAAAAATAAATAACACCAATCATTTCAAATATGTTCTTCGGGTAGTTGGTTCAAATCTATTCCTACAATATGTTCATCAAATGCAACATCTTTCGAATTAAACCAGCAATGCAACCAAGCGAACCAGCAATGCAGCCAAGAAAACAAGCAATGCAGCCAACGAAACCGTTAATACAACCAAACAAATCAGTAATGAAAAGAAGCAAACCAGCAATACAACAAAACAAACCAATAATGAAAAGAAGCAAACCAGCAATACAACCAAACAAACCAGCAATGAAAAGAAACAAACCAGCAATGCAACCAAA
The DNA here is from genome assembly GCA_012979155.1 of Hypericum perforatum. Lineage (NCBI taxonomy): Eukaryota > Viridiplantae > Streptophyta > Magnoliopsida > Malpighiales > Hypericaceae > Hypericum > Hypericum perforatum. Next base: position 4,601 of record SOPF01028021.1, on the reverse strand, counting down.
CAAACCAGCAATGAAAAGAAGCAAACCAGCAATACAACCAAACAAACTAGTAATAAAAAGAAGCAAACCGGTAATACAACCAAAAAAACCAGCAATGCAGCCAAACAAACCAGTAATATAACCAACGAAACTATTAATACAACTAAATAAACCAGTAATATAACAAAATAAACCGGCAATATAACCAAGCAAACCAGTAATGAAAAGAAGCAAACCAGCAATACAACCAAATAAACCAGTAATACAACAAAAAAACCAGCAATGCAGCCAACAAAACTATTAATACAACCAAACAAACCAGTAATGTAACTAAGCAAACCAGTAATACAACAAAAAAAACCAGCAATGCAGCCAATAAAACCATCAATACAACCAAACAAACCAGTAATGTTACTAAATAAACCAATAATACAACCAAATAAACCAGTAATACAACCAAAAAAACTAGCAATGCAGCCAACGAAACCATCAATACAACCAAGCAAACCAGCAATACAACGAAGCAAACCAGTAAAATAACTAACGAAATGAGTAATACAACAAAATAAACCGGTAATATAACCAAGCAAACCACCAATATAATTAACGAAACCAGTAATGTAACTAAAAAAACTAGTAATACAGCTAACCAAACCAGCAATGCAAAAAATAAACCAGCAATGCAAACCGACCAAACCAGTATGTAGTTAGTGGATGAATAGTTAGTGGATGAATAATAGTGGTGAGTAAATTGACATATATATCCTCCTCAGTATATACTGAGGAAATGCATCCTCAGCACCATTTCCACTCCCCTCTAATGGTGTCATGTAATCCAATGACGTACAACAATTTTGGATTAGGAATCTGCCATGTTGTTCATGTGATTTCCATAGGTAGAAGTATTTTATTTCTCCAATAACGTGTACATAAAAATAAATATACAAAAAACAACCTAGTACATATTCTAGAAAGCAAGGCTTTGGGTAGCCAATAAAATAATACACAACGAACACACAGAAAGCCCATATAAACGACAAGTCTTTATATCGCAACAGGCAAAATCCTTCAGCGCATCGGAAACCTTCATGTAACTAACACTCATACAATACCCACCATTTGCACCAAAAAAAAAACTAACACTCATACAATTGTTGCATATTATAATTATTAATTAATATCATAAATACCTGAAACCAAGGAATAGCACAAATCATACAATGACATTAAATTACGTACTGCTTAAGCAAAAGAACTGCTCATAAACTTGGACAAGAAACAAGTTTATTTTTCCTGGGTAAAACCCTCGAGGTGATCGTAACCCAAATGTCACTCATAATAGCATTCAAGCTCTCGGTGGTGGGGAAAGAAAAGGGAGGAAGTTAAATGGAGGCAGCGTAGTTGGAAGAGAAGGCGTCATCGGAGGAGAAAAAACGGGGACAGTAGGGCGAAATGGAAATGGCAAGGATGGCGTAGCTGTTGGGAAAGAAGGCAAAGGGATAGTTGGCACATTTTTTGGGAATGGTGGTGGAAATATTTGCTGCAATTGGCGTGATCCTTCTACAATTTTCATGCTTGACATGAGGGACATGGCAAAGATGAGCAAAGTGAAGAGGAAACTTATGGAAGAAGCCATGTTTAAAGTTTTGTTCTTTGACAGTGCAGTTAAGAAGAAGCAACGGGACTAGTTGCTTACTTTGCCTGGGATGTTGTGGTGGTGGTGAAATGGAAACTAATGTATTTATATTAAAGCCCGGCCGAAAAGACATTGCATAGATGACACAAACGTATAAAATTAGCGAATTTTAGTTCTTCGTGTTAGGAATTCACAACACTAAAAAAAATTGCAGAAACAACACAAACACAAAATATAATATGATTTGACTTAAAACTTAAAATATGTATTTTGACTTAAAACTTACATCCACAATAAGAAATGAGTAACATTAACTTAACATTCACACGAACATAAAGAAATGAGAATTTTTATTGATGGATACAAGTGACATTTTTATTTATGAAATTATTTTCATATAAATAACATTAGCAAATTATTTTTTTAAAAAACTTGAATTCTCAGTAATTGATTATTATATAATGATATGAATCAATAATTAGATTCACGAGTTGTATAGCATAGAACATGAAAGACTCCAATAAAAAAAATATTAATTTTCTTAAATTAATTGGAAAATGTACACTTAAGGTCAAATTGTCCACGAGTCCTGATGTATGCATTGAGAAAAATGTTACTCTTAAAATTCAATGGAAACCCAATAGTAACATTTGTACAAATTACACGAACGGATTAATTAATAACAAGTAGATATTAGAGACAATTGTAAATGCCATTTGGCCTAATGACCAAGGCATAGCATAAACTGATAAAAATGTCAGGTAGAATCTTTAACGTGTGATTAATGGTTTAAAATTTTACTTTATAAAAAACGGGGAGGCAATTTGGCCAACCTCTATAGTGAATGCTATTAGTTGTCATCTCTCTGGCTGCTCAATGGGCCAAACCGTAGCATCATCTCCATGACGGCTCAGGGCCCAGGGGGCCAAGTCGTATCCCGAATTAGCCTCCCTATAATTTCTAGCCGAATCTAACGCCCGTAACTTTTTTAGATGGGAATCTAGCCCTTAACTGGACGTTGATTTTGTGATCTTCCTAGACTTAGACAAAGGTCTATCTGCAGACCTCAAAGCCCTTCCTTTTTTGCGACCGTTTGGAGAACTTCCAAATGAAATGGTTCAATATGGAATCTTTCTCTAAAATAATTGTGGAATCTTGAGGGAAATCGACGAGAGATTAACTCGCTTTTGCTTTGATATCATAGTATAATTCATAGGGAAATGAATTTATAGGTACCATGTGGTATCCAAAAATATCATTTTAGTACCCTATGGTAAATAATCTTTCATTCGAGTCATACGTCACCAATTTTCCATCACTTTGGTCCCAAAATTACGATACTGCCCCTCCCTCAATCAGAACCTAACCAAACCCAATTCAATCCGACCGAACCTAGATCCAATTCAACCTAATAGAGCGTAGAAAATAGGATATAACTCGGATTGAGCTGAAATTTTGCAAGAAGCATCATAAAAATACACCCGATTTTTGAAAAAAAATTCAGGAATTTAGAGGCCCGGAAGTATTTTTTATTTTTTGTTGTGCTGAAAATTCGTAAAATCGTATAAAATAGAAAATAAGATATAACTCAGATTGAGCTAAAATTTTGCAAGAAGTATCATAAAAATACACCAGATTTAAGAAAATACTTTCAGGAATTTTAGAGGCCCAGATATATATTTTTTATTTTTCGGTGTGCTAAAAATTTGTAAAGTTGTATAAAATAGAAAATACGACCAATTGAGTTGAAACTTGTCCCATGAAACCTTAAGAATCTCTAATAAATTTAGGAAACAAAATGCATCTCTGGGAAAAGTTTCAACTCAATTGGACATATTTTTTATTTTATACGATTTTATGAATTTTCAGCACAGTGAAAAATAAAAAATACTTTCGGGCCTCTAAAATTCCTGAAATTTTTTTTCAGAAATCGGGTGTAATTTTATGATGCTTCTTGCAAAATTTCAGTTTAATCCGAATTATATCCTATTTTCTACGCTCTATTGGGTTAAATTAGATATGGGTTCGGTCGAGTTGAATTGGGTTTGGTTAGGTTGTGATTGAGGGAGGGGTAGTATCGTAATTTTGGGACCAAAGTGATAGAAAATTGGTGAGGTATGACTCGAATGAAGGATTCTTTACCATAGAGTACTAAAATGATATTTTTGGATACCACAGGGTACCTATAGATTCTTTTTCCTAATTTATATACATACATACCCCACCACCACCACCACGTTAACATTATTACAAAGTACTCAAAATATTCTAAAATATTTTTGAGGACTTGCCATGTGTATTCATCAAGTCTAATTTCACTTTATTTTTAGCAAAAGATTTATAACTATAAATGTTCTATTAATTTTCTGGTTAAACAAATTTCAAAATCATTTCTGACTTTATGGTGAACCGTACCTCCACGGCTCCACTTATGCAACGAACGAATCTTTCTTAGGCTAGGGATGCTACGCCTAGTTGATTGATTTCGACGTGTTTTTCATTGATGGTTTGGAGATGAACTTCCGAAGACATCTTCATTCTAAACGATGTTTATGGTTTTATGTGATTGGATATTTTTGATTATATGTTTTACTTTTCATATAAGGTTGTTTTTTCACGTCATGGCCTATTAAATTTTTTGAACTCTCTATTATTTACGAAAAAAATAAATCAGGTCTTATTTTACAATAATTTTCTCAATAATAATTTTTTCATTCATAAAAATTGAATAGAAATTTATCGTCTGGACCAACTTTTATTGTTATGACTTCTTGCCATTTGATACTATATATCAAAGCATGTTATAAGTGACGAATGTCATTTTAAGAAGGAACAGTATTCGACAAAAATTTGGGGTCAGTTCAACAAGATACATTAAGAATTAATAGATATAAGATAATTTTTAGATGTAAGGTTATCACATGTTAATTGTATCACATTGCTAGTTGCAAATATAATATTAAAAAGAGTAAACTGTTATAAGGTC
>SOPF01028020.1:0-24484 GCA_012979155.1 Hypericum perforatum | reverse complement strand
AAATAAAATCTTCGTATATTTTTTTATAAAAGGAGTATATATGTCTTCTTTCATATATAGATGTTTTCTTTTCAAATCCTCGGTAGACCAAATTAGGAGACCTCATTAATGTACATTATGAATAATGTCATCAATATTTGTGATTTGTCTACCTTTTTTTCTAAAAGGTATAATTTTATAATAGAAATGATCATTATTACATTTTGAAAATGCGTGAATCAATTTTTTTTAAGTGTGTGTGAAACAATTGTCAAACTCCCGTAATAAAATACATGTTGGGACAAAAATAACCGTGTTGACTATATCTCTAGGGTACAAGAGTTCATTCAATATTTTAGCGCAAATTCAACCAAGTGATCCGTAGGAACCAATGTTCCAGTTAACTTTTTCGGAAAGAGACGACGGACACGACTGACCTAGTCTCGTGTGTAAACCAAGTTCTCTAAGACTTAGTAAAATTTTGATGTTGCAATATAGGTTAGTTTATAACAAGAGCCAAATGAAAAGATAATTTCTTTTCCAATAGATTGAAAGCTTCAAGATTAAGACATGTAAAACATATTAATACATGTCTTGCCACATTATTTAAATAATAATAAAATAGAGAGTGTTCAGTTAGAGGTCAAAGTTGGATAGGAATAGAAGAAACGTTATCCTTTTCGTATTATAGGGTGAATTGAGAATATTTTTTAAGGGTAAGTAATTTGATACTAGTTCATGTTTTACTAATGATAATTGTTGTTAGTACTAGAAACATTAAATAACCCCCTAAAAAAAAAGAAACATGAATAATCATTAGTTCCATTATTTTTATCCCCAACTGATCAATCCAAATTTATATCTAATTTAATATGACAAATCAGTTCAATTATTATCTAGCGATGAGTATGATAAGAAATTTTACAGAATCTCTTAACAGTAAATACTAAATAGAAAAGACTAAAGAGTAGCCATTCGTCTTGGGCTTTGTTCTAAGGAGCCAAAGGCCAGAAATTTCGGGCGTATTATCATGTTTCGCTCGCTTGTGAACCGTGGGCCGCGTACGGACAACCCGCCCGCGAGGACGGATGATGACTGATTTTGTTAAAATTTTGGGAAAATTACCCTCAGGCCCCTCGGGTTTGCGAAAATTTGTGTTTTAGCCCTCCTATTTTTTTTTATTATCATTCAACCCTTGAATCTAATCAAAAGTGTATAATTTAGCCCCTGTCGCCGGAATCCGGCGATTTCTCCGGCGAAATGGCACCTAAGATTACTAAAATACCCTTTTCCTTTAAAAAGTAAAAAAATAAATTGAAACACAATAATAATTCGTATTGAGCTGAAATTTTTCATGATGCATCCTAAAAATATACATGATTTACGTAAAATATTTCAAAAATTTTGGAGACACAGAAGTATTTTTTTTTATTTTTCAACGTGCCAAAATGTTGATCATATAAAATAGAAAAATTGTCTAATTGGGCTGAAACTTGTCTTATGTGTTCTTAAGCATATTTAGTGAATTTAGGACCTAAAACTTGTTCTATGTGTCCTTTAGAATCTTTACTAAAGACTCCATTTTTAGTAAAAAAATAAATTAAAACTCTATATTTTTGGTATCCGCAGACCTTTTCAAAATTGGCTCATGAGAATCCAGACTTTTTGATTCCTAAATTTATTAAATATGCTAAAAGACACATGGGACAAGTTTCAGCCCAATTAAACAAATTTTCTATTTTACATGATTTTACAAACTTTTGGCACGTTGGAAAATAAAAAAAATACTTTTGTACCTCAAAAATTTCTGAAATATTTTACATAAATCCTGTATAGTTTTAGGATGCTTCATGAAAATTTTCAGCTCAATACGAATTACGATTATGTTTCAATTTATTGTTTTACTTTTTAAAGGAAAAGGGTATTTTAGTAATCTTAGGTGCCATTTCGCCGGAAAAATTGCCGGATTCCGGCGACAGGGGCTAAATTATACACTTTTAACAAGATTCAAGGGTTGAATGATAATAAAAAAATAGGGGGGCTAAAACACGAATTTTTGCAAACCCGAAGAGCCTGAGGGTAATTTTCCCTAAAATTTTTGTATTCGTTAAAAAAAAATTAAAGCAATGGATTGATATATTTTAAACTCTTGATCTAATCAATGCAGGATGTAGAAATTTAGCCAAAATTTTTAGAGAGTAGATCAATTCTTAATCATGTTAAGATTTAATTTCAGTTTATAACTTCATTAATTTTTTAAAAGGGTGAAATTTAAATTTTAATGGGAATAATTCATTAAAAATATATCTAATAATAAAAAAAATTAAGTAGGAACAGTTGCCATTAGGACTCTACACCTGGCTCCGCCCCCTAGGAAGATTCACAAAATGTCATATCAAACAAATTTAATCTGATTAAAGGTTTGTATTGTTTAAGTAGATGCAAAGTGTAGTGTTCCAGCGTCATTGTTCCCACTCATGCAAAGTGTACTTGCCGAGTGACCATTTGGTCCAGTGGCATTGTTCCCACTCATGTGGGGTGAAGTCCAGGGTTCGACTCCTGACATGGGCATTTCTGATGTAATAGAATAGGATTTAGAATAGGATCTAAAAAAAAAAAAGTGTAGTGTTCCAGCGTGAGTCAAACGCATCCCCAAGGTCGCGTGCGAGATTCTAGTTAATCGCCAAGTCCTTATATAATTGATACCGATAGGGATTTGGACCGACGACCGGCCAATTGGGAAGGATATAATACAACAATTATCCGATGCGATGCTCTCTATTTTTCCAAAAAGGTTTTTTTAACTCTTCCGAGCATTATTAGCTCATCGCTCCCGCCAGCCCAAAAAGGGAAAGCACAACTTACTACTAAATATACCCCTTCCTTAAAATGGCTTTGCTCTTCTAAGGGGAGTTTTATTTAAATTAAAATATTTTAGATATTAAGAAAGCTTGAATTTAAATCTTCATTTAGAGAGTTACTTCCAATAAATGATATTCATTACTTGATTATTAGTCTGATTATAATTATAAAAATTGTTGAACGCCCTAATGACGAAATTGGATTCTGACTTTATAGGGAGTGTCCCCATATGGGGACTCAAATCTAGACCATCTGATTAGCATCTTTTTAAAAATATTCTGATCTAATGGTGTAAATAACTCAAGGGCATTTTTGACCTATTACCCAAACCTAAAAAGTCAAACAATTAATGACTCCCTCTTTTTTCTCTATTTATCAGTATTAAAAAACTCAAGTATTTAATGCATTCCTTCTTCTTAGTCCCATTATCATAAATATCCCTCTTTTTAAGCAAAATTTAAATTTAAAACACTAACCTTTGATATTCTTTCCCGTAAAAACCGAGACATTTAATACCTCCTCTTTTTAAATAAATCCCGAGATATTTAATACCTTCCTTTTCATAATATTGACTTACCTTTTATTGGTTTATTGGTTTATTAGTTTATTGGTTTATTGGTTTATTGGTTTATTGATACTGGTTTATTAATTTATTAGTTTATTGATTTATTGGTTTGTTAGTTTATTGATTTATTGGTTTGTTAGTTTATTGATATTGATTTTTTGATTTTTTAGTTTATTGATTTATTGATACTCGTTTATTGATTTATTAGCTTATTGATTTATTGGTTTATTAGTTTATTGGTTTATTGATTTATTGGTTTATTGATACTGGTTTATTGATTTATTAGTTTATTGATTTATTGGTTTGATAGTTTATTGATTTATTGATTTATTGATACTGGTTTATTGATTTATTGGTTTATTGGTTTATTGATTTATTGGTTTATTGATATTAGTTTATTGATTTATTAGTTTATTGATTTATTAGTTTGTTAGTTTATTGATTTATTGGTTTATTAGTTTATTAGTTTATTGATACTGGTTTATTGATTTTTTGGTTTATTGATTTATTAGTTTATTGATTTATTGATTTATTGATACTGGTTTATTAATTTATTGATTTATTGGTTTATTGGTTTATTGATTTATTGGTTTATTGATTTATTGATTTATTGGTTTACTGGTTTATTGATTTATTGGTTTATTGACTAATTAGGTAGGAGGTTAATTAATGGGAGAGAGAAATCAACCAATTCAAAAAAGGTAGTAGTTGCAGAGATTATGGAGAGAGAATATCATTAATAGAATTTTACTAAATTACCCTAGTCCCCATATGGGGACTCATAAATAGTCCCCAACAAATCCACTCCCCCCTAATGACTACCATAATGACTGTGACCTCGGACCAACCCGATGTTGTTTAAATAGATCGAATGACACTTTAATTGGTTGGATCAACTGATACAAATGAATTTGTCAAAATTTTGAAAATATGTATTTTTAAAATTGACATGATTAAAACTGATTATAATATTACTTCAATCCATGTAAATTATAATTTTCGCAATAAAAATATCTGAAATTTGTATAGTATATATTTTATTTTAAAATTTTCTTATACAAATTAATTATATTTTGTTACAGTTAGAAAGTTGAATTTTTGCTAAGTCGTTGATAAGAAAAGACTTGTTTGAACATATTTGAAAAAAATTTGGTAGTCATACTTAATTATTTAATTTATAATTATTTATAATTTCGTAATTAATTATGTAATTTGTAACTCTATGTATTCGTAATTTGAATTATTTAAATAATTTATATTCGGCAAAATCATTATTTTTGTTAGTTTAAAATTAAGTTTAATATTTTTAAATTATTTAAAATCATATTCGAGTTTAATACAGTTAGCCGTATTAAAAAAACATAGAATTGACATGGAACATGGGCTTAGTACTGTAACAGAGGCACAACTATAAGAAAAAAAAAACTAAGTATACTGACACAAACTGATGTGAACAACTATAGCATAAACATTTTTCCAACTTATGAGTGGTCTAAGTAGAGAAGAAATGTGCTATTAAATGGTGTGATCCCGTTTGCACATTGATTTCTATTGACTATATAATTATGGATAAAATATATGAGGTAGGTGAATATTTTTTATTAGAGAGATTGGATCTTTCGATATTGATGAAAGGGATTTTCAAGAAAAAAATTTCTCTCTCAGAGATTCGTTCGAACACATTAATATATGCAATTTTGGTGTGCAAAAAATACATTTTTTTTCTACAGTATTGGTTCAAACACGCACTTTTTGTGCGACATAATAGCTTATTATTTTAGACAATTATCTTAAAAATATGCTTTTGCAGAGAAATCACTAACAAAGTTGTTTTTTTCTTGACAAAGTTTCATATATCTGTACGTCTATATGCGAATCTCATATTGATAAATCTATTCCCGAAGAGTCCTTTCTTGTGAATGTCAGAAGATCCAACCTCCTAAGAAAAAAGTCTTGAGGCATATTAAGCAATCAAATTAGACAATTGTGGGAATTGGCATGTGAGATTCTGACATGTGTTAAAATATTTTTTCTTACGGGGTTGGACTGTTGATGTGTGTGTAAACACATGTCTAATTAGCATTAGTTGGGTATGTATTAGTCATATTTTGTGTAGGTTCGTGTCGTGTATGTTCGTCGTTTATGTATTTTGTCGTGTTGCATCGAGAAGTAGGATATCTATCAGTTTGGTGTGTTTTGTAGGTAATTGAAAGGAATGGCGAGTTGAACGAGAATCGGTGTAATCACAAAGAGGTTTGACAAAGAATCGAAGAGCTATTGCAGTAGACCTAGTGGGCACTGAACCCCCGACGGACGCTGGTACCCAGTGGTTGTTGGCTCCCCAACGGGCATTAAGAGGAATAAAAACTTCGCCGAGTGCCCCAACGGTCGCTGGCTTATTAGCAGACACTGGGGGACATTATGAAGAAGAGACCATCGGACACTAGCTCCTCAGCGAGCGCTGGCCGACAGACAATTTTAGCGATCTTGAAGAGTCTCACCTATTTAGGACATCTTCTTAGTATAAAGAGGTTAGTTAGGTATTAGAACAAGCATCAAATTCTTATTTTTCAGACCTAGTTGTAGTTCATTGGCTTTTGGTTCTTTTTGCTTTCCTGGGAGGATTGTAATCAACAACTCAAGATTATTGCGTAACAAGGTATTCTTGTGCCTTGTGATTGAACGTTGTCTTGTCATTCATCGTCAATTATTTATTACTTGATTCTCTTGAGTTGTGTGTACTTTGGATTGAGATTGACAAGCTTAGTTCTTAGTACGTGATTGCATCCGTTTGATTCGTTTTGTTGTTTCGTTTCATTTTGTCATTATAATTTGAGTGTGATTCGAATTTAGGATTGACAACTCTAAGTTTGCGTAATGATTTGTAATTTAATTCACCAACCAATTACTTAGTTTCGATTGCTTAGATTAAAATTGAGAATTTATAATCTAGTAATTAGAGAATTGATTTGTCTGTCCCTGTATTCTTAACCTGATATTTATCGTAACAATTGTCCAACATTCACGAGAAGGGGTCTTTGAAAAAATATTTTTTATGTTTGGGTTCTCACATATACACTCAAATATATGTAATTTTGGTTCCAAAAAAAACACATTTTTTTCTGATTTCGGTCCAAAATTATTATGTCGTAAGGAAAAAGTGTGTATTTGGACAAAAATAGCTAGAAAAAAGTTTTTTTGTGCACCACAATTGCATATATTTGTGAGTGTATGTAACTAGAAAAAAATTCCAGATAAACCCCAAAGTAAAAAGACTCACGGTGAAGCATATAACATGCACATCAACAGTCTGGTTCCTAATAAAGTTGGAAGGAAGATAAGGTACGTGTGATGAGGGTTAATTTGGATGTTTTTTTTATTACAACTTTTCAGTTTTCCCCACTAGAGACTCCATGCTTCTTGGCAAGTTGCATCCCGGGACAATATACTTCTACCGTTCAAAAAAAATAGAGGGACAAGATACGTCTTTAATTAAAGGAGCAATGGAACTAGACGTTTCAGTGCAGCTGGGCCGGCATAGACTTATTGCGTTTGACCTGTTTACATTGCAAGCATATTCTTTTATAGAACCACCGGGTGTTCGAATATAAACTGTACCAATTAATACGTGTCATGTATGATTTCGTATGATAGAATTTTTTTTTCAAGTGAATATATGCTTTTGATATAATTAACTAATTTAACTAATTTTGGTTTGATATGTTCATGTCTTTACATGATGGAAAATGCTTAAAACCAAATTTACTCTGTGAGTCGATCTAAATAATTAATTCACAAGGTGTGAAGTTATTTCTACTAAATTTAGTCCAATATATATTGAGGAATATATAAATTTTGACGTCTCCAATCAAATTGAAATTAATTGATTCAAATGATTCGTAGTGATTATGGTGGCATGTAAATTTTCGTTAGGTCATATTTTGAACTAGTTTCGAACTTATATTTGTGTCATGGCTAGTAGCTAGAGCGAATTCAGCTGATATCTCATAGAATTAAGGAACCCATTTTCTCTTCCACTTCAGCTTACTTTAAGGTATGATTATTGATACATCATATATATTTATTTTCTCTCCCATGGACCACATCATGATCACATTTAAGCGCTTCTCAATTTATATATATGAAACAATCTATTCTATTTTTTTTTTTTGGGTGAAGGGGGGGCTAGATCAATCTATATATTCAGATTGGTAAAGACTAAACGAACAATGTAGAACGCCAGAAGCTCAAAACCTGGTAATATTTACAGGATCAAAATACGATAATATTAAGTAAATTGGAATTAATGAGAAACATGTGAATTTTGTAATATTCATTAAAAATTGAAATATTAACCGTCGAAAATATCAAGTAATAAGTGTTGTGTTAGTAAATTGGCACATGTTTTTTACAAAATACTAATTTTTCAATCAACACCGAAAATTAGCGGTCAAAACCAACAACTGGTCGACACTAAGTACGAGCTTAATTCAATCAGCATAATCAAACAGCATCTCTGCATGATGTGGCTACTAATCGTATAACACCACAAGCACAACCTCACATCTCCTTGCGCAATTTTTTTTCTTTTAGTTTTTCTTTGTATTTTATTATCTTTTTAGGTTTTATTATTTTGCGCTAGAAATTAATAAGGTCCGCGATTGTAACCATCTACGAGAAAATTCTACATAATATAGAGCAAATTGTCCTCAGTTCCTTGACCTTTGCTTAAATTATTATTTTTGTCCATCCTATTTCGAAAAAGAGATTTTCGTCCCCCTACTTTGCTTATATGTTATTCTAAAGTTCCTGTTTCCAGTTTCAGAAAATTTCTCCGGTAACAAAGGATCTGAAATGACTTTTTTGTCCTTTATTAAAAAATTTAAAAAATAAGAGGCAAAAGGGCAAAAGAATCATTTCAGCAAAAGAGTCCTCCATCTCCTCGACCTGAATCACACAGAAAAAAATATTTTTTTATATTTTTTAATTTTTAACTAAAGGGCAAAGGAATCAGTTTAGGTCCCTAGGTACTGGATAAATTTTCCGAAATCGGAACCAAGGACCTAAGAGTGATAATTAAGCAAAAGTGGGGGACGAAAGTATCTTTTCCGAAACAGGAGGGACGAAAATAGTAATTTTAGCAAAGACTGGAGACTTGAGGTCAATTTGCTCTAATATATATTATTTTGGTCAATAATAGTTACCTTTAAAAAACTCAAAAGCTATTGTTAGTGAACCATCATCTATTAGGTGACTCCGATGCTATAGTCCCATATATAATTACAATGTAAATATGAAGACAAATGTTCTAATGGGAGAAGCAATCAAGATAGCCACCACCAACATAGGGCACGCATATTCATTGTCGATATATATGGGGTATAAAGTTTGTGTCGACATGAAAAGGTGGGCTTCAAAGGTGTGCCCGTCTAGAAAAAGAATCATTTCTATCATAATCTTTCAATTGCCCGAACATACAACCGTTTTCGTTTCCCCTGGCTCATCCAACATTTTTTCAAATCGAATTGTAATACATGACTAATTTAAATTCGAGTTGCCATAATTTTATTAAATTGTAACATTTTCATGACCTTAAAATTTCCAATCAAGAGATACAATAATCCATCCTTATTTAATCTACGGGTTTAGTAGTTAATCTTATTAGAATCTTAATGTTTAGTTCAAAAACTCAAACTTAAGGTGACCACATAAATAAACTGGGTCTAATAATTTTATATTTTTTATGTTGATTCTTTAACACGTTCCTTTCTTGTGAATTTTATCAGACTGAAATTTGTACAAAATTATTATCGCTTCTCATATTTTGAAAGGGGTCGTGCTAGTAAAACAATAAATATAATAGACTTTTATACTTATAATTTTGTTTCAAAAAAATTTCATTTCTAATGTAAAATTCTCACAAGTCTTCTCAAATAAAATATGTTCTCATTTGACACAATTTCTCGTGTTTTCAAAGAGTCGTGTGAGCACAAAATATCGCACGATCAACTGTTTCTAATATTAAGTTAGAATCTTGATATATGACCCAAAAATTTTAGAAAAATTGATTATTTAGATCAAACAACCTTTCACTGTTCACTGAGATTTTCCAACATACCCAACCAACTTTACATGTACAATGAATTTCCCTTTGCTATAGTGGGTCACAGTCACCACGCATCGTCCTGAGAAGTCAAACCATTTGTTTCTATAGTGGATCTTAATTACGTAGTTACCTCAACGACCGAAAGATCACAAAACCCACAAAATCTCAATGATATTGACTTTGTGCATAAACCTGATCCTATCATTTGACATCAATGGAGTCCTCAGTTGCACATGGCTTACCAAAAAAGCTGCTAAGAGCCTAAGAGGATAATATTACTGGGACAAGATAGATTTTATCGTTTGGATGTATACGGCCACATTGTACATTTGAGTCAATAGGAGAAAGCGTTAGTTTGGTTTAGCTGAATATAAATATGAGAGTATGCAACAATTATAAATATTTAGTGAAAAGTTTGTTATCTCTTAAAAATTCAATTTAATTCAAATTTAGATTAATCAAGTTAATAAATTTAGATCTCACATGATATAAACCACAAAAAGTTACCTGTCACTTTTGACCTAGTAATATCTTTTTTTGTAAAAAAACCAAGTAAAAGGCTTTCAATCCAGAATTTGAGTTGAAAGTTTATAAATGAAAGAGAGACCGCAATAAGTGTTGTTACAACTTAGAGGGTCTCACGAATATATTAAAACAGAATATATTTTCCTGAGTTTTCATTTTCAACTCTGGATAAGACACCTAAAAGTTTATTAGTTTTCTTTTCAATGCAATAATTCTTCACAGAAGCGTTAAAATTCTAATTTGAGAGCATAAATGTGTTAAAATTCTATAGGAATAGTTTTATCACCTTGATAATTAAAAATGATTCGAAGTTCTATTAGTTAGTCTAACAAATTTTAAGAACAGCTTACAAGTATGATACATAGGAGATTATACTCATTAACCAAAAGCTAAATAAGATATGGTTGGCGGGTGTGGTTAAAGGTGGAGCCGTGGAGGACCAGTTTAGGGTTTGGTTTGAGGTAACAGTTGGTGCAGAATATGTAAAAGCTTTTGCTTTATCTCGTGACAAGCAGTTACAAGTGGACACAGTACACAGAACAGAGTCCAGCAGGAGTAATACAGTACACTAATAATAGTATCTTCCTCCCAAAAACAAAAGAATAATATCTTTATCCAACCGTTTATTCTACCATCAAACGCATATATCAAAGGCCATGAAAACTATTCTATTTTATAGTCTGATGGTTACGGAGTCAGTCTTTAAGTATGAGGTGAGAGATCAAGCTCCAACGCCCGTCCAAGATCCGGAATTGTGAAAATAATTTCTCCTTCAATTTTCTTGACAAAAAAAAATAAACTATTCTATTTTACTCTCTCCAAGTTATTGAGAACATAACAACGTTAAATTTGTTGAGAGTTTTAGCACTTTTCTAACCACTCCTTATTCATCAGTAGCTAGCCCTGAGCTTTTCTAGCCCTTTTTCTGTTCTTATCCTATAAATAGATGCTAGTAGGACTTCAGAATAGGTCATCCCCAAAACAATATATAGCAGATATATGCCCTTCCTGATCTTATCCTTCTGTGTATTTTCAACCTAATCCTCCTTGCCAATTAAAGAAACTTGTCTAGAGCAAAACAAAGAAGGGTATTTTAAGGCTAGTAGCAGTAATACTTTATCGACGAAAGTGTATTTGTCCTAATGACACAAGGCGGAACAAAAATTGACGGAGAATTTCCGATTTTAATTATTGGTGTATAAGTAATACTGTAGCTGCTTAGAGGTTGAGGGGTTGAGAGGGAGAGGGAATTTGGTGACGTTGTTGACAGAAGATAGAGAGCACAGAGGTTGATATGCAAAAGACTGATTAAAAGGAGAGACCTCTCTCACTCTCTATGTGTGTGTGTGCATCTCGTTCCTTTGTGCTCTCTAGGCTTCTGTCATCACCTTCAAATACTCTCTCCAACCTTCCCTTCTTCCTCTCCATTCAATTTCTTTGTCTGTATGTCTTCCACATTTTGAACCCTAATCTTAAAATTCGAATACACAATCAATTTTATGTTTTCTTCATCGATCAAAATTTTAAATTTCTGAACTTGAATAACACGTTTTAGTTTCTATTTATTAGAGCTGCTTTGTGGGGTTAAGTAAGTTTCATGCTTTAGTTGCTTGTAGTTAATTTTTGGGTTATCTTCTAATTTTTCAATTTAGCTAATCGCTTTTTGCAGAGTAAGACTAGAAGATATTTTCTATCAAATGGTATGTCATGTTCTTGATCAAGTTGCTTTCTAATTGATGTCATGTACTTTACCTTTGATCTGCTTGTAATTCCATGATTTAACTTCTCAGCTCTAATTTGGGGAAAGAAGATGAGATAAGGTCTTCGTAAATGGAAAACCAAAAAAACTCGGAGGGGAAGATCAGCTTGAGGAAAAATCAAAGAGATCGGTGCCATTTACATGCTTCCAGGTGATCATTTAACAAATTAGATTTAATTTGTTCGGGATCAAGTTAGTTATAAACAATTGTTATGAGACTAACTACTAAAAGTTTCATATACCAATTTATAATTTGTATGCGATTTTTTAAGACTTATAAAGTGACCATAAACAAAATTTGTTTTACTTGGCGTTCATCTTTAATTTTCTGGGCTGGTCGACAGCTAGCCAGATGTTGTTTGTTAATTGATTAACGTCACTAGCATCATCAAGAATGCTATCTTAAAGTGACAATCATGTCATAGGTGTAATTAATTAGAAAACATCATGTAGGCCAATGTCTACTACTTTCTGGATCGGAGGATTTCTATTTGGAAGACTTGAAGACTACACTCGGCAATTTTTTAAGGAACTCTTGTTCACAGTTTTACTACCCACCAATTGACGTATCACTTTTAGAAATTTTTTAAAGGCACTTGGTATTTGAACACATATTTAATTACTAATTCAGATTTAATTCGAATATGAAATTTTGAATTATGACAGTTTTTTTCCACAAACTGCTCAACATTTCTGAAAAAGTTTCGTAGCACTTTGGGACTGGATAGTTGCACTAAATTTATGAGATGCTTCTTGGATTTGTGTCCAGCTGCAACCATATCAGACATCCACGCTTCACTTCATTTTCCCCCTTTCTTTCATTGGCATGGAAATTTTGTAATTATATGTCGTCTGGGGGCTCCTCGGGATTTAGCTTAATGGGTTTGAAGAAAGCTAATTGATTCATATTGTATGCACATAATCATACTTTTTTTGCATAAATATATAAATCACTTTATTTTTTTTGGTGATAATATATAAATCACTTGTTGTAGCTTATTTCACAGGTTTGGTTTCTGAAGATCGAACATTGGAAGTTCTTATTGATGAACTTCACGGCAAAGCAAGAATGAATTCCACAGCCTAAATGCCTAACTAGTTTAGAGAAATGATAGTTTGATGATTGTATGATCATTGGGAATTCATAATGTTGTATAATACAAAGGTGTAACGTGAGAAAAAATTCATATTGGCCAACTTATTAAACCCGATGATGGAGACTTATCAGCTCGTTTTGATGATGAAGATGATAATGATTCGTTGCAAAGAAATAAAGGTAGTTGCCCTAATAATGTAAAATTTTACTTAAAAATATAATTCGATTGCAACAGGAGACATGGGAGAGACTTTATTTTGTGGTTTTTAATTCTCATTCCGAGTTCTCTTCGTAGACGAAAAGCCTAAAAACATTGATGCTCTCAAACAATATCTTAGAACGTTGAGAATAGAAACATACGATTTGTATGTTTTGATGGTGTTCGACTTTGAATTTGATGTTGACCGTATACACAACAACAAATTTATGGTATACAACCACCCTTCCATACATAAAAGACAATAGATGGTTATAAAAGAAATCAACCGATAAAAAAATTATTTTAAATTAATCTAATTTAAAATTTGAATATTATAAAACATAGTAGTGTTTTTTATGAGTAAAATTTATATTTTCAATGGATAAAAGTACACCTGGGATGTGGCTGGGCCCCCATTCACTAGTAAATTGCAATACAAAATTTAAGTTAGAAATATAATAATGTTAAATACTTATTAAATTTTTTAAATAAAAAAATGATTCAGTAAATCGAATAAAAAGTGATATAAAAAAACAAACTTGCCATGTAGTTGTTAGCGTACACTATCGTACTCTTTCGTAGTCAATCGAGACAAGAGAAAAAGTCTAAGCACTTGTGATCGTGTGACATTGTTGTTGAGAATAGGTCTACACAAGATTGGCTTGCTTGTACGGAACTGTGCTCGTATGTACGTGAACAAATGATGAATATAAATTCAACATAATACTTGTTTGGGCACCAAGAACAGCTAATCGGATTGCCCAATAAATGAACTTTAGAAGCACGTCTTTATGCACCAACTTATCGTAGTTTAAACATGTCTTGAACATAAATTAGTCGGCACAATATGTATCCGATGATTAATTAGTTTGAAAAAAAAATAAATTAGTCAGTACAATATGTATCTGATAATTAACTAGTTTGAACAACAACAAAAACCTACACCGCTTGAAATTTGATGTAGCTAGTCCCTTTCCCCTTCTATTGAAATTGAATATGAGTCTTCGGAAATTGTAAATTCAACAGATTATCTGCCTCGAGGACTTGAAACTGGACTGCTGTCTCTAAGGAGGGGATAGCAGAGATGAGAAGACTGCACCCTGGGAATAGTAAAGAAAATTAAGAAATACCCAAATTAATGATATGTTTGATCCCAAGTCATTTCAATGAAAGAAACATGTAAGAAATTGAGTTAAAACTCGAAAATGAATTATCTTTGGAACGTCCGGGAGGTATTAGTATCATTGTGCCCATGATGTAAACTTGATATAACCAAATAACAGTATCATACTCTTTTTTCCGGACGGAACATTGTTGAATTCTTGATGATGTATACAATTCTAACTAACTAAATCACTATATACATGAAAATATGCAAATATTAGATTAACTTTGATAGACATTCCACATCCAGAGGAACTTACTGAGAATGGGCAGCTGATTCCACGTCGGGGGCATCGGCTTCCTCCATGAACGAGGAGTGAGTGTGCAGCTGCCTTGTAAAGCTACTGGTTGTGTCCAAGAAATAGAGAAGTGACGAGATAACGCAGCAGCAAACGAACATGGGTATCGGGCCAAATATCCACAGAAACAGAGGGAACGAGAAGTAGAAAGCTCGCAATCCCAGGGACCAAAAGATACTACCACGATACAAGTTTCTCGTGACGTACTCGATCGCATCTTTGTTGTCCTTTGACGTAGGCAGAGTGACCAAGAAGCTGACATGGGCATAGTACCTTATGGACTGCACATTGAAAAGGAATGCAACCAGAAAGCATAGCAAAATGGAGAAGTATTTGATTGAAGAGACGCTAAAACTCTCATCTCCATATATCATCAGTTTCGATGCTGCATTACTGGAACTGGAACTGAAACTTGATGTACTACTCACGACGACGCCAATGAGCGAACTTAGCGTGATTGCTGTTGTAGCCAAAAGCGTCGACGCCATTATGTTGTTGCGTATAGTTTGGACTGCGAGAACACCGTTCTTGAGTGGATCCTATCAAAAGATTACACAATCAAAAAGATAAAAAGGTGGACGATGAACAACCATTAAGAGCGAGAACTAGATAATTTGAGTCTGCAACTATATTGTAAGAGAAGAAACACTTGTGTTCTCGTTTAGAGCCAAACCAAAGCATACATTACTGGGCTATGTCACAGAACAAAACATGTTACATACTTTTCAAGAACACTTCAAACGCCCAAACTCTGCAACCCGGATAAAAATCACTGCAGAATTCCGCCGCCTCTCTTTCCATTCTCCCACTTTCTGGTTATGAAAAGGGCAGCAATTACTAGCTCCAAACCCTCATTTGGAGACATCTAACCTACACTTAAGGGCATATCCAAGTACATGCATAGACCTCAACTCTGCAGCCAACTAAAATTTTCTAGTCCGATCTTTGATGAGGATCCTTCCAAACTCAAACACTGCACCTCAGCTGGGAAAGTTTGAAGCTTTGCACTGTAGATAAGGATACGAAAAACCAACCCGGGCTAGTTGAGTTGGCCGAGACTCTCCCCAGAAAAAAGGCACCTTGCGCATCCTATGCTAGTCTACCACTCCAAACTCTCACCCCGGCACCAATATGAGTTGGTTCATATAGGTTTCAAGCCTTACGAATGTAAAAAGACATCAGCGTGGCAGAGATTCAACAAAATAAATCTAACCAGTGCACTTCTAACCAGTACAAAGGACATAATCTCACTATCCAATTTCACAAAGAGACCTCAGCTCCGAAATCAACGGACCCTTTAGCCAATTAATCCTACTAAAGCCATCAACTTTGTCCTCTAATACTCCAAGTGGTGAAAGAGAAAAGAATGTTGGGACAAAGGATATGAGAGTAGGACTAACCGCCATAAGAGCGTGGACCCACTGGCGGCGGGAGTCAGCGTTGATGCCAATAACGGTACGGTCGGGGCAACGGAGGATGGTGAAGAGAAGCCAACAGTGGTACGCCACCATCACCGCCAGCCCACATGGCACCAGCACGTAGTCCAGCTCATCCTCTTCCGACATTCCCACTTCTCTACTTCACTCCACAGTCCACTCCCTTTGTAATAAGGCAACGTGTCTTCTTTTCCTTCTCTCTCTCTCTATTTTGGTAGGAGACTTGGCATTGCCTCCATCACATTTACATTATTATTTTTGGTAGGTAGCTTTTCACGGTTTGACCGACTCGGATCTGAATTAGTAAATTCGTTATAAACATTCATTAAATAAGACAAAGCACCACCAGCTGCATAAACATAGGGTGCACTTAGACGTATTTGGGGAACACAGGTTCGTCTTGCAACGGGACAAAATGGTACTCATCTCTCCCAGTCTCCGTCCTATATTATAGATGCCAAAATGATTATTACTTGTTCAAGAGGTTTCATGGAGGAACCCAATTGGAGGGAGAGGACTCCGACAAAAGTAGGAATATGACACGTCATGTGTAGTGTAAGTATGACAACTTTGCTGGAGATAAAGAGAGTTTATGTGAATGATCCGGTAGCTACCAAGAATCTTCCTTCTCAGATACCCCCAATATTTGTATATCATCCATGCCGTTGGATTTCGTTCCGCGACATAGATGATTATATGCTATTATGATAAAATGATTGTTTAATAAAATAGTTTGTAATTATGATAAAATTGTTTACGTGATAATAATAAAATTGTTTACTAAATAGATTATCAATTATTGTTCTGGAATCGGACTTCCATGACCAAATCTGGTCCATATCGATTGAGAGACTTGGAGAATGACACACTTTGTTCCCAAGTTCTAACCCGACCAATAGATTGATTAGATTTTTTTTTTCAAATAACAATATAAATAAATTAAATGTCAAATAATTTTAAATACTCTCACTTGCATTTACATGTGCCGGAAAACTTTAATTAACAAAATTTTAGTCAAACTAAACTCTATAATTTCCAAAAAAAAACAAAATATTGTTTGAACCATACAATCTAGCAGTTGACTAATCGTCTCATATTCCTTGCCTCTCACTATAGAACAGCAAGAACAACTTGCTCTTAAGACAAACTTATCGATTTAGAACCATTATAATGTGACCAATATAATGTGAAACAAATTATGCATATTTTTTATGAATAGATTGGTCAATTTCTACTTCTTGCACAAATTTAATTGAAAAAAAATTCAAAATTTTGTCCAATCTAATTTAAAACTTTTAGTTCAACCCATCAACACAAATCAATTGTGAAAAACGAAATATCACACATACTAAAGTGTAATTTTGAAGAGTAAAAAATTACCTAAAAAAAAAGTCCATCGACCTAACTGCGTATCCTTCTCCCCGTTTAACATCGCCGGATATTACAGCAGCTCCCCTAAACGACGGCGTTTATCTCGGGCACAGATATGGCGGAAACGACCTCACCACCATCGGGAGCCCCGAAACTCGACGAACTTAACGGTCACAAGCGGCGGAGCGACGTCGCAGACGCGGAGTCGGAGAAGAAGAGAAGGACCGGAGAAGCTTCCGGCGCGGACGAGAGAGCCGCGACTCCAACGAAGGTGGAAGCGGACGCGGCAGAGGACAAGGGATCCAGGCACGCCATGGAGGATGCTTGGGTCGTGCTGCCCGAGGCCGGCCTAGACTCCCCTGGGAGCTTGCGGTTTTTTATTCGATTTCGATTCTGGAAACCTAATTAGTTTTCTTTTAATGTTTGGTGGAGGTTTTGGGCTAATTTGGGGGTTGGTGGGGGGAATGATTGGGTGTGGCGGGGTGCAGGTGCGCGCATTTTGCGGTGTACGACGGGCACGGAGGGCGGTTAGCTGCGCAGTATGCGCAGAAGCACTTGCACCGGAATGTGCTCTCCGCTGGCTTACCACGTGAGTTGGTCTGTCGATTTTCTTTTTCTTTTTCCTTTTTTTTTCTTTTTCTGCCAATGTTTGGAGCTGTAAAACGCTTAGGATGTTAAGAATCTTGGGAACTCGTATGGTTTAGTTTGGTTCGTGATGGACTTCTTGGAATTCGTATGGTTGTTCCATGAGATTGCTGGCGTCTGTCATGTTCCGTGTGTCGCCATGGAACTAGCCGTTGTTTCCAACATGATAATATCAGATATGTCAATATGTGTGTTTTGGTTGTTGCAGTTGGATGTGAAGGCCGCCAAGAAGGCCATAATGGATGGTACGTTTTCATCTCTCCTATTTTTTTAGGGCTTTACTTCATTATCACCATGCAAGATCTTTGATCTCGGGACTTTGTGCACTTTTTTTTTCTTCCATTTGACAAATTAATTGGTTCCTTTGAATTTCAGGTTTCCGGAAAACTGATGAGTCCCTGCTCCATGAAAGTGCTTCTGGTAACATTGAATCCGAGAATTCTTCATGTGTTCTGGCTTTGACTGTTGATTTCGCTGCTTTTTTTTCTCTGAAATCTCATTTGGTGAATGGAAAACCTGGATAAGGGTTCTTAAATTGTGCTCCAGCTAGCTATTTGGGTTACAGTATGATGCATAACCTACTTTCTAGTCTCATTTGTGTGCTGATAGTTCTTTTTCATTGTTGGGTGGAATCGTTTTTTGTAGATTTTGGCCAGGAAGACTTTATTTTCCATAAGAAATTCCTTGGACATCTTCACATGTTGCAATTACATCTCTTCTAAACTCCATATGCTAGAGAACTTTATGTTATGACATTTTGATAGTGATTCTAAACTCCATATGCTAGAGAACTTTATGTTTTCTCTTGATGTAGTGTTTCAACCATTGGTTTTCTTTTCCCTAATGCAATTTATGATTGTCAATGAAAAATCAAATTTTCCTCTATCCAATAAATCTTTGACTTTCAAATGTTGGCTTTTTGTGCATCATTCTTGTTAGGGGGGTGGCAGGATGGTGCTACAGCTGTTTGTGTCTGGATATTGGGAGAAACAGTAAGTTTTGCAGAGGGCACTGAATTGAATTTTTCCATTTACAATTAACTGTTCCCATCACAGTTGGAGTCAAATTCTTAGTTTTCCTCGACTTGTGCTTTTCATTTCAACTTGGCTGCTTTTCACGTTTCAACTTACTACGAAAAAGCTGAGGCTAAACGAATATAGCCTACTGTATCAACCTCAAAATAAGAACCCTTATTAAGCATATAAGATTTGAATCATCTTCTCCTATATCTTCTCATGAAAGACTCCTCGCTTCCCCACTTAATTGATTGCATGTCTATTTAATTGCTCTTTCTCTTTTCTTTTTCATTGTTTTGCTTCTATGTAGGAGGTTTTTTAATATCGGTATTAGTACCGACCTGTTGACTTTCTGGAAATGTTTTAGGTTTTTGTTGCAAACATAGGGGATGCAAAAGCAGTTTTAGCCCGGTCTTCTGCTGCTGATGGATCACAGGATACAGCAGGTCCATTGAAAGCCATTGTGTTAACTAGGGAGCATAAAGCAATATATCCACAGGAGCGCGCTCGCATACAGAAGGTATGTTATTGGAAGCTTTGTTCACCCTTTTGGTTTTGTCATTGCCCAGTAATCTCCTGGGAAACATTTGTTTGTTTCTTCTATTTGCGTTAACTTTTTCTTGCCAGTATGCTTTGATTTGATCACATACGGAGAGATAATTCTTTAAACCATCAAATTACAGTGATTGGTCTGAAATTGTTTATGGGAGTAATAGAACGGTTTTGCTTGGGTTAAGGGAATCAAATTACAGCAAGTACGGAATGGATACACCCCATTTAGCACTCTGTTTTTTTGACCTAAAGCTATTTTAACGATTTTTTCTTTATGACCAGGCTGGTGGTAGTGTAGGTACAAATGGACGCTTGCAGGGACGCCTAGAAGTTTCTAGAGCATTTGGAGATCGCCACTTCAAAAAGGTTTATTCATCTTTTATTATTTTGTATTAGATGAAACTTAATGGTGTCTAATACATTATTTCGTTTTTTGTTGTCATTGTCAGGTAGGAGTCACAGCGAACCCAGACGTTAATTCTTTCAGCCTCACGGACAGAGAGCATTTTATTATTCTTGGTTGTGATGGACTATGGGGGGTACGATAATATTTCCACGTAATGATTTGAATCTACCAATTAAATGTATGATGAGTTGTTCCATCATCTATTTCCAGTATCTGATATGGTAATATTCTTCTGCGGGTGGTTCAGGTTTTTGGACCCAGTGATGCCGTCGAGTTTGTTCAGAAATTACTCGAGGTAAATAGAATGCATTTCTTTTTAGCTTTCCAAAGCAGTTTTAAGTAAGTTTCACGATCTACAATAGAGATGAATCAAAGTAAAGTGAAGGAAGCCACCGTAGTCTTGTAAAACTTATTTCTTCTTCATTTGCTCATCTCCGGCATGAATGAACTCTCTTCCAGGAGGGCTTAACTGTAACAGCTGTAGCTCGCCGCCTGGTGAGAGAAGCTGTCTACGAGAGGCGCTGTAAGGATAACTGCACCGCTATTGTAATTGTTTTCAAGCGTCGGTGACTGCAAGGCAACAATTATCATGTCGTTTGTGCTGATCGTCATGAGATGTGCAGAGATGTCATCTGTAACATCAGAAGCACTATTCAAGTTGTTTGACGTGTTGTTCAATCTGAAACATAACCTCCTAGTATACCTTACGTGCACTTTTTTTTGTTGCCTTGGCTCGAATTAGAGACTTCTTTGACCGAGCATCTCCTCGCCTCCATGCTCGCGACTCGCGTTGTGTTCTTCTACCCGAAAGAAGAGGCCGCATCTCATGGCTATCTCATGGTCTCACGTCTAATGAAGTGATCTCTGTCTAACTCGAGAAGTCCGTGCGACGATCAGCTTTAACCCAAATATTATATACCTGTCTGGCAGGATCAAAGAGAATGTTGTTGTTGACTGCAACGATTAGAGATCGTATCCATTGAGGCGACAACTCTTGAGTTAATCTCGAGTCATTTTACACGGTCCAGGACAGTGTGTTCGTTCGAACTCGAGGTCATGTGATCATGCCACCATTTTCAGTTGGGCCTTTTGTCACTTGGATCAACAAAAATAAATCTATTTTCTCCATCAATTTGTACGTCCCAATTGTCGCTAGTGATATTTATTTTATTTCATATGCTTGGAAGGGAATCCCTGACTTATGGCATGAAAACCAATATAAGAAAGCCAAACCAGGCAACTGAAGATTAGAGCTGCGGTAAGCCACTGACATAGTAGACTTGTGCAAGAAGAACAATGCAATAATGAAGTGAGCTTTTATTTAATCTAATAATTTTATAATTTAGGTTTCCTCATATAATTGCTATATATTCTTGTTATTTATTTTTTATTTTTCTCTGTGAGATTCCATTTACCGTACACTTTTATTGAGGCCGCTTGACTGTTGTTTTGCCTATCTCAAAAATTGTACGATAGTGTGTTGTAAGCATTGTATAATATTAGTGGGCAGTTGTATTGTTGGTCTTGTATTGCTATCTTGTATATCATCGTTAATTATTTATTGTAATATTGTCTGGCATTTTCAGGTGAATTACCAAAAATATTTTTATCAATGGTATGATTAAACTTACTCATATAATTACTGGCTCTAGCGATAGCACACAATCTAATTTGAGAACTATTGATTGAAAAAAGTGATACTCTAAGTCTGACCACAAATATCTATCGAACATTTCCCCCACAACTTAGGGCGACAGATTTATTTTGAATAAAAAAAGGGAGAAAGCTAAACCCCTCCCTCTAAACCCCTCACCCATCCAACCGGGGACAGAGATAGACATGAGAGACTAAGCAAAAAATCACTGTACCTCACGCGCCCGCCACCACTACCGCCGCCGCCGCCACCATGCCGGGCTACCGTCTTCTCCTCCGTGTCCCCTCAGCCGCGTCAGCAGCCCGCCCCCGCCTCCCCACCCGGAGGAATTATCTCACCTGCTCCCTTGCCCATAGAGATAATAATAACAACGGCGTTGAAAATTTGGCGAAGAAGGCTCTTGCTTGGCGGCAAGTTAGTTGGAAGAGGGGGGGCCCACTCGGGTCCCGGTGTTTCTTTCTCCCTTCGTCCCCGTACAGCCGGTTCGCCTACCGGGACTACTCCGACGACGAGGCCGATGATGAATCGTCTTACTCCCAGAGCTCAAAGGTCGACCCTTTCTGCTTTCTGTTCCTGTTTGATGTTCACCCTTTTCAGCAATTTGGATGGTTTCACAGTTTTGTGCTCCTTTTCTCTTTGTTGGGTTTAGGGTTTTGGCAGAGAACCCACCAAATCAATGTGACTTTTTTCTTTGATTAGTCAATTGTTGCGGTGGGTTACACCCTCCACGCAGTTCGTGAAGAAGAGAGCATTTTTCATTTGTCTGCGTTTGCTTGCTTTGTGCTGAGCAGGGTGACGCGACACTCGAGAATGTGGAGGAGTGGAGGTCAAAGTTTACGAGGCTTCTCAGGATGAAAGATGAGCAGGAGATTGTGTCTAGAGAGAGAAAGGACAGGCGCGATTTTCAGCAACTTCAAAAAATGGCGACACGGATGGGCTTGCATTGGTATTTTGCTTTTTTTGGGCCATTTTGTTTTTGTTGAAATGCAGCTGCCTTAGGATTTGGTGAATTGAATTGTTTGCTTTCTGGGATCTCTTCATTGCAGCCATCAGTACGAAAGAGTTGTCGTGTTTAGCAAAGTCCCTTTGCCAAACTATAGACCTGACCTAGATGATAAACGTCCAGTGAGAGAGGTGATTGCTGATTATTTGGTGTTTGCCTAATTTATTCATGCATTTCCCTTTAGGTGGTGTTTGCCTGATTTGCAATCATTATTGACATGTGCGACCCACCTGCAGGTGGTGTTACCCTATGATTTGCAAAAAGAAGTTAACTTTCATCTTGATGCTTACCTTTCCAAGAAGTCCAAAACCTCAGGAAGATTTACTGTTAACTCATCATCCAGATCAGCAGATGGAGACAGTATGTTGGATGATGATGGACTCCCTGAACTGCCTCAGTCTTCAGACTCGTTCAGAGAGAAATTTCTATTACGAAAAAGCTTGGAGCTGCGCAACAAGCAACAGGAATGGCAGGCATGTCTGCCGTGATAAGTTTTAGACTTTTGTTTTGGTTTACTGGTCAGCGGATTAGTGAGATTTTCATGAGGCTAATCTTTCCTAGTGTGAAGTTTTGGCCATTGTTTATTTTCAAACTCTTCCTACAATATTTGGCGGTTCTGCAATATGCATGCCTCTTTTGAGTTACCAGCTACAGTGGCCTTGATGGCATGTCTAGTCACAACCTGATTTAATTTTTCATTCTAGTTATTGTTTAAGTTTTTATTGACTCCATGTTTTTCAGGATTCTCTAGAGGGGCAAAAGATGAATGAGATTCGCAGAAGTCTTCCAGCATATAAAGAAAAAGATGCATTTCTGAGGACCATTTCTCAAAACCAGGTAATATATCTTGATGAGTTTTTATGGAGTATTTAATTTCTGAGCTTGAATCCCTTCCCCATGCATCTTTTCGACTACTTGTATTTTGCTGCTCAAAAAGAATACTTATGTGAATAAAATTTCCATCATTTTAATAGACCGAATCTTGGATAATCCTAGCTCTTTGTTAAAGTGGGCAGCTCTTCTGCATGCTTTATGCTCTTCTATGTTTAATGTTGTTCCGGGAGCTGTGACTTCACTTGGTGAGAACAAAGAAAAAGCAAAAAATTATGCTGAAAATGGTTGTATAACAATATTGCTAAAAATAATTTTTTGAGGTTTCAAATCTGGCCAACAAGCTTTCTCTATATTTTCAGTTCGGAAGCTCCATGCTCCACAATGCACAAATCATTGAGCCCTTGTGATAGTTTATCCTTATGGAACATGATACTTGGTTGCAGGTTCTTGTTGTGTCAGGTGAAACTGGATGCGGCAAAACAACACAGTTGCCTCAATACATACTTGAAAGTGAAATCGAAGCAGCTCGTGGGGCTTCTTGCCAAATTATGTGTACTCAGCCTAGGAGAATATCGGCAATGTCAGTTTCTGAGAGAGTTGCTGCTGAGCGTGGGGAGGAAATAGGGCAATCTGTAAGATCTGTCATTTGGCGACATCTCATTGTTTTAGAGCTATCGACGTTTTTGTTTCCTGTGGTCCTTAACCATTCCTCCTTTTTTATTTTTCTGTTATGAAGGTTGGATACAAGGTTCGATTAGAAGGGAAAAAGGGAAGGGAGACTCGCCTACTTTTTTGCACTACTGGTATTCTATTGAGGAGATTACTCATTGACAGGAATTTGAAAGGTGTAACTCATGTGATAGTTGATGAGATTCATGAACGTGGTATGAATGAAGGTAAGCGTCAATAGCAGTTCTGTTATGTACAGAAATCTGGTCTGATCTTATTAGTTTCGTATGCGTTCATGAATGGTTAGGAAGTTAATCTAACTTGGAGATCGTCATTTTTTTTTT
>SOPF01028019.1:0-20935 GCA_012979155.1 Hypericum perforatum | reverse complement strand
CTAATTTTATAATAACAAAAATAATAATTTTATATAATTAAAAATATATATTAAATTAAGAATATATTATATGAGAAATTTTTGAAAAAAATTTATACGGTGGTTAAAAATTTCTAAGGCACGTCAATTTGCTTATTTGTAACAACATAATTTTTAAATTTTATAACCAAAATATTATTTGAATAGAATGGCCCTAATTGAAATTTTAAAAATTTTCTTAAAAAATAAAAAAATCGGTTCAAACGCACAGGGACATGCAGAACGTTTCGTATCTTTCTAACGCGCAAGAACATATCACATATGTCAATCTTTGCATTTTTATTTATTCATAATTAGTGCGTGCATTGCACACGTCAATAAAATGCGTGATTCCTTCCACGATGCACCGATCTTATCCCACGTGCTCGAGTCAAGTTCCATCTTGTATTTGTCATCATCTAGCACATTGCAGCCTCGTTGTTTTTCTAACGTCTCCCAGTTTGCTGCTTAGTCGACATCTTACATTCAAGCCCTGTAGTACTTTTTTGAGGCTGGGAAAAGTGATCTCCTAACAATTGTTCTGATTGGATATTATAAATATCTATTTTTTCGACACCTGTTTCGTTTCATATATAAAAAATACAATTCAAGATATTGTTTTGAACTCATTTTAACATGTGAGATAGAGACATGGAAGAAGTAAAAATAGAATCTTCCGTGTTCAGTAATGAGCAATCTATTTAATCTAAATAGCTGCATTAAATACTTGGACAATTATAATTTTGTGTGTCGTCGCATATTAATGCTTTGTTTGTTTCCTATTCTCAATCTTGCGTGCTTGTTGTTACTTGGGCTTTTTTAAGCGGCTGCTTTTGTCTTTAAACTACAATCTTAACATTCCCAACTTCATTTCTTTTTCGGAGCTTTAACCTGCTGTGATATTGAGGAAGGAGTAGAGTACCATGAAGAAAATTTGGAAAGGAGTAGGTTAGCGATTTGATCGAGAGTCTTTTCCACCGTTAGGAACAGCACTGTAGGTTTTTTATCCAAAAAATCAAACCCTAAGAGATTTTATAAATTTATGATAATGGTGTTAGAGATGAAAATTTATTTGAAAAATATATTTCAAAGGTCATTTGAAATAAAATTTAACAGTCCCAAATTTGCGTGGACATTGAATAACACGAGGATCAAACAAATTTTATAATGCTGAATGCAATCAATAACCGACCTAATGATCTCAAATATTACGATCGGAAAATTTATGATAATGGTGTCACAGATAAAAATTTATTTGAAAAAAAATATTTCAAACATCATTTAAAATAAAATTTAGCAATTCCAAATTTGTATGGACATTGAATGACACGAGGATCAAACAAACTTTATAATGCTGAGTACAATTAATAATTGGTCAGGTGGTCTCAATTTGTGATCGGAACCAAGTTATATTTCACGAGATACAATGCAATCAGAAACTTCTCAAATAGTTTATCTATTTCCATACGCATGGCTTTGGTGGTTTGAGTCTCTTTAAAAGATTGGTAATCAATAGCTTGATCTTTATTC
This sequence comes from Hypericum perforatum, assembly GCA_012979155.1. Lineage (NCBI taxonomy): Eukaryota > Viridiplantae > Streptophyta > Magnoliopsida > Malpighiales > Hypericaceae > Hypericum > Hypericum perforatum. The sequence goes on along the minus strand of SOPF01028019.1, from coordinate 19,387 downwards.
TTTGAAAATTAGATGACATGGGGTTGCTATTTTTGGATTAGGTTTGGTCTCTTATAAATAGCGAGTTTGTTCACTATTAGTATTCGCGGTTGACGATCATGTAAAGTTTGTGTAGATGAGACAGTTTTACTAACATCGCTATTTTCCACTAAGTTTTGCAATTTTGGGTTTGAGATCCTGGATCGCAACACTTGTACTATCTTACGATGGTGGTCGTTTCTCGGACAGGGTGAAGTCAAACAAGGAGGGATTTCAAACTTGGGTGAGAGTAACTCTTTATTAGATCAGGTACTTTGTTGTAGGTCTTTCAATTTCTTTGCTTTTTCTTAGTCACGTGAGACTCATGCTTGTATTCTTTTTTTTTTCTCTTCCTCTTTTTTAATGTAGAATTTTACATATAAGAAAATTACCGACAATATAATCAACATAAATCTCTATATTCGTATGAAGACTCTAAAATAATGTTTTAGCCCATTTTTAATAGTATCAATAAGTTTATCATGCTTATAATTAACATGGTTTTGTGTTTGTTTTTTAATAAATTAAATTTTATGTACTATTTTTTTTGGGAAAAAACATCCATCAAAATAATAAGCATTAACACTTATTATTACATCTCATATATACCTTTTCGCGTTAATCTCGAACAAAATAATGTTTGTTCAATCCATAAGACCACTTGCGCATGGAGGGATGTCTTGTCCTCGCCCCTTATGCATGTAATACACACACTAATCAAGAGTGAGAAGATGTGCAGGGACGTAACGCATGTATTAGAGAGACATTCTACGTCTCGGGTGTCAAAGAGGATTTGCCAACATTGTTTTATTTTTATTACTTTTTTCTTGCTTTATTTTAATTTTCCACTTCACATTATTCTATTCAAACAAATTTTATAAATTTTTTATAATCAATAATTCTATTGATGTAGTTTATTTTCCAATTTATATGACAAAAATTGTTATACTTTATAATTTTGGGAAAAGTACAAAATAAGTCCTGTGCTTTCGCGCTTTTTGACATATGATCCTGTACTTTAAAAACGACTAAAAAAGTCCTCACGTTAGCTTCGGAGTATCACTTTTAGTCCTCCGAACCAAAATTCGTCCCAAACCTATGGAAAATTACTTTTTCATCCCATTTTTTTTATATTTTAATCCCAAATAGGTGTAACTTTTTTGTGTGAACTCCGATTTGGATGATTTCAAGTCGGGTAGGTTCACAACACATTCGTCTACGACTTTTGTGTTGTGAGTTTTGTGATTTGAGCCTTGCGTTTTTTAGTTTCATGTGATTTCGGTTGGTATTAGGATTGATAGGCTTAGTTCGTCGACTTTCGGTAGAAACATCATAACTTTCGCATACGTATTTCGAATCGAGCGATTCCAAAACGAGAGGATCCGTAAGACCTAGATCTATGATTTTGATGTTGAGCATTTGGTGAAATTCAGAAGTAAAAGACCCCAACGACCACTGAAAACTCCAGCGACCGCTGGGAGGGTTATAGATTGTCGAGATTTTGGAGTCGGAGAGAGCCGACTTGAGGGACTCTATATTAGAGAGGAGAGATCGGAGGTCGTTGACGGCGAGGATGAAGTCCTAATAGTGAGCTTTGCACACCTCCTCGATCTCGGACTCTTTGGAGCGAGAGAAGTAGCGGAGGTTTTGGAGGAGCACCTCTAGTTTCACGGTGGCGAAATTGGAAGCGGGTAAGGGGTATTTCTGAAATTCTATCAAGTCCAGACTGGTGAATTTCACCAAACGCTGAGGTCTCCTACTTTTGAATTTCACCAAACGCTCAACATCAAAATCATAGATCTAGATCTTACGGATCTTCTTGTTTTGGAATCGCTCGATTCGGAGTACGTATGCGAAAGTTATGATTTTTCTACTGAAAGTCGACAAACTAAGCCTATCAATCCTAATACCAATCGAAATCACATGAAACTCAAAAACGCAAGGCTCAAATCACAAAACTCACAACATAAAAGTCGTAGACGAATGTGTTGCAAACCTACTCGACTTGAAATCATTCAAATCGGAGTTAACACGAAAAAGTTACACCTATTTGGGACTAAAATGTAAAACAAAATGGGATGAAAAAGTAATTTTCCATAGGTTCGGGACGAATTTAGGTTCGGAGGACTAAAAGTGATACTCCGAAGCTAACGTCAAGACTTTTTTAGTCATTTTTGAAGTACATGATCATATGTCAAAAAAGCGCGAAACCACAGGACTTATTTTGTACTTTTCCCTATAATTTTTTATATTTAATTATGTAATTTATATTTTTGGTATTTGTAATTCAAACTATTTATAAAAAATTTTATTTTTGTTTCTTCGTGATTAATTTAATATTTTTAAATTAGTTAATAATTCTATTCAAATTTTATGTAATTAATTATATAAAAAAATAGTGTTGATGTGAACACAAAAAACGAAGACGAGGCACTACACAGGTGCAGGTATTAAATTGGGTACAAAGTTAACGTGAAAATAATAAATAAATTATATGAGCTAAGACGCTCGGGAAACACAATTACAAATGAATTTTGCCATTTCTTTTACAGAACTTTGGGATTGTAGGTTGTACAATGAAATAATTATTGTTTGCATGTGTATTGACTTTACAACCTCGTATTGGGATTGGTTTTATCGGCCAATGAATAATCATTTCAATTTCATTTCTTAGCTTAAACCGCCAAGTATATAGGTAGTTTGTAACTCTGGAGGGACAATAATGACATAAATAATTAGACCACATGATCGGATCTATATTTTATCATGTAGACCATAGTTTGTTAATTATGACACAGCTAGAGTGGGTTCCGGATCTAGATCCACTTTTAGAGGGCCGGGTACCGTGGACAATTGAATCAACTTGATTTCTGCACTGTTAATGTCTTTGATTCAATTGGCGACGCTATTTTATGGGAATCGGTTCTGGTTCCCAAGAGACCGTACCAATTACAATCCTAAACAATATGGCACAAATACGAATACTGTTAAGGTGAGTGATTTTGGTTATCGACACTTTCAAATTTTTTCAATAAAGCATACATTCTTAGTAAAGTCCCTTTAATAAATTTTGATCAGCTCTAAGTTTCATTGTTTTTCCATAGATATGGATGGCAGTATATATAGTTATGGATCAAAAACATATTAAAAAAAACTTGTCCGTTCTATGTCGCACAGATATCACAAAAGGCGTTGAAGGCGTGCGACATAGAAACTGTTTACCTCTAGAGAGTTCAGCTCGAGCCCATTAAGGAACTTGGGCCATGCCTGAAACCGACGCTAGCTGGGTCCAACGTGACCAACTTTTTTAGTGTACAACTAACTTTTAAATATTTTTTTTAATATTTGACTCAAATTTAAACTAATCAATTTATTAAAATTGAATATCAGTAGTATAAATAAAAATATTAAATAGCTTGTTTTCCTAATTGCAAACACAAATACACAGCACAAGAGATGAAGAGCTAAAACTTCAAAATAAGCGTTACTATAAACCAGCAAATTACAACCCAATTTGGAGGAATACACTAACCGAGGCATGCCAAAATTAATCAGTGCTTAATTTGGAAAATAATTCGTTAGCCCCGCCTCTATTAACACCAAAGATTTTCAACATTCTGAAGTTACATTGACAAAGCTAAGCAAAAATTAAAAATAATCATTCAAAATATATTGATCATGAAATAGATGTCAACTTAATAACATTTTTAAAAAGACCAAAAAAGAAGAGTCAAATATGTTTTGGTACACCAAAATTGTTTGCAATTGACCGAGCCTTCAATAATTCACGAACTATTTATCGTTTGTCTTCTACTACTACCAATTTCTTAAGTTGTTCAAATAACAAAAAACAATGAAGAGCCGAATTCCCAAAAACAATTTCGTGACGAAATAAAACGACCAAAGTTGGAAATTGTCCAAAGAATGACACGGGAGGAAGGTGGCTGAGCAGCTTAACGGCCAAACATAATTGCACGGCAACGGTCGATTCCATGTTTTAATTTGGTCGTTGGATCGGATCCCGACCAGACCAAACTACTCTCTATCTGTGTCATAATTAGCGAAGTTCAATCCCTTTGTCCCCCTCCTCTTCCAAGTGCCAATCCAGAACTTGAAGCTTCCGTCTTTGTTTGGAGTTTTTCTTTAATGGCGGGGTTTTTGTCACTTCTCAAGCGCATCTACCTCTCCGTCTACAACTGGGCAGTCTTTTTCGGCTGGCAAGTCTCTTGTTTTCTTTTTCCCGTAGAAGGGAAGCCAAAGTTATTATCTTTAGCACTTTTTTTGAAAAAAGTTCCTACCTTTTGGTGAATTGTATTGAATTGTCAGGACCCAGGTGCTGTTTTTCGCTGTAAGGACACTGCTCGCGTCGGGGCACGAACACGTGTACAATGCCGTCGAGAAGCCTCTCCAGCTTGCTCAGACCGCCGCCGTTTTAGAGGTAAGTCTCAAGTCCATCGTTTGTGCTCTGTTTAGTTTGGCGGGAAATGTGTTCTTATTGGTTTCTAATACGTTCCTGAGCCACCCCTTTTGTTTCTTTGGATGATGTTAATTTGGAGGGCAGATTCTGCATAGCCTTGTGGGTGAGTGAGTCTCTCTGTTTCTGGAGTTGGCATTCTCTTTTTAGGGGAAGGGAAAAGGGTTGTTGGAGTTTTGTTATCTGTGCAGAATTTTCGTCGCGGCTTATTTGGTTTGGTAATTTGTTGTTTAGGATTGGTGAGATCACCGGTTTCAGCTACACTTCCTCAGATAGGTTCGAGGTTGTACCTCACTTGGGTCATCCTACATAGTTTCCCTGAGGTTTGGTGACTCTCAGCACCATTTTTGTCGTTCTCTCTCTAAAACTCGCTCGCATTTGGGATTCTAAGGAACTCGTTGAACTGATGGAGTTTCTGTATGATCTGTAGGTTCAGACACATTTTCTTGTTAGTTCGTTGGTCATTAGCTGGTCATTAACCGAGGTAACTACTGCAACTTGTTGAAGGATACTAATAACAGTTTCAAATTTAGATTGTGCTTTTTCTTATTATTTTGAACTTAGGTCTTAACAACAGACATAAGTTCTATTAGAGCAGCATGGTGCTTTATCTTTGTTTTTGCCTTTAGACCAATGCTTCGGCAAAAAACCTCTTCCGGAAGTAATGTCATTGTTTTCTTGTTCTATGCCAAGACATACACACGTGCACAATCCTTTTCATTTTATGGAACCTACAGAAAAGTTTCGCTAGGAACAATGGCAAGTAATTTTTTGGGTACAATCTCATAGCACTCTGCAAGCTACTTGCTTTATAAACTTTTTTGATACTGTACTGAATGAAGCATTCATTTTTCTTTTCCCATACTTGAAAATGTTTGTAGGTACTTCTTGTATGATCCTTATCTTGTTTGCAATGCAGATAATTCGATATTCATTCTTTGGAATGAAGGAGACATTTGGTTCCGCGCCTTCGTGGCACATGTGGCTCAGGTTTCACTTGTTCATTTCTGTGGCTGGTTACGAGCTGATGTTTTGAGGTGAAGTTTTGCTCTCTCCTTACTGTTAAAAGTATGTTTCGTGCAGGTACAGCACCTTTATGTTGTTGTACCCAACAGGGATCAGCAGCGAAGTTGGCCTGATCTACCTTTCCCTGCCATACATCAAGGTAGTATGTTCAAATTTCGTAATGGCTAGACCTCGCTCCATATATTGTGTGAAGCACAAGGCTCGTAAGACGCCGTTCACTTTGCAATGAGCTTAATCAGCTGTCGAATTTCCAGGCATCCGAGAAGTTCTGCCTGAGGATGCCCAACAAGTGGAACTTCTCTTTTGATAACTTATACGCCGCAATTCTCACACTCGGGATCTACGTACCAGGCACGAGCTCGCCCCTTTTGCTCAACATATTTGCTCCATTTACAAGATTTTTCGTTGTTACCGACTAACTTCGGACTCATTGCATCTCAAGCTCTTCCCTGTTCATTGCAGGGAGTCCTCACATGTACACTTATATGCTTGGCCAAAGGAAGAAGGCTCTCTCGAAATCTAAGAGGGAGTAGAATTGCAGCAGAATATTCTGCCTCGGGAATTTTCTTGTCAAATGATTTGTACAACATTAAGTTGTGTATATATAATCCGTGAGTTTATAACCAAGCAAGTACTATGGTTCTTCGATTTTGTGTTTTGGTGATTTTGGCCCTTGCACACGAGTTATAATACCCCGATATTTATTTCGTATATTTAGATGGGGGTCAATAATAGTGCATTAAACTTCGGAAATATTACAAAATCTGTCTTCATATAGGATAATCAGTAATCACAAGGGAAGGTTTGTTACATTTGGAGTTGACGTTCAATCTAGTACAAAAGTCAACGTTTAATAGTCGGAGATAACTTCATCTTCCGGAGCGATTTTCTTATAATCCAGCTAACCGGAATATGGTAACCTACAAGAAGAAGATCAAATTTCAAGTCACATCCAAATAAAAACAAAAACTTAAAAAAGTCACAAACTCAATTTTCCTAACTATCCTTAAAGCATCAAAAGCATATATATATAACCGCAATTCAATATTATGACAACTAAATAATGAACAATCTTAATATGCCTATAAGTTATTGTGTTTCTCATGACATGGAAAAGAAAGAAAGCAGAGAGGGGCCAATGACAAATAACAAGAACTAACCCCAACTTTAGGGAGGTATCGGAGCTGTCGCCGTCGTTTGGAGGGCCATTGGAGTTGCATCCATTAGTTACGGACTCCGATGACTGTCCTTCCTCGCAGACCCCAGCGTCCGGACCGGTGGCAACTCTCCCGGCGCCATTCATATCGGCCACCTTGAACGATTTCACATTTTTTGGTCATTACATTGTCAATTGGTTTGAAATGGAACACATTTGTTTAAAAGAATTAATTAATCAACTCGCAATTTTAGTTTGGGCCGTCTTCAAACACTTAGTACGAAGATGGTGATTCATAATTCGCGAACAAAATAAAATTCTATCGTAAAAAAATCACAATTTTGGAAGAATACATTTGCTCATTCAGTAGTTTGGTAGTTAATTTGTAACCAAGCATGTGTAAATAAAATAATTTATTTTTATGCTCGAATAGTATAAATGTTGAAAACATGGTTAAATGCAAGGAATTATAAGGGGTGGAAATGTACAAAGAAGGAAGGCTTACCTGCTGCCTTAGTCGCACATTTTCTTCCATCAGTTGCATTCCCTGTACACGACAAATCAGAAAATTGAAGGATAAATTGCTATGTTAATAAATCATAAATTAATTGAGAGATAATATCAATCACCAACATGGTGTTTATAGTAGCTGGCTGACCTTTCTTTGGAGCTCGCTTATTTCCTTCATTATTTTCTCGCCCTAACGTTGGCAACGAAATTCAAAGAACTGACTTAGTATAACGTATGTTTAACCAAAAGAACCGAAAATTAAAACTAGGGGCATTTTTTTTTTCAATTAGTCGTTGAAAACGAATTTGAACTTTCAACAACTCGAAGCCTGAATTTTGTAAATTTATTTCCAACTTTATCCACTGTCATTATAAATACCGGAGGAAAAACATAAATCTAATGACGCGAGCCAGTCCATTTTCAAGTGAATTTTCTAGCTGCTGCAATTCTTCTAGAGTAAATCCTTGGAGCTCTTCCCCTCTCATTTGCCTGTTTTTAAAATAACAATAAGGGCATTAATTATCTACTATATATATGTGCAATAATTAAGCTGACGGGGATTTTTACCTCAGCTGATGGCTTTTCTTCGCAACTTCATTACTCAAGATGGAGCGATTGTGATCCTCAACCAACTACGTACACATGCAAATACGCCAATGTCACTAATAATATTGACGAAACGGGGTCATGATTTATGTCAATTTTATGTATAATAGAACGTGAACCATGGACTTCCGTACTATTCATTTTAACGGGCCTTGTGTCATTGAGGCAAGTACCCTTTGTTTTGTTGGGAATCAATTTGGTGCATGTCGATGGAAGAAGTAGATATAAAGAGCTGATTACCTGCAACTCAAGTGATGGTTGCTCGAGCTTTTCGAGGTTCTTTGAATGCAAATGATGCCTGTCTAATATCTCCTTCATGCTTCATGTACAAACAAGTAAAAAAAAAGAAGTCATTCCTAGAACCTTGCTAGCTTAGATCACTTGCAAAAACATCAATACAATTCGCATACGTACAGAAAACTTCAATTATTAGCATCAGTAGTACTCCATCTCCGAGTCTAAATGACTATAAAATACATATATAATACTGACAGAAGACCATTTCGTGTCGAGCAGCCAGTCCACACCAATGGCTTAATGCAATTCCTCAATGGCTACTCAAATTCAGAACGGGGGACCGATATGTAATAACCAGTAAGCAAAGCATGGGCTATTCTATCTATATCCCTAGAGAAAAGCATGGGCTATTATATCTATATCCCTAAAAAAAAGAATAGGCTATATTACCTATTGCTGTAAAGAACTTTTATTCATTATGGAGAAATCTAAAGTTCAAGTCTATGACTATACTCTTGCGGGAAAAAAAAAATCTATGGAGAGTCACACTTGTAATAGTGTTTCACAATATTCGAACTTAAATATTAGAGCTCAAAAAATGGGGCTATGCTTTGTTTATTAGTGTATGGATATGGCACAGGGTTACTTTCTTTTCACAAAATAATTTTTTTCATACCAAATATAAAACTAAATATATATATATAGTATGTGTCTGTGTGTGTGTCTCTTCTTTCTAGGAGAGGTCCTTGGGAAAGTGAATAGCCTTACAACCAAGGAATAAGGATATGTGCATATAATAAAAAAATATCAGTAACTCCTAGTAGCTATGAAGGGATGGATCCATGTGATGTGATCTTCTTCCAAACCCTTCCAACGACTTTCTTAGCTTATAAATCCTGACAACTAAGCTATTAACTATTAAGTAACCCATATCATCTTCTTCCTTACTCGTCAAGAACACACTTCACGTTCACATTCCTCATCACTCTCGTTGAACTGGGTGGTCATGTTTCTTTCTTTAAACACCAAAAGCACACAAAATACAACTTTCGGCCTAACCGAACATATATTATTGGACCGACTAATTCAGAGACAAACCACCATATTAGGAGAAAGACACAGAGATAGAGAGAGAGAGACCTGGAGTTGGAGTACTCAAAGAGCTTCCCAGTGGAAGAGAACACGATGAGAGCAACATCGGCATCACAGAGAACCGAGAGCTCGGCGGCCTTCTTAAAGAGCCCTCTCCTCCGCTTCGCGAAAGTCACCTGCCTCGCGCTCGCGTTATCTATCTTCTTGATCTGTATCTTCTCTCTCGCCATTTCCCACTTCTTCTTTTCTCACCAAGTCCTCGTCTTTTCTCAGCTCACGAGCAAAGAACGACCTGGAGAATAATGGGTCGGTGAACGATCGGTCCTTTTTTGGCCAAACTACCGTACAAAAGCTAGAGAGAGAAAGAGAACTAGTTGCAGCAACTTTTTGCCAAATTAAGAAAGAATCTAAGGGAGGGAAACCCTACCAAGTGGGAACGAGAGGAGAGAGACTTGCCTTTTATCAGATCCAAACCAATAATCACAGGGAAGAGGATGGACTGGAGAGAGTTAAAGGATGGAGGAAGCTAGAGGAAGATGGTCAATGGAGTTGGTGGCCATAGGGAGAGAGGGGATTTCCTTAATTGGTAAATAACTAATTAAGACATGAACTTGGTTTCCAAGTTAGGAGGTGTTTGTTTGTTGGTACTTGTGAGGTGTTTGATCTCTTCTGGTGTTTTACATTTTAGTGGTGAGAGAGAATGGGTTGGGGGAAGAGGGAGGGAAAAGATTCCACTAATTAGGAAAGGCAGAAGAGAGAAAGGGTGAGTGGTTTGGTCCATAAAAGGGAAATATTCCTTTTTATAGGTGGGGTAAGATTTTTACGTACTAAGCGTTGATTTATCTTTGGCTTTTGTTGCTCCAAATGGTTAATTTAGGGGTTTCGTGTATTTAATGCCATAGTTGAAGGGGGAGAATGTGACATGGAATCATTTTGTAGATATTTTGTATGGCTTTTTCAAGACTCTACTAATTTTTTGTTGTCTATTTCCGAAATTTATGTAGTTCTTTCTATTCAGAGAGTATTTCTAAGTTTTTTACGAGAAAAAAAGATATTTTTAAGTATGATACACTAAATCTTTTATAAATTAATTTTCTAAATTAATAAAAAAATCATAATACTTAATGTAACTATGACAATCCCTTTACCGTAATAACTGATAGTTTTTCAAAAATATTTAGAGATAAATTCTGATCTTGATTTTCGTATAAAGTGATATTTTGTAATAAATAAATATATTTTTAGTTTACTTTACATATTTAAAATATTTAAGATACTATTTTGTGTTATACTTGATTGTTTGATAAAGTTTACATGATTACTTAGATTTTCAATAGTTTTCAAATAATTAGTGTCAATGTTGTCTTCTTGTTAGAAAATTACTCAAGATTTGAATGAGTTAATAGTTCAAGGTTCAAGAAAATTTGAATGCAAATTTTTTTTTATTTTTTTGTGTATTTACTATTCAAAATTTTAATTTTATTATTTTTCATAAAAAAACATAAATCTATGTTATGTGAATACCTTTTAAGTTGATATTATTTTTGGATCGTATTAATATCATTTTAGAAAAAAATTTCTATGTCACTGGGCCGATTAAATTTAATTGGTAGTTGGTAGCCTGGTACTCTTCTTGTTAGTTGACTAGTAATTTAAATTATTGGTTGCTCATTTTAGACCATGTGTATTAAATTAGGGTCCATGAATAATGAAAGAGGAGCTGACCGGTGGTCCAGACGGTTAAAGATGTAAAATTTTCCGCCGACCGGTGGTCCAGACGGTTAGTTGTTACACTGCTCTCGTACGTAGTACAGGTCTCACTCTATATCTAGAGGAGCTTTTAATTTGAGTGGTTCTTACCATTGCTCGAAGTTCGGTGAAAAAACGTAAAGAAATTGTTTTGCAAAGTCCAAAACGTACCCTCATCTTACGAAAACAGAGCAAGTGTACCTTGCACGTTCATAGTGTGGGGAACATGTTTGGGAGATGCACTATCATGTTTTTTTTTGTTAGTATGGTATTATAATAATTAATTCATGTTTGAGTGGATTATATTTTTTGAAAAATATTTTCTTAACAAATATACTTAGCACTGCTCATTTTGGATAATTTGAATTTTAAATTTTGATTAAGTTTTTTTGGGCAAATTACCCTCAGGTCCATAGTCTTTACCAAAATCTCCTATTGTGTCTCTCTTGTTACATAAATGATTAATCCGTCTCTGTTTTATTAAAAAATGTTTGTCTCGTGTCCCCACCGACCAAATCAGACTTTTTTTTAATTTTTTGTCACGTGAAATGATTATTTTACCCTTCACAAAACGACAAAAATATCATATTTTTGTCATTTTGTGAAGGGTAAAATAGTCATTTCACATGACAAAAAATTAAAAAAAAGTCTGATTTGGTCGGTAGGGAACCGAGACAAACATTTTTGAATAAAACAGGGACTTCATACTCATTTATGACAAAGGAGGGACTCAATAGGAGAATAATGTAAAGATAAAGGACTTGAGGGTAATTTGCCCTTTTTTTTATTATCAACCAAGTACCCGCCTTAGCTAGGTTCAGAAGTAGCCTACTGATTTATGCGGATGGACATTGGTAGACACAAAATAAGTCAAATGTTTAACAGTAAAGTGGATTCTCAATATATTTTGCGGATACCTCATTCAGAGTTACCCCTAAGAAAAAAAGGTACCAAGCCTAAAAGCAAAAAAAAAATATGTAGTTGGTACTGGGTCGATGAACAAATTCGACAAGACATGTGCTTTATATCGATTTTCGTCTGAAAAATAAGCAGATACGTGAAAGTGAGTCGAACATGTAATTATGATATTTTAAGACTTAAAATATAACTAGCGAATAAAACTTTGTTTCCATTGATCAGATAGTACTATCGAGGATCAATGGATTTCGAATTGGAATCAACGGAGAGGGACGGATTGCCAATATTTAGCAATCCAACCGATCTTTCGGCGAGTAAGTGTTGAAACGAACCAACTGGATTGTTCCCGAATCACCCACAATCTCTCTCAATAGTCACTACTTAGGGAATCTGTTTAAACGATAACATCCGGACAAATGAGGTAAAAATACAAACTTCTTAGGTCTTCGTTTGATTCAATGGTTGAACAAGATTCATCAAAATATTGTCTAAGTCTATGATTGATATAGTAAATACTAAATAGCTTGCACAAAATCGTAAGTTTTCAAGTCCATCTCTATTTTTTTTATTTTCATCACGGCCAATTTTTTTTAAGGCAAACTCCAAGATTTACTTATATTAGGTTGGGAATGTTGGATTAAATGAATGATTGAAGTCCAAAATAGTACATAAGTGAAAAAGCCCAAAAAGGAAGTCCAAAGGGAGAGTGTGATTTCTAGTAAGACATCAAAAAATTGCAGCATATTTTTCTTAGCATATTTGTCATTTGGAATTTCTCTTCCTAAAGGCCTATTGCATTGTTGAGAGCTAAAGAACTTTTAATTTTGAAAGTTTTCGGAGTTGCGTAGTTGTCGAAGTCATGATGGGATGTGAGTACCTCCAGGATACCGTGAAGGGATGCAAAGAGGCTGGATAAGGATTAATCAGGGATGCGAAGAGTCTGGATGAGAGTTATCCAGAATGCTCTCCGAAAAAACACGATCGCTCACAATAGGCAGCCTGCTTGTCAGTCAATGGACGCGCCTCTTCGGACTGTCTGCCTCTCTTCTATCGGTAGCCTATAAATAGGTCGCTTCCCCTCATTTGCAATTATTCCATCAACACTTGCATACCTTGTAGCATTGTTATCTTCTCTCCTTCCCTTCACGGTTCACCCGAATTTTCAAGAAATATTGTGCTATGTTCTTGGAAACGTTAGCTAATCGTTGTATATTGGAGACAATTATCAAAGTCTGTACCGCACTAAAATATACGAGACAATTTTGTCTTAAAAAAAATCATTCAACACTTACTTCGACTAAGATGATCTAATCAAGTATACCAACTCCCATGATCAACATTGAAATCGTTTAAAAGTAATACATCAAGCTCATTTGAGGGAAAAGGACCAATTGGAAAAAAAAAAAAAAAAAAAAAGTGAGCGTTGCTCAGCCGTAAGACAAAACCATTCAACAACAGAATTTAGTTAGGATAGGACGAAATGGTAATAAACCTAGAGACTGTCTAACATCTATTACAAGTAGCTCTATCCTCCGATCGATGGTAGAGTCTTGCTCGATAATGAAGGCAAAGCTAAGCTACAAATTGTTTCAACCGACGTAGGGATGGGAAGTGATTGAAAATTATCTGCAACGCCAACTGAATATCCAAAAAGTTATTATGATATGCTTTTACTAAAGTTATCCTAAAGTCTTTCCGTTTTATATATTCTTCACCAAATTTAACTTGATCATTTTATCTGATATATGATTTTGAATTTTCATTTGTCATATCTAATTTTTTCAACTCTGATTCAACTATTTCAATCTTTGAAAAATATTCAAAAAAAATTTAAGTTTTATATTTTGGAACAATGGAATAGAACGTTAACAGCTAAATCAACCCTCGGTTCAATTCAAGATCTGTCCCATTTCCCTCGCGCCAGATGCAAAAACACAAACCGAGAAGAAAAGGAGAGCCTCCAAAAATAGCGATATGGCACGACGTTACTATATCATTCTACAAGAATATTAGTTTAGTAAGCTAAACCTAATTAATTATTTGCAAGAGTGATAATATCGACAGCGGAAATCGAACCCAAATCGTTAGCTTAGAAATATAGGATTATAGTTGTCGTGATTCTTTATAGAATATATTTCTTATTAAAATTCGAACATGAAACTTGTAAGAAAACCTGTAAGAAGGTTTCATTATGCTCCAATATTGACAATAATATCGTGAATATATTGAATATGGCAAACGAATTCTTAATCAACCACACCAGGAGACGTAAATATTTTAAAAGTAAAGAGTTTAAACTTTGACTCTATTAAAAAATTTATTTCCGAAAAAAATATATTGAGTATGACATCATACACCGATCAGCATAAAGAAACAAAATAATTGAAGAGCTCTATACTTGCCTTCTAACATGCAACTAAAGTCTACTTAAAAGCCGATCCCTGTTCCTCCAACTCCCGTCTAGTGAAGTCATTCTTGACGTTGAACGTCCACCGGAGTTCTCACCGTCATCCTCGTCTTAATCATTATGTCGGCGATCGTTAGGGTCGTCAAATCTTGCAACCCTGGGATGTCAAGGTCGTGAGCTGCAGTGATTAGGTCAAAGAGCGGCTCCTCCAACAACCTAAAACAAGAAAAGAGCGACCGCTTGTTCACTCGTGCAATGAACTTCTTGTCCCACTGCTTGAGTTCCTCGGAGACCTCGACAGCCGGCTTGGCGTGCTTCGTCGAGTACTCGATCACCTGTCCCAAGACCTTTCCTTTGATGTTTGCCAGCGGGATGTCGTCGAACCCTTCTTCCATAAGGAGCTTGATCGTTCCTGATAGCTTGGCAACCTCGGGCTTCACCACGAACTTCTTCCCGTCTGAGCTCCTCAGGCGTATCTTATTTGCCTTTTCCGTTGATGCCGACGGCGACATTCTTGTCATAACCCTAGTTTCGCATTGTTTGCTGTTGTCTCTTATGATGATGAAGAAGATTTTGTTTTGATGAATTTCCTTCCCACTAAACAATACTTAATACTTAGTGTACCCTTATGTATATATAGCTAAATCGTAGGATATTCATGGAATTTGGAGCTTTTCTAAATCACGTAATAGTAAGAGTTTAAAACAAAATCCAACTACGAATCTAACATATAATCTAATTAGGAATTCATATATAATCTAACTAGGAATTCAATATAGAATCCAACTAAAATAGAAGTTCCTTGATTTCAAACTAATTCTTCTCCTGTTGGGAGTCTTGGAGAATATGGTTAAGGAAAAAGTTCAACTTTTTTGGGTGTGATTCGAATTGGGTTTAACACTATTAAAATTAAGTTTATGCCTAATTAATTAATAGCATGGATGGTAATAAAGTAATCATGTCCTACATCAAAACTAATTAACTCACCTAAACAAAAATTCATTCATGTAAGTTCTCATAAATTATATTTACTATTATAAGATGAGAATATTAATCATAATCTACAATAGTCCATGCAATTTTATTAAGAAATATTTAATTCGAATTTAATTAATAAATTTATTGAATTGTCTACTTGATATTAACCAATTGTTTTTAAAGAAATTTGGAGGGCGATTATGAACAACTACCTCAACTAGTCGGACAAGTCAGTCCAACCGATCGTCGGGCTTCTATGGATCGAAACGAACCAGCTGGATTTTGCCTGGATCATCCATAATCTCTCAATGAACTATAAGCAGTATATATATAAAAAAAAAAACAATACGCAGCGAACCTGTTTAGAGGATAAAATCCAGTACGTAATTTCAACTTTTGGTTCAATGGTTGAACAAGACTGAAAAGAGATGTTTGTCCAAATTTATGTTTGGCCCATGATTGCACAATAATTGTAAGTTTATTAAATTCCACCTCTATTTTTTTTTGTCACCGAATGATATTGCTAATCCTCAAATATCACCGAACCTGGCTTGTGGGAAGAAGTCAAAATGGGTGATTTGGTTTCTTGTAATACTGTTATTATTATTATTTTAATTTCGGGAATTGTAATAATGTTACGAGTTTGATTAACAAAGTGATGTATGTATATTTAAAAAAATTATTACAATATTTGAATACTGATTCAGATTTTTTAAACTTTGAATAATAGAGTACGTTTAGAATAAAACAAACCTCACTTTCACTTCTCTTGGCGATCTGCCTCATATCCCTCGCGCCAGATGCAAAATCACGAATAGAAAAAAAATATAAAAATAAAAGAAGCTCCAAAAATGGCAAGAGACGACACACTTACATGTACAAGGCTATCGCTTCTGACGGTAACCGCCGTGGCTCTCCAGGTGGTAGGGCTGGGCCTGTTCGTGTTCGGCTTCTTCCCCGTCAAACCCGCTCTCTCCGGCGCCAGGTCAGCAGCCAACCAGCTCCCCTTCCCCCTTTTTCTTCTCTTCCCTCTCACCCACTCCACTCATTCTTCGTCAATTAACTCAACCGCCGCCTTTCGCTACTGTCTCTGGTCCCAGCGGCCCGGAGAGCTTTCTCTCGCCCGACGGTTGTGGTCCGCTCCCGAACGCCGCCGAACCTGGTCATCTCCCTCCCCCCGGGCTCAAATCCCTCTACGAGGTTCGTTTAAGAGAGAGATTTAGTTAATTCGAGAATTTTTTTTAAAAAGTAATTGATTTTTTTTTGTTTGTTATTTATGCAGGAGCTGTCCGGGATTCCTCGTTCGTTTGATAGATTAGTCCTAATGGTAGGTGGTTACGCGTGATTTCCTGGAATTGTTATTTTTTCCGGTTTATGTTCGTTGATTAGTTGTTATTGACGGGATTAGGTCGTCGACGGGCTTCCTGCCGAGTTTGTGTTGGGGAGGGATGGGCGGCCGCCGCCTAAGGGCTTGAGGGATGCAATGCCTTTTACTCAGTCATTGCTGAGTACTGGCAAGGCAGTCGGGTTCCACGCCAAGGCAGCTCCTCCGACTGTTACAATGCCTCGTTTGAAGGTGAGGGTACTTGATGAGTGTCAGGTCTTGGAAAAGGGGTTGCAAGTCTTTTTCTCGTTCTTGTGAAGTTTAGTGGTTTGGTTTTTCAGGCTATGGTTTCCGGTGCAATTGGGGGATTCCTGGATGTGGCGATGAATTTTAACACCCAGGCCATGCTTGATGACAATCTTCTAGGTTGCTTAAGAAGGAGCATTGTCTCTTGCTGAAATCTTTGTCTTAGTTGTTTATTACTGGCATGTGATTATTGCCCGTTCACTTGCAGCTCAGCTGTTTAAGATCGGGTGGAAGATGGTGATGCTTGGTGATGAAACATGGCTCAAGTTGTTTCCAGGATTATTCATGAGACATGATGGAGTTAGCAGTTTCTTTGTATGTTTAATATACTAAGTATGCTGCTTATATTCTAAAGTTCTCTAGTCATGCTCACAGAAGAACATTTGCCTGCCAAAATGTCCAACATTGAATTACTTTGATTAATTTGTTAGAGCATCTTATTCAAGATTATCAGACCAGCAGATGTGCCTGTTGATGGCGTGAAGATAGGGAGGTTGGTCAATTTAGGGAGGTAGAGGGAGACTTGGAAAACTTAGTGATAAGATATGGTAGATCTCAATTGCATGCTTGGATCCATATGGCCAACCTCATTGGATGGATAAGATTACGTTGTTGATGTTGTGCCGACTGGTAGAGCAAAAGTTACTGCTTGACTTCTCTTATTTGTTTTTATGGTATTGCAAAACCTCTTTGTTGCATCAGAAAATTTCTTGCAGGTTCACAACTTCACACACAAATAAAAAGACCCATAAGATTTTTTTTGAATAATTAATATTTCAACTGCACGCTTCAAATTTCATTCCGACTCGCCTTCTGTTTGCTTAACTTTTTCAATAACACAGGTTAAAGATACAGTTCAAGTAGATCATAATGTGACTCGGCATTTGAAGAACGAGCTCAGTAGTGATGACTGGGATCTTCTGGTAAGTTTCAGTTTTCTTCTTCACTGAGGTTTTTATTATTGTTTTATGTAGCCTTTCTTCTCCCATCCTATGCCCATGTGCTCCTCAATTATGACCTTAGCAGTTTGATCGAGAAAAATTCTGTATGTAGTTTCTTTTTCACTTTAATGTGGATTCTTAGGACTACTAGTCAGTGGGGAAATCCCGTGGTTCTCTGCTAGTATGATCACCAGATGGTTTACTGTTCTAATAGCTCTGTTACTGGCTTAACCAATGTCATTTCACTCACCTATGATTTTGTATCTGTCGCGCTTTGCCTGGTTCTTTCTTTTGCGTGCCAATCAATTGGCTTATTTGGCTTTTATGTGCCAGTATCACTTCACTCACCTATGATTTATGTTTCAAACTTTTGAGGCAATGCAATCTTTTTTAAAGTATCTTATTTGGCTTCTACGGCAATGCGTTAAGTGACACATTGAGCGCATGCACCTCTTTCTTTCATGGAAATGCTCTTGTTTACTGTAGATTGGTTTTCACTGAGATTGTATTTTCAGATTCTCCATTATCTTGGCTTGGATCATGTTGGACATATTGGCGGAAGAAACAGGTCTGGCACTGGGTTGTCATATCAGAAGGACTCTACAATCAACATTTTCTTCATTTATTTGTTCCACTTTGGTATTTATTCATTGACAGTGACCTGATGGGCCCAAAACTAGCCGAGATGGATGAAGTAGTGAAGAAGATTTATTTGAGTGCTATTGAGATCCCAGATGGTGGTGCTCCATCTCCAAGATCAACACTTCTGGTTTGTTTTCACTTCTGTGTCAGCTGTTGAGTTGGTATTGCCTCTTTAAAATAATTTTTCTCCATGGTTTATCTCAAATCAGGAAAGGATCCGTATCTGTAATTTTGTGATTAGCTGGAGATTTTGTGTGCTGTCTAATTGTCTTGTAAATCATTCTAAAACGTTGGAAGTTCACAGACTCCTAATGTTGGAAACATTTAATAATTGGCGAACTTTGTAATCCACATTAGAAACAAGCAAACAGAATCCATAAGCTACTCTATGATTTGAACAAGAAAGGCTCTATTCTTAATACTTCCCGATATATTGTCTTTTGTAGCTTAGAATGGAGCATCAACATCATGGTGACCTTATGATAATCAATTGCTATCTTTAAGTTTGATAGTGTCTATGGTTCTTGAACTGTGCAACTTATACATGTTTGACTGGATTTTCATGTGCATTATTATGGTTGTATAGGTTGTTGTAAGTGATCATGGCATGACTGAGACTGGAAATCATGGGGGTTCTTCTTATGCAGAAACTGACTCAATAGCTATTTTTGTTGGCCTGCAAGCTGTTTCCTCTAACTACATACCAACCAACTCTAGAACTATTCAGCAGGTATTATTTTTCACCACCTGATTAAATCATTCTTCTATTTATTTCCAGGATGGTTGAAATACCTATAACTCGAAATTTTGGACTGTGAATGACATAGTCTGACTGTTGATCAGAAACTGCCTCCTATTATGTAATTGAGAAGATAGTATAGCATGAACTTCAAGTTGCATATCGCGTCACTTTTGTCTTTAACTGTATGGCGGGATTGTGTTTTCCTCCATATGAGTTGTCAATGATTTCTCGAATTTTTATTATATTTTATTAGATAATTTC
>SOPF01028018.1:0-14124 GCA_012979155.1 Hypericum perforatum | reverse complement strand
TAAAATGATATTGAGATACTAAAATTAGAGAAATTTTTAGCAACGTCGTAGAGAACCGGCCACATTATAAAGGTGTACTTGTCCTGATGTTTATGCTTCCTCACACCCGCTTGTGGATTGCTTTACCAAGCTCTTTTCATCATACTGTACCGCTAATTAATTAATTAATTTATTTATATTCTAGTGACCAATATAGTTTTGATTACGATGAGAATTTTAAATGTTGAAAAACCTGGTAGATACATTTATGAGCGCGGATGTGCATATAAGTTATTGTAATACTACTTATGTTCAACAAGACGACTGTAATACCTCATTTAATGTTGTGTCGAGGGTATGTATGTATTGGGATTACATTGGAAGTCGTAGTCTTAGTAGCCCATATCATATCAAGTATACGTATATATATGTACACAACTTGCATAAAAAGTCAGAGACGGCAATCTGAATCAACATGTCCATGTCTTTGCTTAAATGGGAATTTGATAGATTAACGTTTTCGGCATTGTGGTGGACTTCATGTAAATTAAAAGATTTGAACGAGTTATTGACGAAGATAACAATGTCCCTCAACTCGCGTGTGAGCCGCTGGAGGAGGCTAATCTTGTGAGTGACTTGTCAATTTTCTACTGCAAGTGGCTTACGGGTCAATTGCAATAGAAGTTCTCATAGTCGGGTGTAGAATTTTTTTTTTGGAGAGGTAAACTAGTAACATATCATTAAGTAAAAGAATTAGAGAATAAAAGTTCAGTAATTTTTGGGGGCGAGATGTTACCCAATTCGAAAGAGTACCAACCCTTTTTTTCAAACAATCAACTAGATAATTGTTTGAATGAAATATATTTTATGGTACAATAACGAAAAGTCAAAAAATCCTTACCAAATTCAAATACAAAGAATTTTAAATTCTAATCTATATGCGAATGAGGATCAATAAAAAACGAATGAGTTAATAGACAATCAATTTCTACAATGTCTTAAAACTAACAAGCGAATCACAGATCAACTTGAAGACAAGTTAAATCGTAAAAACAATTCGACATCTACCATAGAAAAGGCAAACCTCGAATGGTACGACCGTCCAATAAGTGGCCTTCATGGTTCCTAAGAGCCATAACGATTCTTGAGTTTGGGCTTGAGGAAGTTCCAATCCAAAAAATATCGAAGTTGAGCTTCGCCACATTTCTCCAAGGAGCACGAAAATTGTTGGTCCAGATGCGAATCATGAGTGTCCCGCGACATCCTGTCGACTTGTAAGAAGTCAATGCAGGCATTTCCGCACTAGTCTTTGGTACTACTGGTGGTATATATTTATGTATAGCAACTCAAAACAAGACATTCTTTATATGCAGTAATGTTTTTTACAAATTTTACAGAGGCTGTTTCCGAATGAGAAAATTTACACTAGGGTTATATAAAGGATAAATTATATCTGCCCCCTGTAGTTTGACATATATAACGCTCACATCCCTTTTCTTGCAAATCAATTAAAAACCACTACTGTTTGAACAAATTGTACAATTTCTCCCTTCATGCCGAAATCAGCATTTTTTCCGACGAGAAGTCACGAGAAATGACAATTATATCCCTATATTAAAAAACATTCTTTCTCCTCTTCTTCCTCCCTCCTCCCTCCTTCCTCCTCCTCTTCCTCCTCCTTCCTCCTCCTCCCCCTAATTTTACAAACCAAAAAATTCCAAAATTTCCAGCGTACCTAATTTGTTCGTTTATTGTTTAAAAAAAAGTTGATTTCGAAGGACCTATACCCTTCCCAAGAGGACCTCCTCTACAAGGAGATTATTCGAAACCCCTTCAGACTCAAGCTCTGGTGGCGCTCCTCCTCCACCATCCACACCGTTGCCTCCGTCCAAACTCCGGAATCCTAAATTTCCTGTCCCCAATTTTCTGGGTATGCATATACAAGCTAAAAGATGCGAATTTTCCTCTCCTGATTGAAGATTACCGGGATTGGCTGGTGGGTAGTGTTATTGCAAGGGAGGGTGGCTTTGGGACAGTTTAATCTGGATTCAGGATTAGATCATTGAAGAACGAGACTGAGTGAGTGAGTTGGAAAATGAACAGAGGTGATATGGCAGCTTCAGCTCTGGTAAGCCCACCTCAGCAGCTAACGGTTGTTAATTGGGCAGGGTCGGTGGGGTTTAGGTGCTGGGGTTACTGTCCTTGTCAGTGCCAGAGGAAAGGTGAATATTCCTGACGCGACGGCGGCGGAGCTCATAAGCTCGGGTATAGCAGCTGCAATGACATCTCTAGCGAGCTCTAGCGCTGTTATGACCCTCGCTAGTTTTGCCTTAGTCATGACCATTCGGTCCAACCTTTGGTTATTTTGTTTCGATCGGTGTTAGAACCGTTGTGATGAATTTGTCATCCTTTGGAGGAATAAGCATAATTTTTTCGTATAAACTTCAAATTAGATGATTCCAAGTTGGAAAGATCCGTAACACATTAATCTACGACTCTTGTGATTCGAGTTTTGTGATTTGAGCCTTGTGTTTTGGAGTTTTGAGTGAGTTTTGGGAGGGTTGCGATTGATAGGCTTAGTTTGTCGATATTTGGTAGAAAAATCATAACTCTCTCATACGAACTCCGAATTGAGCGATTCAAAAACGAGTAGATCCATAAGACCTAGATCTAGATTTGTGATTTTTTC
This sequence comes from Hypericum perforatum, assembly GCA_012979155.1. NCBI lineage: Eukaryota > Viridiplantae > Streptophyta > Magnoliopsida > Malpighiales > Hypericaceae > Hypericum > Hypericum perforatum. The sequence goes on along the minus strand of SOPF01028018.1, from coordinate 11,456 downwards.
TGGACCTGGCGATTGCAAGTATTTTTGGCGGCCGCCAGAAACTTACAGGGAAAAAACATGGCGGGCGCCAACTTTCTTTGCAGCCGCCAACAAATTACAGCCCTGCACACTTTTCTTAGAAAATTCATAACTTCCTTGTCCGATCTCCGACTTGAGTGATTCCAATTCGAGGATGTTCATAACATCCAGAACTACAACTTGGTTAAGAAAGTTTTGACATTTGAAGATTTATTTGATGGGATCATGGGGAAAGTTTTTAGAGCTCGGTTTTAGTTACGATTCTCATCGATATTGAGAGATTTTATGAAATGGTTAGCAATATGGCTTTTATGGATTGAAGATTTATTTGAAGACCTATTAGAACTTAAGTAGAAGTTTAGGAGTGATTGGGATGACTTGAAAGGCTGAGAACCAAAGTGGAATAAGTTTGAGGATAGACTTACTATTTATGAAAAGTTTTGGAGATATTTTGGGAAATATCTAAATGGATGACTTAGGCTTTCTCACTTGTGCTCATCCATTGAAAACAAAGAGAGAGAGAGAGAGAGAGGGAGAGAAGGGAAAAATGTGGGAGAGGAAGAGGAGAAGAAAGAGAAAGAAGATTTCTTGATTTTGAGGATTGGTAAGTGATTTATAGTTGATGGTTTATTGAAATTAAGTATAGATCTATTCAATACCTCGAATTAGGTGTAAGCTTGTAAGGATTTGAGTACTTTGTGATTTTAGATGATTTGGAGTTTGAGAGTTTTGATAGTTAGTATGGAAGATATATTAATTATGGATGTTGAACTATACTTGGATGATGAGATTGGAGGGTTGTTGTGAATATTTTGTGAAATTTTGGTATGAACTTGATGAAGAACATGTATGGATATTGGAGTTTGGTTAATGATTTGAGGAGGTTTGATGTTGATCTAGACTTTGGTAAGGAGATAAAAGGACTATTATGCATAATTTGGAGATTTTGTGTAGAAATGTGATTTTTGGGACTTAAGAGTAGATTTTCCTTATTCTTTGTGTTAAGGAATTGATGTTGATTAGAGATTTGTTTCTATGATTTAGTTGATCATCTTTTGGAGTTCGAACACCAAGGATCGTGAAGTGATGTTCGAAGCTCTTTTCGAGTATTTGGATAATTTGGTTAAGGTAGGGAGATATTATCCCTAATCTCTATTTTGACTAGCATTATGTGTTATAAACTTGTGATGTTGGTTGATATGATGATTATATGATGATGTGATGTATTCTGAATGTGAGTCTTTGATTTGTGTGATTTAGTGATTTTTGGTTTATGCATGGTTTTGGAAATCATGAGTCTGTGGATTATGAATACATGGTTTTGAACATTATGAATATGTGTATGATATGTGTGAGTCAATTTGTGAGATGGCGGATAATGAGGTCTACCTGTGACCAACCGGGGATGTTGGCACATGTGCACATATTTTGGGGATACATTGGATTTGATATGATTATGATATGGCCAACGGAGTTTGATTATGAAAGCGCTATAAGATATGGTATTCCAGTGTTGTGAGAAGGAGTGACACATTTTAGACTTATCCAAAGTCCATCCATTTATTTGGCGTTTGCGACTCCAAGTTCGAGTCGGAATGTGTCTATGTGTATGATTTGTGAATATGATATGGCATTCGCGATACCACATTAGGGTCGGAACATGTTTATGTTTATGATTTGTGAATTCGTCTTTAGTTACGATTGAATTACTTGTGATGTGCTATATGTGAATTTGGTAATATTTGTCCATGCATGAATTTGAGTCTATGCCTGTGGTTGGTTAGTTAATTATAGGTTAGTTTTAATATCCTCTACTAACTACTTCCAAGTACTTACCCCCTCCTCCACAGGTGATGAAGTATAAGTTCGCTTTGATGTCTGAAAAGTTGTTTGTTCAGTCATGAGAACCCATCATCTTCTTCTGGGTTTCTCGAAGTCTTTGAATGGTATTTCTTTTTTGTGATCTAGTAGAGTCACTCCATTGTACATATTATAAATCCTAGATTTTGTATGACTTTAGAATTATGCAAGGATAATTGTAAGTATTATGTATGAGAATATTTGTATCGTATATGTAATATATTTACATATTTATGTATGAAAACGCTTTCGCATTTGAACTAAGCTTCTGAAATTCGATATGTATGTTTGTATGAGGCTGGTTGGACCACAACTCTTTGGTCTAGAGAGTGTGGCCTAGCGCCGTGTTAGCGGCCCGACTTTGGGTCGTGACAAGCGCCTAGCATGCCTCCTATCTCCAGGTAACAACAGCCGATGGCTGATGGAGGCAGATTACGCAGCGGATGAGAACTTATCAGACTTTTGACCGGTGTTATCGCTCCACTTGGTCAAGGTTTAGGAGAAGCTCCACACCAGCCTCGTCAAAGGCTTTTGAGAACTCCACTTACTCAGGGATGTCGGGAAATGTCAGGAAGGCTTGACATTTTGATTAAGAAGGAGGATGAAGAGGAGGGAGGAGAAGGGAGGAGAGAGGAGAGTGGAGGGAGTAGAAGGAAGGAGAGAGGATAGAGGAGGGAAGAGAAGGGAGAAGAGAGGAGAGAGGAGAGAGGATGGAGGAGGAAGGAGGAGAGAGGGCTTTTTTTAGTATAAGGGTATAAAAGTCTTTTCCCGTGCCTTCTCGCCAGAAAAAATGGCAATTCTGGAATGAGGGAAAAAATTGTACAATTTGTTCAAACAGTAAGGATTTTTTAATCGGTTTGAAAAAAAGAGGGTGTGAGCATTAAATACGCCAAACTATAGGGGGCCAGATGTAGTTTATCCTTATATAAATGTAGACATTATTATTACATTACAAAATTAACCATATAAAAACCATGATATATCAATCAAAATAAAGAATGATATTAAATTTAATAATTTTTATGTAGTTTTATTAAATTTGAGATTATTATTAATATTTTATTTATATTACAATTCTATAAGACTAAAATAAAATAATGACATAAAATTATAATATAAATAAAATTATTAATAATAATTTTAATTAAATAAAATTCCATAGATAATTATTAAATTTGATATTATTTTTTATTTCTAACAAAATGTCTCTCTTCAATCGAATATCACTTTATTATAACTTTTAAAGGTAAGAATTATTTTCTAATGTGAGAGGAAGATACTGTATAGTGCATATATATATATATATATTTACTTGTTCGAACTTATAGGATGGGGAAAGATTATCAAATTATGACAGGCATGCTCACATCCATCTTTCCATACTGGTCTATGATCGTGTGAGATCGCCGAGTCATTAGCATTCAAGATGTACTCTTGGATAGTTATAAACTCTCTTAATTTAATTATCACCTGTTCTCATCTTAGCGAGGTTGTTGCAACCTCAGTTGTCACATTTTCTCTAAAATTTGGTATATTTTTCAATTTGGAGATTTATTTGACGGAGATCGCTAAGCACCTTGCTCATTTGATTGTCTATTCTCACTCAGTATGGGCGGACAATTGGTCATATCATTTGGTGTCATTTTCTTTTGCCAAAAAATTACGTTAATATTATGTGATAAGAATCTGTGAATTGAATCGAACTTTGGCAAATTAAAAATAAGGGAAAAGTAAAAAAAATTACCCTGTGGTTTCACCGATTCGCGCTTGGATACCTTGTGCTTTTTGGACCGTAGAACCAGTCCAACTTATTCCAATTTCCATCACGGGCCGGTCTCGATCTCCGGTCTGCTTGTTTTTGACGAAACGACGTCGTTTCGTATCCTAGGTGGCATTCCACGTACTTGACTCGTAAAAATGCTGGAGCTGATGTGGATTTGCAATAAATATCCATTTTAGTACCCTGATTTTAATTCAATATCCCTCCCTCTTCTCTCTCCTCTCCTCTCCTCCTCCTCTCCTCCTCTCTCTCTCTCTCGTCAGGGCCATGGGTTTGGGCTTCAAGGCCATGGGGAGCTACTACGCTGCCAACCACGATAGCTTCATCGACATCCCGATTATATGCTTGACCACTAGGCCTGTCTTCCCGATTTGTGCGTTGGGTTGTGTCCATTGTTGAACATCTTCAAGCCCTCTTTCTAAACCTCTGATCCCAAATGATGCCGTAAAAAGCCTCATCTACCTCCCACATCTCTCCATGTTCCCTGCCTCCTCAAAACCCCAACTCAAACCCATATATTGAGAGAGAGAGAGAGAGAATAAGCTCAAAACCCCAACTCAAACCCAAAACGACGCCGGACTCTGGCTCAACCCCGAAGAAGAAATAACAAGAAGTAGAAGAAGAGCAAACCCGGCCCCACCAACAAACTCGTCTCCCATATCAAGCTCTACTTTGTCAGAGGCTTTTCACATGCCATGTCTCATCCCTAGATTGCTTCATGCTTCCTGGTATTCTACTTTCTACGAAAATTCTTTCAATCTCAAACCCTTTTCTAGTGATATCACATTCAAATTCTTCCAAACCCTAAATTAAGAAAACACCCAATCACGTTGGTCCCTTCCTGTTTAAATTATTTTTTCCAAAAACTCCATATTTAAGCGAAGCTAGAGGACAGGAAGGGGCGGGGCGAGGGTAGTAAAAGGAAATAGTACACAACAAAATATTAACTTCCATAAAATACCTTATTCAGCCTTTACTGATATTTTTCTTCGTCACAAGAACTTTGATTACAGATTCCTAATTTGCAACACATCTAAGCTTAATTGTAGCCCATCAATTTCCATGGACCACCGAAAGGGACAGAAAAGATGAAGAGTGCAAGAGAGTTGGGGTTGGTCGGGGTTTATCTGTTTGTTTGCTGGGCTCGGGGATCGGGCTTGGGAAATTGTGAAAATTTCGGGCCTAGGTCAGAGAGACGACGGCATTGCGATTGGAGGCTCTGGTGGGATGGCCTGGTTTTGGCTGTGGGCGACGAGGAGGGACGGATGATGAGAGAGGAAGAGGAAAGGAGAGAGAGAGGATGAGGAGGAGGAGAGAGAAGAGGAGATAATTAAAATTTAATAAAACATTTGGTATTAAAATTATTATTTAACCCACTGCCACGTCAATACTTACACATTATTGAATAAATTATGTGGCAGTACACATTGGATTTTAAACGACGCCGTTTTGTAAAAAAGAGTCGAACCGGAGATTGGGACTTCCGATTGATGAAAATTGTAATAAATTGGACCAGTTTTACGGTTCAAAAAGCACAGGGTACCCAAGTGATAATCGGTGAAACCACAGGGTAGTTTTTTGTACTTTTCCCTAAAATTAATTAGGTCAATGTATCTGAACCATGCTCGTTATGTTCGAATGTTGTTCTACTATCTGGATTGGCCACATTAAATATTTTTCTGTACATGGTCTAGACAGTTGCTCTGGTACCTAATTGATTTTAATTTATTAAAATTTAATTCAATCAATTATAGATTGCAACATTTTGAAAAAAAGCGATTCGGAAACCGATGGAAAGTTTTCTACTTCACTTTCAAGAAGTAACGTTGTTTTTTAAGGTAAATACCACCGTCTTAACTCGTGACTTTCTTGAAGTAAAACAATTTGTTGTTAGACCTGGGTGGCTCAAGAATTAATGTTGTTATTATGAATAACAAAATAACTATTCAGCGATAAAAATGGACAATTATGCTTATGTGATCGACCTGGATATTAATCAACCACCAGCTTCAACTAGTATTGGCCAACTAATCCTATTCGCTTGAAATCCAACAAACATTTTAACAACTGAGATTCATCAACCACTTCCAATAATTCATGCATATATTATAAATGTTCTTCCTAATAAAGTACGGAATGCCAATAGCATTGCATCATCCACCAAGGAGGCAAGGATCCGGATTAGTTCCAGAATGAAGGTTTAATTCCAAAGGATACAGAATAAATAATAGATCGTGCTAACATATTTTGTTCTTCGAAATTGACATATTTTATTTGTGATATTGACATATATTGTATATCAATATTAACATGTGTCAATTTTTTTAAGTGAAAAAAATTCTAGACCATAAAATGAGGGATTATATTGATATATGTTGTATGTCAATAATGACATGTCGTATCATATATTTTTTATGTAAATTTTTGCGTTTTTGCAAAAACAAATTTATACACGTCAATATTGATATATAAAATATTGAAATATTCTAATTGTCAATATTAAAAAATAAAATATGTCAACGTCATCCATTTTTTATTTTATATTTTAGTATAATTTGGAATAATTTTTCTTTTCTTTGACCCATCCACCAATGATTATATTAGTTGCTTCTTACCGCTCTCAAAGTGGATAATCTTATTGATGTAAACGGCATTTCGAATTGAATAGTTGCATCTGGGTAATGCTCGAAAATTATATTAGTTAGAAAAAGCTGTCATGCTCATATCTCTTAATTATTTTTTCGAATCTTAATGGGCCCTTTTTAGCTAAGTAAATAATTAAGCAGAGATTACGACTTGGTTCCATAATTAATATGGATGACCTTGTTGCAAGTACCTTCAGTTTCCGGATGAGATGGATTGAGACATTTTCTCTACCGGGTTGAAAATAGGAACGTTTGTAATCTACGTTTGCAATATGATTATTGTGTTAGTAGTTGTAAATGAAATTATTTATAGGTGTAGAAAATTTAACAATTCATTATGTTTAATTTTCGTTAGTTTCCAAGATTCTAAACCGTTGTTAAAGAAAATTGGATAACTATAAAGGATCCTTTGATTTAGATTTCTTTAATTTTTTTTCATCCGCTCATTGTTTATATAAACAGTTACCATAGCGATATTTGTTGAAGGTAGGTTATGGGTCGTCTAAGGGATTTGAAAGAATGCTTGCGATCTCTCATCTACTTGATTTGCATTAATCTCTATTTCTTGAAAAAGATATGCTACTCAACCAATGTACCGACCACCTCGCCATCAATCATCTCTTACCATTTCCACGTTTTACAAGAATAATACGAGCAACAAAGAATCACAAAATCAACCTATTCTCATAGCATAGAAGAGTGTAAATAATATACCAAAAATTTAAGATCATAAAATTTTGAAGCTCACTAATTTCCATCACACTTATGATTAACATCTAGAGTAGTAATAATCTTAACTTAGGTTGAGGAGAAACAGTGACATGAATTGAACATGTCAACATAATATAGGATACGAGTACGATAACTAATACATTGGCATTCTTAAAGAAAAGACAAATACATATTTGTATCTTTCAGAAAAAATAAGACAACTATATACGTGTCGGTTTATATGTGAATATAAGCAATGAACAATAAGCAAATTTCCCCTTCTAGTAGACATTTCAACAACAAAGAGGCCATGTAGAAAAGATACGGGAGAATCTCCCGCATTCAAACAAGCCGGAGAGTTAATTGGCAGTATTTGCCGAGAATGGAACCAAAAGAGAGTGCCGAGCAAGACAGTATAGCAATTGGAACTATCTGTCGTAGTAATCTATAAAATGACTATTCGTTTGATTTAAAAATATTCGAAATCGGATAATAACATCTCGGAGCATTGTTTGAACCTTATGGAGGAGGTTAAGCCAACGAAGTCGTTAAATATTTCCCAACTTTAATTAGTTGTTCAGATAAATCGTACTAGAAAGTTTAGAAGATAAAAATGGATATCAATTCCTTAAACAGATACGATTTATCGGGTGCAAGAGTTGGTGCCCAGATGCCTATTAAAATTCACACTTGGATCAATGGATGGGATTTATTCATGGTATCATGAAAAAAAAAAGTTTGGTTTACTATATTCGGTGTCATCTTGTAAATAATTTAGCTTACGAAAAATCGAACGATACAATCGAAAACTTTTTATCCATACTAATTTTGAGTAAGATCTACGAATAATTTCGATGGTCTAATAAATTACGGATTTGAGTCATCAAGAGATTTTATAGTACGTGGCTTCATTGCGCATGCTGGATTAGTTTAGACTCGTCCATATGCGTTGTAAATAATCTTTTTTCAATATATTTTAATCCACTTATCAAAAATATTAACGATGTTACATAAGCAACTCGACGCACATCCATTTTTGGTCCATTCAAATGGAGTAGGATACGGAAGGTTAACGCACATCCTAAAACCATACATTTTGTCTAGGTACTGGAAAAAAACTGAAATTTTTTTGCAAACTGGCACAATGTTGTTGTGCTAACCTTTCCCACAAAATAACTTGCAAGTAGGGCTTCTGGCCTTGGAAATGCGTCAAGAATTGAAGAGTCTTCCTCTTTGTACTCTTAACAATATTCTTAGATCATGTAATCTTGAAGCTTATTAATTTGTAAGCAAATTAGACTTCAAGTTTTTCCTTCGTACTAGACAATATATCTCACCTCCAGAACTAGACACTAGATACACTAAGTAGTTTACTAACTTATACAGTAACAAGAAAAATGAAAATTTTAGAAGTTGTTAAGTGAACTAAGCAAATTGTCATCAGATTTTTAACCTTTTCTTATATTATTATTTTGGTCTCTATTATTTCAAAATAGAAACGTTAGTCCTCTTAGTTTGCTTAAGTATCACTTTTAAGTTCATCGTTGACATCATTTTTATTTTTTGTCATGAAATTTACCATTACATCTTTATAGTGAAATTAAAAATAACTCTGCCAAGAGAGGTATTTTTTGTTCATCTTCTTCGGCGAGGCTAATACCAGAACCAACTTCAACGCGCAAATTTCATCATTTAAATCCAAAAAAAACCAATAACGATTAGTTAAACAAAAACTTTTGCGAACTCCCTAATTTTTCCCAACTTTTTTCAGCAACGATTAAGCTTTTTGTTACACAACAATATGTGGGGCAATTTCTACACTTAACCCTCTTACATCAATCTCTATCTTCAATATATGTTTTAATCCATGATGAAAAAAATAACAACGCAAGAATCCGATGACGAGGTTTTCAAAACGAGGTTTTCAAGTAAGAATCGCACAACTATAGGTCCAAGATCTACATGTTATAAGCCCGATAACCTTAAGTTAATTCCAGCCATGAGAGCTTCATATTCGAGTCAGAGGAGTCCTTCTTTTCCGTCGCTTTGAGTGCTCTAAGCCACCCTTTTTCGCTTCTTGCTCGAGGGTATCTTCCTCTATTCCCATTAGACCTGAGAGTTTAATTAAAAAAAAAATAGGAGGACTAAAATTTCAATTTTGAAACATCAGGGACTAAATAAAATTTGCCCAATAAATAATCTTTCCAACCTTCAAAAGTAAATAATCTTCCAAATTAAGAAATGGCAGGGAGGGATGCCCCCCACGGCCCACAGTTTCCCAGGTCAACGGTCAAATCATTCACTCGAGTTCACACGACGCTCCTCTCTCTCTCTCTCTCTCTCTCTCTCTCTCCCTATATGGATATCCTCCTCCTATATGATATCTCCCGGATAGGAAGCCTTCTCCCTCCCAAAGTTATAAACTAAACTTAAAACCCCCAAACCCCAACAATAACCCCAAACCAAAGCAAAAGAAGAAAATAAAATAAAAAAATTAAAAAGAGAGAAAAGGAAAAAATGGACGGCTTCGATGCGCTCCCAGATTCGCTGATCCTCCAGATTCTGAATTCCGTCGCCGACGTGAAGTCGCTGATCCGGCTCCGATCCGTGTCGCGGCGGTTCAACTCACTGGTCCCTCAGGCCGACTCGCTCCTCCTCCGAGTCGACTGCGTCATCTCGCCCGAGTCCGACTCGGAGCCCTTCCTCCTCTCCCTCCTCCGCTCCTTTATCCGCTCCATCAACTCCCTCTTCGTCGTCCCGTCTCTGTCCAAGCCCAACCGCAACTACTCCCCGGCCCAGATCCTCTCCCGCTTCGACCGGATCCGCGATCTCCGCATGGAGCTCCCCTCCGGCGACCTCCGCCTCGACTCCGGCGTTTCCGTCAGGTGGTTCGCCGAGTTCGGCTCATCGCTCCGCTCCTGCGTCATCTTAGGGTTCCACGACGGGGATGGGAACGGATCCGGCGGGGGTCTGAAGGCGCGCGTGGTGTGGACGATCAGCGCGCTGATCGCTGCCTCGGCGAGGCACTACCTGCTCCGGGAAGTCATCGGAGCCCACCCGGAGATGCGGCGGCTGGTGCTCTACGACAAGGAAGGGGAGGGCGTTGTATCCCTACGCGCCGACGGGCTCAAGGAATGCCGCCTCGACGAAGACCCAGACTGCTCGGCCGGAGGAGGCGGCCGGACGGTTGTCCCGAGCGTGAGGATGCGGATGCGCCACGAGCCGCGCGTGAGGATCAACGGCGCGTGGGTCGAGGGCGCCACGCTGGTCGTCGTCCGGCCGTGCGGCGAGGCAGAGGACGTGGGGGAGGATGATGCTGAGCTGGCAATGGGGGCGTTCGGGAGTGGGGCCTACGGGGACGCCGTGAGGGAGTTGCTAAAGAGTAAGAGTTGCTTGCTTGAGATGAACTCCTTCTGATTCATTCCCTCTCTATTTGATTTTCGGTTTGTTTCTGTTTTTTCTACATTTTCCTTTTTTTTTAATTTGTGTTAGTAATTTGTAATTACGCTTTATATTCTTCGCATTATAAAATTATTATTAGTAATGTCACGTAATTATACATTTGTTTGGTGGATTGGATGTTAAATTATCAGGTACTAATTTACGTCATAAATGTGCCGTGGCAAAATGCCCACCGTATCAGCAATTGTATTAAAGGCGTTCACCGAATGTATATATATTCGGTTACTGGTTCGGCTTTAATCAAACGAATTCGATCCTAATTGATAAGTTTTATGAAGCTCGTATTTGTTTGTGTACTAGTTTGTGTTCAACGGCTAGTTTATGGATGGTCAATGCCAGTGACCAGTTGCAGTTGTGGGTCAACCACCGCTCAGTATTTGCATTTAAGTACAAGTAGGTTGATCAGTTAATGTGGCGGTGCGGATGCAACAGAAACCTGCAGCAGCCAATTCTAATACCACTACGAAGAGGGTGCGGGACAAGATTGGATCATATTAAGTGTTTTCCAGAATGGTGTTGGAAAGGGAAAAAAAATAAAAAAGTAAAAGTACGCGAGTAAGAAGAAGAGAAAATGAGAATGCTTGACTTACAAAACTAATTTTATAGTTCTTATTTATCTAGGTTAGTCCATTTTACACATCCACGACCAAAACCAAATCCATTCTTAAAGGGCGCACACTCACACTAACACACGTATTGCTGCTATGGCGTGTAACTGTAGCATAGTGAACCAATATCTGCGTGGCATAGTCCAATTGGGCTAGGTGAACTTTAGTTTTTTGCTTTTTATTTTAAAAACATATTTTCTAGAAAAAAACACTAATTTCATTTTTTGATTTTTTATTTCACTTTATGCCATTATATTTAAAAAAATATTTAAATTGTTGTTAATAATTTTTAAAATTTCGTTGTATCCAATTGATGTGATTTTGAAATTTCATAAAATTTATGTGGTTAGGAATTATTTCAAAGATAATTCT
>SOPF01028017.1:0-40102 GCA_012979155.1 Hypericum perforatum | reverse complement strand
CCCAATTAATAATAACAAGCAATGGTGGCCTTAGTAGTTAAACTCCTCATAATACTCAGCTTAATCACTATCCTAATCCCATCCTCAACTGCGCTAAACACAGATGGCGTACTCCTCCTCTCCTTCAAGTACTCCATCCTCACCGACCCGGCCTCTGTCCTCCGGTCCTGGAACCCGAATGATACCGACCCGTGCTCCTGGCACGGCGTCCGCTGTGGGGCTCAGGGGGACTCCGACGGTCACGCGTTCGGTCGGGTCGTCGAGTTATCCCTCCCGAGCTCCCAGCTAATAGGTCTCATCCCGTCCGAGCTGGCTCTGATAGAGTTCCTACAGGTGCTCGACCTTTCCAACAACTCCATCAACGGCTCCCTCCCTTCTACCTTCGCCAACGCCAGCCGCATCCGCTTCCTCGACCTCTCCAACAACTCCCTCACCGGCTGGCTACCGGACTCCGGACTCTCCGCGACGGCGTCGTTTCCGAGCCTCCAGTTCCTTAACCTTTCCGATAATGCCCTCGCGGGAACTTTACCCGCCAGCCTTTCCGCGTTGCAGAACCTAACCGTTGTTTCCCTTAGAGGTAACCGCCTCTTCGGGGATATTCCGTCCCAGCTTAACGCCGTCAAGGTGCTGGATCTCTCCTGCAACCTGTTCAACGGTTCATTGCCGTCCGAATTTAACGGCGGAAGGCTCAGTTACCTTAACGTCTCTTATAACAGCCTCTCCGGCCCGATTCCCAAAGGATTCGCCGAGGGCATTCCGGTAAACGCCACCATTGACCTCTCCTACAACAATTTGACCGGCCAGGTCCCCGACTCGCCGGTGTTCCTGAACCAGATGGCGAGCTCCTTCGCCGGCAACACCGACCTCTGCGGGGATCCGACCCGGAACATCTGCCCGATCCCTTCTTCGGCCTCCCCGATGTCGTCTCCAGCGATCGCGGCGATTCCGAGGACGGACGACCTCAGCCCCGCCGACGACCACCCCGGGAAAGACAAGAGCACGTCGAGACTCCGCTCGGGGACCGTGATCGGGATCGTTGTTGGTGACGTGGCGGGGGTTTTACTCATTGCCTTGGTCTTCTTCTACGTCTACTATCTAAAAAAGAAGAGAAAGAAGTCTTCGTACACTCAAACTCAACACGGCGCCGCGGCGACCTCGAATACCCCAAGCCCGGTCGTCGCGGCGAAAGACGACTGGACGTCGACGACGTCCACGTCGCCGGACTCCAAAGGCTTCTCGAGGTGGTCATGCTTAAGGAAAGGGACCGGCAACGAGGACAACGAGGAATCCGTTTCGACCAGCACTGAAGCGGACCTAACCGACGACCCGACGAGAAGCCTCCAAGGTGCCGGTGGGACGCTGGTGACCGTCGACGGGGCGAAGAAGCTGGAGTTGGAGACGCTGCTGAAAGCATCCGCTTACATTTTGGGGGCCACCGGCTCGAGCATAATGTACAAGGCGGTTCTGGAAGACGGTACGACCTTCGCCGTCCGGCGAATAGGGGAAAGCCACGTGGAGCGGTTTAGGGATTTCGAGAACCAGGTTCGGATCGTTTCCAAGCTGGTTCACCCGAACCTGGTCCGGATCCGCGGGTTCTACTGGGGCCTCGACGAGAAGCTAATTATTTACGATTTCGTCCCCAACGGCAGCCTCGCCAATGCTCGCTACCGTAAGTCACCTTTTCCCGTCATATTTAATTTTATTAGTAATTTTATTGTGTTAAAGTCGATTATTAGAGTTCTATTTTAGGAAATTATATTTTTATATTCGCAAAATTTAAATTCCATATATCAAATTTTGCTATGATAGGAAGTCCTCTCTGTGCGAGCTATACTGCGTGGGGATGGACGGTTGAGTCGTTGCAACCGAAAGCTTGTAATTTTGTTTTACGTTATGCAATTGTCAACTTGGCTGGACGTAGTCGTAGTTTCGCTATCGTTATCCTTGGTCCAAACGACGTCGGAAAGTGACTGGTCTATCTATCTATCGTATCTTAAATTTGTTGGTTGGCGATAATAATTACTATATTTTTATTGGTTGCCCAGTTTTGACTTTTGACTATGAATAATTAGTAATTACTGCTCGCTAATAACGATGGATTTTTTATTTCCAGGGAAAGCGGGGAGTTCGCCTTGTCCTCTACCGTGGGAGGCCAGGCTTCGGATCGCGAAAGGAGTGGCCCGTGGGCTATATTTCCTCCACGAGAAGAGACACGTCCACGGGAACCTGAAGCCCAGCAACATTCTTCTTGGGTCCGATATGGAGCCCAAGATCGGGGACTTCGGGCTCGAAAGGCTTGTGACGGGTGACACCAGCTACAAGGGCGGCTCGGCCCGAACATTCGGGAGTAAGAGGTCCACCACCTCGCGCGACATGGACCTCGGGCTCGGTCCCAGCCCGAGCCCAAGCCCCAGCTCGATCGGGGGCCTCTCGCTTTACTTTGCGCCGGAGTCGCTTAGGAGCCTCAAGCCCAACCCGAAATGGGACGTATACTCGTTTGGAGTGATCCTGCTCGAGCTGCTGACGGGGAAGGTCATGGTTGTGGATGAGATGGGCCAGGGGGTCAGCAATGGCCTTACGGTGGAGGACAAGAGCAGGGCTCTCCGGATGGCTGACGTGGCGATCCGGGCTGAAGTGGAGGGCAAGGAGGACGCATTGCTGGCTTGCTTCAAGTTGGGGTACAGTTGTGCATCTCCTGTACCGCAGAAGAGGCCGTCAATGAAGGAGGCCATACAAGTTCTTGAGAAATTTCCCACGTCAACTGCAACATACTTATATGGTCACTAATAATAATAGTAGTTGGTAGGGAGGAGTTCTTTGTAGAGAGTGAGAGAGGAGTACATTTCATCCTTTGACTTACTTTTGAGTTGTAGTGTATGATCTCAACATCAGTTAGATTTAATCCAGAGTATTCAACGTTTTAATGATTTACCACCGTAATTTAGTGATGTAATAATGTATTGTAAACTCACTATTTTGATTTTATTAAAATCTGTATATTAAAAGGATAAGGTGTGTCAAACAGAATTATTGAATAGATTTTTTTATAATTCAACTAACGTGGATCAATTAATTTGATAAATTTCTTTTGAATTAGATTGATAACGGGCTCCTCTAACATGGAAGAGGCCCAAACCGTAATAATCTGAACCGGCCCGCGAAACAAGAGCGACAGCGGAGAGGCAACGGTCAGAGACTGATATTTTGAATTCTAAAAGGAGACCGCTCCTCTCCTCTCCCTCTCATTTTCAAATCCCTACTTTCCCTTTCCTCTCTCTCTCTCTCTCTCTCTCTCCAAAACTTCTCTCTCCTCTAACATTTCTCTCTCTCTCGACCACCGAGCACTTCAGATCGGAGTGGAGATGGCGACAAACATCGGTATGATGGACCCGGCCTACTTCGTGGGGAGATCGGAGATCCTCTCGTGGATCAACTCCACACTCCATCTCAACATCTCCAAAGTCGAAGAGGTTCGTCCTTTTCCCTTTTTGCTTTTCCCTTTTGTCCGAAAAATAGCGCAACTGAATGAATATGGCTCTGGGAGGGATTTGCAGGCGTGTTCAGGGGCGGTACACTGCCAGTTGATGGACGCGGTCCACCCGGGCATGGTTCCGATGCACAAGGTCAACTTCGATGCGAAGAACGAGTACGAGATGATCCAGAACTACAAGGTCCTCCAGGATGTTTTCAACAAACTCAAGATCACTAAGGTTTCTCCCCCCGTCTCTTGACTCTCCAGATTTCTAGGGTTTCCCCAGCGAATTAGGGCTGATTTTTGTTTAATTTTTTTATCAGCACATAGAAGTGAACAAATTGATCAAAGGGAGGCCGCTGGATAACTTGGAGTTCATGCAGTGGATGAAGCGCTACTGTGACTCCGTCAACGGAGGCCTCGTCAGGTATAGCTGCTTCCCTTTTCCATTATTAGTTATGCCTCTTTTTCTTATGTTTTCCTGCAACTTTGTTCGCCTTAGTCTTTGAAATTTAGGCTTGAAGTTATAGGGAAAGAGCACGAAAAAGAAAACCTGAGGCAGATGCCTTGTTTGCACGTCTATCTTTGCGATTTCCCCGACATTTTCCCATTACATTTCTTGACTTGTGGATCAGATTTGCTTTTCGTTTGAGTGGGAACAAAGGTCTTGATTGCCCAATGATGCACAAATTAGGGGCAATCGTTCTTTCTCGCTCCATGAACTCTCTGTATTAACTTGTAGCCATTGTTTCAATGATTTGTTATGATGTTCCTTGTTGTTGTTAGTTACAACCCATTGGAGAGGCGAGAGGCTAGCAAGGGAGGAAGAGAAACAAATAAGAAAAGTGTGCATTCTCAGGCTTCTACCAAGGGTTCTGCTGCTTCAGCCAGAGCTCCACCCTCTCATGCTGCTCGAAGGGCTGATTCTGCTGCTCTGAGTGTGTCAAACCAACCTCCGAAGTCATCTAGGCCTTCTACACCAGTGTCTCAATATGATGAACAGGTATGCCATTGCTGGAATTTGCGAATTTTGGTTGGCAATGGTTTGATACTGATGATGTTCATTATGATGCTCAGATAACCCAGCTGAAGCTGTCAGTGGACAGTCTTGAAAAAGAGAGAGACTTCTACTTTGGAAAGTTGAGAGACATTGAGATTTTGTGCCAGACTCCCGAGATTGAAAATCTTCCGGTATCATTTCTTCCGATTATGTATTAGAATTTGGATTTTGTGCCTGAATGAACTTTAGGAACCTTTGGCAATTTGGTTAACTCGGTCTTTCTTGACCGTTCGACAGGTTGTTAAAGCAATACAGAGAATCCTTTATGCCACTGATGATGACACATCGGGCATTGCAGAAGCTCAGGCTATCATCTCCTCCCACCACCGCCAAGAGGCAGAGCCTCTAAGCCCCATTGCTGAAGTATCCTCAGAAGAGAAAGCAAACTCAGACTCGCAGAAGAGGAAACTCATCCAGAATCTTGAAGTTGATACTGTAGGGATTTCGACTTTGTCCCCTAGGCAAAGGCTTTCTGATGCTTCCGATGTCCGCCGCAGTGGGTCACCTCTTATGACTTACTGACTTATCTAGACAATATCGTGTGCAGGGACATTAGTATTGTTGCCTGGCTTAGATAAGCTATATTCTTTTGTTGTGTAACCTGGAAGAACACCTATGATACTTTGCTCTGCTGTCTGATGTACTCTTAAATTCTGTCTTCCATGTTCCCTTTTTCTTTATATGCAAGTTGGCACTCTGTCATTGGCACTTGAGAAAATATTCTCATTTGAAATATTTTAGAAACATTCCCTAAAGTTCTAAATATTCTTAGTCTTCACGAAGTTGCACAATTAAGATGGATCAAATTAAATTTGTGACCGTTCGTAGGATGTGTAAATGAATTGGACTTGAAACGAATTTACAGATGTAGTTATCTGCGTTTTACAAGGTCCTGTTCCTTGGGCTAAATGGTCGCCTCTAAGACCAAGCAATTGTCTTCTAATTTTGGAAGATGCTAGTCCTATTTAAGAATTCATCTAGAACAAGAGGACGATGCTCCTTGCGTTAAAAATTCGATACAAAACACGCTCATTCACTTAACTTTACGCATGAATTCGCAAACTGGAAAGGTAAGGTTTTGAGTTCTGCAATTTCAATTTATAATGTAACCGTTGTTTTTGTGATCCACGTTACAAATTTTCCTCGTCAGGAATCCGAGGCTACAAATGCAAGAGGCACGTTGGAGAAAAGGACGGGGACCACCGAGTATCGGTCTTCGGCCGGGCAGAGGCAGGAGGTGAGGAGTGTGGAGGTGATTCATGAGTACCATCCACAACAGAAGCCAAACACCAGCGGAGGCGTTCTGGAAAATGCTGCAAATGCTGCAGCATCGACTCTTCAGTCCATATCCGAAAAACTGTAGATGGAACAAGTACAAAGCAAATTATGTGATGCCTTAGGAAGCAATAAACCCGCTTTACGTCTTTGATTTGACCCCTTTTTTCCCTGCAACGTAATTATAGTTTTGAATTTTGATCTGTAAATGAAAATTGATGGTATTGTCGTGCAAGTTATGACCCGTGTTACGTGTGTAGCACCTGTAGGACGGACTCTTCACTTTTCTTTTCTTTTTCTTTTTGGAAACTACATGATATCCGAACATTTACTGACCGACTAATCTGAGTACGAGATTTATGAACGGAAACAACTCACGCAAGTTAGATTCGATGTGCTTGGTGGTGTGGAACCATTTACTTTTCTTGCGTTCACCATCCAGGAATACCATTTATTCCCAATCTCCTTAGCAGCAGCCCACAGCTCCAAGTAAAGTTGGCCGACCTACCTTTATTCTTCTACACCTTTCAATCTCCAAAGCGGGAATCCGATCCTCCTTCCACGTCACGTCCATTCCTTTCCCTTCTAACATTGCTTATATTAGTAGATGCACGCACCCAAACATCCGAGTCCCTTATCGCTTCGACTAAAAAAAATTCATATACCTGTGGAAGTTTGTACTGATTCAAGTAGGAGGCAGAGGAAATGGGAAACCTTTTGGTCAAGCTCGTTCGAAGGCTCTTCGCGAAGAAGGAGATGAAACTTTTGATGGTGGGTCTTCCTGGTTCAGGAAAGAATACCATCCTCACGACGCTGGACCTTGGGAAACCTCGTCCTGATAATATACAGGGTCAGTTCTCTTTTATGTTTGTCTCCTTTACGGGTTTAGAGTTTCGGGTTTAGGGTCTACTTGGTGCACGTAGTAAGCAACTACAGAGAGTTTGGTTGTTGTTGTTGATGAGCAGGGATAGACGTGAAAATTGTTGAGTACAGAGACGTCAGCATAAAAGCCTTTAACGTTGGAGAGTCGATCACGGTAGGACTCGGAAGCCTGTTTTATGTACTCGCTATGGAATTATAGGTTAACTAGAAGAATCTGAGTTTGAATGCTGGATCTCGTGTTCATGTCTAGGGTCCCCAATGGAAGGAGTTATTGAAAGGCGCACAGGGCCTCGTGTTTGTGGTTGATAGTAAAGCCGAGGATAAGATTCAAGAAGCCAAAAGGGTGCTTAAACAAATGCTTGAGCAGGTACGGTGTTGGCTGATACTTCCTGATCAATTGCCTTATGCCAAAATTCTGATACTAAACCGGAGTTAATCGTCTCGATCACATTGATCTGACTTACAGGAGGAACTACGCGATGCGACGCTGCTTGTACTTGCAAATAAGAAGGATGTTGCTGGTGCAATGGATGCGTATCAAATAGCTGAGAAACTCGAGTTAAAATCACTAGGCCGCGGCCGCCGTTGGTGCGTCATCCCATCTTCCTTATGATTGATCAAAGACATTGCTTTTCACTTGGAGGGAGTTCTATGTTGTTATCAGAAGATATCAGAACTAGGAAAACATAGTTCTCTGTGATCACAATGGCTTAGTCTGCAGTTGAAATCTGTGGTTTCTTTCAGGTACATCCAGAGTTCTAATGCCATAACTGGTCTCGGAATTTACGAAGGACTCGACTGGCTCTCCAACAACATCAGCTCAAAGGCAAGTTCATCGTATTTTCAATTTATTACGAATTATACTTCACTTATCTATTCCTATTTTTTTCGTTAGTTATAGAGATTCTAACATGATAACCAAACGGTTCTATCCGTCGTTACAGGCTTGATAACAGTTGTTACAGAGACCTCAAATCCACTGCAGTTCCAAATCAATGTTATAATTTGGATCAGGGAAGCCTCTGTTTAATAAGTGAAGGATCGAGACTTGTCAAAAGAAAGCGTGTAAAAGAGACTTTAGGGTTCTTTTTTATAGGGTTCTGCTCTTATTTTGCTGTTTAAATGGGTCATATTTGACCAATATGTATTATACAACAATCACTCGGTTGTAATTTATATTCGTACTGTAAAATTCTGTGGGCTGTAGATCAACCTATCGACACCTTTGACTTAGTTATTTGATTTTGGCCAAGACACTTTATTTAGTAGTTAAGTTAAATATATTCACAAGTTGAAATCTCCATTTTTATTGTAAAAGTTTAAGATAATAAATAGTTAGATTATTTTCATTTTTTTATAAGTGAGAATTGTATCACTAGTAAAGCAAATATTTACAGCCTAATTGAAGCAGGAAATCGCACAAAACAATTATGCACCATCCCTCAAGATTCTATTACAAGTTGTTGCTTCAGAAATGTACTAGTCTGGTCCTAACGAATCCAGACAGAGCAGTAATTCCTGGCTTGCCAGGATATTGCCCGAGTCGTCCTCCATTTTGAATGAAGGTAATTAAAATTCTATATTAAATCCTTTGTCTTCGAAAATAAATCTATTTCGATATAGTTGAATATCTTAATTTCTCGTCCGAACAACAATAACCAAACTTTTTAAAACATTCCATCTTTTGCCAAACCGGACCACCTATCCCACGCTTCCTCCGGGGATTATTTTTCTTTCATGTTATAAGCAAGCTGAACGGTTATCAACAGACCGGAACAATTGTGTACATCGGCAATATGAAACCAGACACTGTTAGAACTTATTGACTATTGCTGGCCGATAAAACGAGTCAACTTTATAGTTATAAAAAAGTTGAACGTATTTATCCTTTTGTGAATCTCTGATTTAGAGTCTAGCTCAGTGGCCGCGACTTCCATGATGACTATGCATGTCTCTCTTTTTTCCTGTGAAATCTATTTATCTGAGGTGTCATTGCGATTATGCGTTTACAATTTCTATTTTTTTCATTACTTTCTTTCAGCCTTCTTCATAAATAACCAAAATTTTAATGATCCAAGTTAACATTATGCTTGTTTTATGAATGGTACCTTGCATGAATCCAAGAAAATGTTCAAAAAAATAAATTGATGGACTTTAGAAAGCTAGTTAGTTTTTTTTTATTAGTAAACGTAAAAAATTAGTCGACATGACATTTAGCATATAAAAGATTTACCACCTATTGCATTGTTTTGGACTTATAAGTAGCGTTTGTAATTTTGGGCAAGCTCAGTTTAGCAAATATGAATTCAAATTTACTGTTGCATCTGATTTGTTAACAGTTGGTATGGTGTATCAAAGTAGATCTAGTACGCGTGTAAGTTAAGAGTTGAAGTACTAGGTAGAAATGGAACCACTTTCATATTTTTTTGTTAAAAACATGAAAATTAATTTACTAGTTTTACATTAATACCTTAACTAACTCTTTTAATAAAACCCATATTAGGGATAAGGGCAAGCGAACGAAAACTTGATTCCAAAGGGCTCTTGATTTTATTCATCATAACAAGTGAACTAAAGATATGGTGCGAACAAATCAAATGCCATTTCAACCCTTTTCTCCAAGTCAATTGCACTAATCAAGTCTGCAATGCATAGCAATTTTTTTCACAACTCAGACAAGTAAAGACCATTCTTGGTAAGAAGGACATTGCTGGTGCAAAGGACGCGTCGTTTATATCTGACAAACTCGAGCTGAAATCACTCCGCGGCTGGCTGCCAATGGTGCGTCGTCCCATCTTCCTTATGATTATGATCAAAGACATTGCTTGTCACCTGGAGGAAGTTCTCTGTTGTTATCAGAAGATACCAGACCTAGGAATTCTTAGTTCTCTGTGATCACAATGGTATTTGTTCTAACAGTAGTTACAGCTGAAATCTGTGCTTCCGTTCAGGTACATCCAGAGCTCTAACGCCCACTCTAGCCGAGATATCTGCGAACAATTTTGCCCGGCACTCCAACAAAATCAGTTCCAAGGCGAGTTCATCTTATTCTTCATTTTCAACTCTTTGGATTGCCTGTCATCAAAGGATTCAATTTACATCGATTTATAATTTGTTTTATAAGTAAAATTTTATATTTATCCAATAAAATTACATAAAGTAAAAATACTGAAAAATATAAAGCGCCTATTAGAAAAAAACTCCTGGTGGCAACCTTTCCCCATTGTCAAATATTGGTTCCCTATGTTTTAGTCTTGATGTCGCCTAGTCTTCTTGGTTTAAAGCTGGACACCAAATTGAATTGCGATCACTTAGATTCCGTATAGAAAATCGGACGTCTCTCCATCTCACATAATAAATAATTTATCAGCAATACTTTTCGACATAAAATTTTTGCCCTTCGAGTGGTTTCCACTGATTAATTATGATTCCAATATATCCACATGAGGAGGCTTTTGCAAAACGTGGAGAACTCTATTAACACCCTTTGAGAATCTCCCTTCTTCAATCTTAAGGGCTTTTCCTTTATGATTTCGGCCCACAGTCGAATGGGCCTAGCTTTCTTCCTGTGCTCTTTGCAGAATTTGGAATTACACTTATGGCCCGGCCTTGATTGCGTTATTACTTTAGCTACCTATTTATTTGAATTTCACCAAAAAAAAAACCTATTTATTTGAAGTTTTTGTATTAAGTACGAAGATTTTAACGTACTAACATAATTTTTTTTTTTAAATTAAAGACTTCAATCATTCAAAAGCCATCTAACATCTACAAGGAGTGGAAAACAATGGATACAGTTTAGCCCTTTCGCTATAGTACTACCCATTCAGATAGATGGGAACAATAAACCATATTTCGCGAAAATCTAATCCAAACAAAGGAGTAATTTTTCATGTGTGTCCCTATAAAAACCATAGAGCTAGAAGTTCTAAATAGAAAAATAACACATAACAGCAGCACCACACACCAAACAAATCTAAAGCACACAGCAAACAAAAGCAAAAAATAGCAACCTAAAGCACACAGCAAAAGCAATTAAAAAATAAGACGGCTGGAGACGACAGGAGACGACGGGGAACGAGCTGTGGGCGGGCAGTGACGGCGGATTGTGGTTGACGACAGGAGGACACGGGAGGGCGGGAAAAGACGGCAACGACGAGAGACAAGCAGACGGGAAGACGGACAGGCGACGGCATGCAACGACGGGTGACGAAGGGCAAAAGGCAACGACGGGAGGACAGACCACCAGGGAGAAAACTCTCAAGAGGAGAGAGAGACTCTCATAGAGGAGAGAAAGAGACTCTCACAGAGGAGAGAAAATAACTCCACTTTGGGAGAAAATTTTGGTAGGAATAGAAGAAGAATGAAGGAGATGAAGGGCGAGGGAAGGAAGAAGAAAGGGACCGAGGGTAGAAGAAAAGAAGTGGAGGAAGAGAAGGAGACAGCGAGTGAAGAAAATTTTAGGTTTTTTGAGAGTCGACTCTCATTGGGACTCTAGATTGACAACCAACGTACTAACATAATGGTTCCTTCTGTTATAACAGGAATGATAACAATTGTTACAGAGACCAGAAATCCACTGCGATGTCAATAAATTATATGATAATTTGGATAGGGGAAGCATCTGCTTAATAAGTAAAGGGCTCGAGCTTGTCAAGAAAAAGCGTGCAAAATAGACTTGAGAGGGTACAGTGCACAAGTTTCTGCTCTTAATTCGCTGTTTAAACGAGTCATGTTTGATTAATATATATTATACAGCAATCAATGGGCTGTAATTTATATTCTTAATGTAAAATTCCTCGGGCTACAGCCCAGCGTATACAAACCTTTGACCTATTTGTTATAGTTTACCTTTTAAAAAAAAAGTTGTCATGTTTTGACACACCATACTATGTTATATCCGTGTTTACCTGTATGAAGCAGTATGGTTGGCTATTTATTATTATTTCACCATTTTCCCAATTAAGACACAAGACCCTCTTCGGATTGTATTTATTTGCGGTTAATTGATTCACAACAAAGTGGCCAATTTACTTTCATGTGTCTTGCCAAAAAAAAAAATGATTGTGCTACATTCTTCTTGTCAATCATATGTAGACATTTGGGAATTCCAACACAAGCTAATGGATATGACCCATGAAGGCCAATACACTTAATCTAGTTGTGAAGTAATATATATTTAATGTGTCAAATTTTACGATAATTAATATATAGATCAATAAATGGGAACAATTGTGTACATCGGCAACATGGAATTTTTTAAATCAAGCAGTTATTAACTAGTTGACAATCGTTGATGGATTCGGCACGGAAGTCCAATGCGGTATTTAATGGCCTAAACTTAGGGCAGGTATGGTCGTTGACTATGAAACCGGACAAGTTAACAACTATTGACTATTGCTAGCTGATTCAATGGGCCAACTTTATAATTACGCAAAAGTTTTAGATATTTATTTTTTGGGTGAATCTATGTACGAGATTCCAGCACTTTGTTGCAATATTTATTTAGTGGCAGTGACTTTCCTTCTTAATGAGGATGATGACGCCTCACCAAATTTTTCGCATGTTCTGAAGGCCTTTACCGATTACAATTTCAAAATTCTTCAGTAATTTATTCAACCTTCTTATAAATAACCAACATTTTAATGATCCAATTTAACTTTATGCAACTCTCAAAAAAGTTAACATTATGCATATTTTATGACTTAAAATACCTTCCAGGATCAAAGAAAATGTTCAAATTAAGAAATAGCTGGATTTTCGAAAGCGTAGTATTAGAGCATTATTCCGTGTCGGGTGTGAATTAATCTGCGTATCATTTATCATTTAAATAGTTACCACTTATTTTATTGCATTGTTTTTTACTTATAAGTAGCATTTGTAATTTCTGGCAAGCTCAATTTAGCAAAATATAATATTGAATTCAAATCAAATCTACTATTACATCTGACATGTTAGTATATGTATAAAAGCGGATTATTTTTAGATTTGTATCAAAGCAGATTTACATCAAGGAACATAGGATCATTATAAATAAGAAAGTATTTGGTTTCTTGGATATTGTCTTAATATTGTAGTTCGTATATAACATTTCTAATTATGAAAAAACATAGTCCAATCTAGTATAATAATCAATTTAATCCAACATATGATACATCCAAAGTCTTATCGAATATTAAAAATTAGAGCAAATGGCCCTCAGGTCTCTAGTTTTTGCTGAAATTACTATTTTTGTCCCTCATGTTTCAAAAAAGATATTTTCGTCCTCCAACCGTGTTTAATTATCACTCTTAGGTCCCTAGTACCGGAATCAAAAAAAATTCTGGCTCCAAGAGACCTAAAATGACCATTTTGCTCTTCAGTCAAAAATTAAAAAACTCGAACAAGCTCAACCCAGCTCAACCCGACAACTTGCCCAACAAAAACTCGAACTCATTGCAGCCTCCGACAAACTGACGTGGCAGGGAGGACGAGGCGGAGAAACTACCACTGGCTATGGCAAAGTGTTGGGCTGGGCAGGCAGCTGTAGAAGAACCCACCAAGACTCTTTTGGGTGGTTGGGTTAGTGAGGTCGGCTCGGTCCCTTGGCCGCCGTCCAACCCCAACAACCATCATCGTCCACCTCTCCGCCGCGGCAAGTCACAGCCCTAAAATAACCCAGTTTTTTAGCTTTTGACTAAGGCAAAATAGTCATTTTAGGTCCCTTTGTGCTGGATAAATTTTCCGATTCCGGTACCAAGAACCTAATAGTGATAATTAAGCAAAGTACGGGGACGAAAGTATCATTTTCGAAATAAGAGGGACAAAAATAGTAATTTTAGCAAATGTTGAGGACCTGAGGGCAATTTACTCTAAAAATTATGGATGATAAAATTTTACGCAAAAGAAAAATTAAAATTATGGGCAATAAAATCATGATTTTAATTTTTTTTGGATTGATGAATGGGCAATCAATTGAAGCAGATGGTGAATCTTAAATTTTAGTGGGTGCTATTATATGTCCAGTGGTCCGACAATGTTCCACTTGCCACGACTAGACAATTCAAGAACTAAGACATCGCTAGAAATGTCAAAAGTTTCAAATGCAATCACTGAAAAGCATTCCTTACATGTCAAAGACTCACTGGCTGGTTTCAACTTTCAACAGCTTCACCGACCTGGTTCCTCCGTTGTTCATCTGAAGACTGAAGCTACTCTACTCACGTATTCTTTTGTCTTTTTTGCCTCCCATAATTTTAACTTCTTGTGTGTCCCCCTTCACTTTGTCTTTTACCTTTTATGTGAACGATTTGTCTTTTACCATTCATTTCCCAACCCTTGGGCATTGTTGAAAATTACCTAGAAACGAATTAATCTTTTCCAATTTTCAAAAATTTATATTTGAATAAAATTTGAATCGATTGATTCAAATTTAATATTAACAACAAAAAATATGAGATATGGGTCAATAAGTCCGGGAAAAGAAAATCAGAAGAAATAATTTGGTCTCATCTTACCTGTAGCACAGGCATTGTTTCAAGGCTTGCAATTAATCATATTTCCTTAGAAGCAAAATAGGATGGCTAATTGTCCCTAACAAATACATTAAGCCGTACAGAGACCACTGGATTTAGAAGTAACGCCGGATACCTACGGCGTCCAGTCACATAATTTGGACTGATCAATTTTCAATAAAATAAAAATGAATTCTGTATGATTAGAACTCAACAAAATTCTAACTATTAAATATTCTAATTTATATTTATCGGTCAATGATAATTATTACAGTGTATCTCTTGGAAAAAAACACACACTATTCGTTTAAAATAAGAATTACAAAATTGAAAATGACCTCTAGTAGTTTAATCCTAATGGAAGTCCGAGAGAATATGTACATAGTTCATTTCTCCTAGAACTAAATATTTACAATGTCTTAACAAAATATGAGTCGATATAAGAACAAAGACACTGCATAATTAGATGAAAAAACATTGAAAAGAAGAACCAAGTACCATCATAAATTTTTTGGATTCACAAAGCATCATCATGATTTAGATGGCAGAATTTAACAAGACAGTTTATTTTTTTTAAGAAAAAACATAGTTAAGTTGATTCAAAATACTTTGTATCTCAAACTACCTGGTAATAAGAAACAGTAGTTACAGTGTTGTTAGATAGTTTTTTCACACCCAAAAAAAAAGGTCAGATATGGATTAATCAACTTAAAGATTGCTCACTCAGATACCATGTTTTACCAGTCAAAAACACTGAAAATGATGATGAAAAAAATGGTAAAATTTTACATCATACAAGATTATGTACATACTTGAATAATCTGAATAACTAATTGCAAGGAAATTCTTAGTCTAGAAGAATCCATCCAAAAAACCTTGAAGAAGACCACAGGACAGAAGAAAACTGATGCAGTTCAGCTAGATTTAAATTGTTAATGAGTGGTTCCAGCAATTAAAATCCAATATGAGAGAGAAGAGGGTATATCTGCTTATGTAACCCATATCTTTCGAAAATTTTGACCTCCCAGTGATTAGTAAGTACTTAACCAAAGTGCACAGAACAGCAATATGTAACAAGAAATCTTCTGCCAAAAGTAGGCTCTGTGGATCAGTGGTCTACGTAGGAGGGAAGACTGCATGGAATTGGAAGGGTAAGAAGCAATAATAACATACACAAAAACTGACTTCTCCAACTGCCAAAAGATCCTATCCAGATCCTTTATTTGACAGATTGTGCCATTTAGGAGGCCATTTAACCCTTGTTTAAAAAAAAGGAGAGGCCATTAACAACAACCAAAGCTCATGGAATGTGAGTTTTTCTGAACCAACTTCAACCCCGTCGGACCTTTGCATTCTTGCGGAAACAACCGCCTGCTTCTGTAGATTAACCCCAATGAGATTATCCCATGCAGAATTTATCCAGGGTCCTTCGATCTATGATGGACCTAATATAGTGTCGACCTAACAGTTGTGCGGGATCTTGGACAGATGGGCTTTTGTGTAGGAAAAGATGAGGTAGAAACAGGTTCAACTATCACTGGAATGATCTAATATTTGTTCAAATGTTTATCTTAGCAAGAACAACAAGTTCTGATCTTGGTCTACATAAAAGAGGGCAGGTAGTCCCTTCTGATAAAACATGCGAGGAGAATCTAAACAAGGAGGTAGACAAGCACATAAGCATACCCAAATCTCAGCCTCTCTAACAAATCATATCACTAGACAAATTCAACAACAATAGAAGCACACAAGCGAATCACTAATCAGATTTCCGTGTTGAGGAAAGGGTCAAGGATCCATCTTAGATGCTTACAAGGGAGGGGAGCAGAAAGTTAATTACCCCTTGTTTGCCTAAAACTAAAATTATGACTTGCTATCTATGTCATCAGTAGAAAACAATGGTCTTTTGCCATGAAGACTGTTAATTTGCTGTTTAGGTAGGATGTCCTCTGTCGAATTGTGAACTTGTAGGCAACTCCCACTAGCTACAACTGTATGACTTTTGGTTCAAAGCAGATCACTGTGGCCCCAAAGGACGACTTAGGAGCTCTTATTTAACTGAAATAGATGGATGATAAGGCAGTATTGACACTAAGGCAAGCATATTCTGAAGTCAGCAATTGTTTCTTTCAGAGAACAAACTCAAGACTGCAGTCTTACAACTCCACCTAAAGTTTGAAGTTCTAAGAGTAATAATGACAATGACAGATCAAGAAAAATGAATTAATAGACACAGAAAGATGTTGAATTATCCCATGAAGAAATTGCAAGACACGCCCATTTGATAAGCACTAAGTTTGCAACTCCAGCCCTCTTAAGTTGCACAAGTTCAAATCAAAAACAGATTGCACATAGTAAACCTTATCATTTCTTTGCGAGAATGAAAAAGTTCCAAAGATTACGCCAGCAATGTTCTTGCAATTCACGAGAACAAAACGATTGTACCTCAATGGCCAACAGATCAGATGATAAGCAAAAGCGGGACATCTATAATAGATTGTTTGGCTGTAGACATTTAATTTAAGAAATGAAGGATTAATGAGGACTACTGAGCACATCCATAAACATACGATTTATTGGAGGCAACCGCATCAGCTGATCCTGAGGCCTGCTTCTTTTGAACTGAGGCACCGGAGATGATGAGACACTTGATGCTGCCCACGAGTCATTGGAGCTTTCACTGCAGTAAAATGCATCAATGACACCATTTGGGCTACAAGGAATAGACGGATTCTTGCGTTTCTGGCCTTGGTTTTGGCTTCCCAACAACCGCAAAATGAGTGTGTAGCAGTCGTTCACTTCATCCTGCCAGAAAAGTTGCAATGTGATTTCAGCCAATGCTATCAACTTTCCAGAGATGAGTTGCATAGGTTACACGATAGCAGAGAGAAGCAGCTTGATTAAGAAACCGACCTCGTTTAGTTTGAGCACAGATAATAGCTGATCCTGGTATTCCATTTCATTCAACGGCCCAAACTCCTTGATAGAATGCAGCATTATGGCCGTAGCTAATGTAGAAGGCAGGTATCTCATGACATGAGTATCTGAGAGCAAAATCCAACATCAGATCTAAAAAGCCAAGGACTCCATATTGATTTAATAGCTGAATGTACACATAATGCTTTACAGGCAAAATACAAACCACAAGATCCTCATCACTTCTAAAGATTATATCTTTCCAACTCTGTAATCTACAAAATTTTGAAAAGATCTAACAGAAACCGGCAATGATATAAAGTAAGCGGCTTTCTCCAAATGCTCACCAGCAACAACAGAGAGAAGCAACAGCTCACACTTCCTCAGGAACTCAAAATGCAGGTTAGTCTTCAGTCCCAGCCTCCTCACAATGTGGTCAAAGAAAGAAATTGGGGTCACCGGATTCATCCTCCACTGAAGAGTGGATAGCACCAGGAGCTCCATTCTCTTGATGGTCTTAGCTTCAAAGACGTACTTCGATTCCTCTACCTAGGACCACAAAAAACACAGCATTGATAAGACCCCGTGCTTTAAATACGCATCCAAACAAAAACAGAACAATGCTAAATCCAACACTCACTTGCAAGTCCAAGAGAAGAGGAACATAGGTCTCCTCCACTTTGGCAGCCAGAGAGAGACAAGCCACAGCAGCGAGCTGGCCCATCCACGGCTTGTCCCTTTGAAACCCCAAGCTCGAAACGAACCTATCGAAGTAGTTCACAGCTAAAGCAACAGTCAAAGCAGTGAATCCATAGTGAGCCTTCACTCTCAGAACCCACTCTACAGCATCCTTACGAGATGCCAACAAGGACCCATCAAGGGTTTCATCATCCAATTCCAAATGGGTCTCCTCCTCCTTGGATAAAAATGCCTCCAACTCCCCATCATCCCAAAAAAAGTCATCTTCAAACAAGGTAAATGGTAAAGACTGCTCCTTTATTGAGTTTTGACCATAGATTTGACTTTGACTTCCCCCCTCATCATCATCAGCAACACTAGAACCATTAAACCCTTCGTCCTCGAAACTCTCCTCGTCACAGTAAAGCCCGTCCATTAGTGCCATCTTCTTCAAAGAAGACGACTTTGTGCCCTCTTCTCATTATACCATTAAAACCTCTGTCATTCTAAAGACCATCTCTTTCTATCTCCTGGGCGTTGGCTTCTCCAGAAAGAGATTGATGTAGTGAGATAGAGAGAGAGGGAGAGAGAGAGAGAGAGAGAGAGAGAGAGAGAGACGAGGATGAAGGAGATGGGGAAAGACAAGAGGAGGGAGCAAGTGAAGGGTTTTTATCTAAGAGGCAAACCCACGCCTGTCCTTTCTTTGCCCTTTTCTTTTTCCCCCATTTTAATTTCTTTTCCTTTTTATTGCTTTTTATTTGTCTGCTTTTTCTGCTCTTTTTTTTCTCCCTTTAGTAACTTTATTAAATCGCATTTATTTATTTTTGAATTTTCTCTTTTTTTTTTGGTGAAGTTTTTTTTTTATATTTACAAGGCGAGTCATGAGTGTTCGGGTCGATGAAAGCTGAAAATTGCACGGCTACCGATTGAGCTTATTTTCCCAAGAAATATGAGATATCTTCTCTTGCACAATATTTATATTAAAAATCAATTTGAAAAAAATAGATGGGGGAATATAAATCAGAAAGCTGCGTGTTCTTGTAGAAAGTATAAATTGCAATTAACAATAAATAATGGGTTCGTAATATATGAATAAAATTCATACCAAAAACTCTCATAATGCTTATAGTTATTTATATAATAAAAAATGTATGTATTTTTTGAAAATATTATATGTTCTCAATTTAGTACAAAGAGCAAGATAAAAGAGGTAAAACTATATTGTTTGCATATGACATGTAATAGTGATCAAACTATTTTACCTCAGAGATTTTATGAATAAAATCAAATTGCATAATTCGACTAATGTATCTATTCTTGTATTCGACAGAATATATATAATGAATAATAAGTTCCAGTAAAGATGCTTTGTATAGGAAACTTATTTTGAAGTCCCAAGTTGCATACTAAAGTAGTACCTTGGGCAGGCAATTTACGGCATTAATAAATTAATCGATGTCTTTGGGACCTAATTTGTGTTCGGTCCACTGGAATTGCTACCAAGGAAACACGCCTAAATCTCTCGTTCGCTTTGTCCAACACTTGCCGAAATAAAATAGCAGACTGATAGACTTGGGACCAAGCCTATCTAGATTTCACATTTTGCGATAAATTAGAAACTGAAAAGCACAGTGGTACATCTATTACTGTTTAGTTACATACAGATCGTTAGATACATAGCAAGTTGTAACCAGTATCTTACGATTATTTATTTATAAGATACAGTTAGTTATGATCTTACTCAACATACAAATAAATATGAATTTCCCTAGTCAAAGAATACTCACGAGAACATGATATAATTTTACTCGATCACGAGAGAAAGAGGAGTGTCTAATACCGACTCAATCTAAAAAATCTAGTTCTAAAACAATAATAAATTCCGCAAATTCACCACCAAACGGAGCGGACGGATGGACGAATGACCAAGGAGACATTCATATTACTTATACTACAATGTTGACAATCTGACAAGTTGTATAATATAACAGTTATATAAAAATGTTGAAATTTTATTTACCAATTAATTTAAAATTCTGGCTTAAAATCTAAGATCTAAAATGATATTGTGTGCATGATGTGTTTTCACAATCACTATTTTTAGCATTTTTTTAAAATCAAAATATGTGCAATATTCAACTCACGACAAATCATTAAAATCTCACATTGATGCAAAATGTTGAATAATATAATAAATAATAAATTTATTATTATTTTAAGATTTTGTGTTAGTCATAAATTTTTTAATAAATTGTTACATTTTTGTTATATATAATCAATTTTTATATAAAATAATAATTAATTATTGGTAAAATTTTACATAAGTAATTTGTTTTTTCATTCTCACTTTGATACCTTTAATTTGAAAATAAAAAAAAATTATTCTTACTTCTGAAAGAAAAGAATCAGTCTAACTTAATTTAACCAAAATTTTCAAATCTACCTTAACCAAATTTTTTCATTTAGGTCTAACAAGTCTTGTTTGCCATTTTTTTGTTAAAATGGATTGCATAGAAGATGACAAGAAAATCTAATAAACATTGATAAGTAAAAAAAATCTAATTTCCAGAGAGAGAATTATGAAATTAACTAAGGAAAAATAGGAGGAATAAATTTGTGAATCAGCCAATGGGGGAAAAATTTTGGTATTCGGGGGAGAATTGTGTTTGGTTGTTATGTTTATTTGGGGTGGAGAAGATGGTAGATTTTTTTATATTTTTTTTAGTCGTGGTTTCATTTTTGTTGTTTGGTTGAATATCACGGAGATGGAGAGAGGTTGAAGATGAATCTAGCATGAAAAAGAGAGAATTTAGAGTCTAAGAGAGAAGGTTAATAAATTTTTAGAAAAATTAAAATAAATTTGCAACTAATTCGATGATTTACTCATCTACATTAGCAACGACTAATTCATATCACAATGACATGTCACTCCACGTAAGTGTCTATACAACTCAATTTTGTAAATAGGTTATGAGAGGTTAAAGACGGCATCTTCTCATTTGCCTCCCCCACCAAAGAGGTGAAACCTCCTTCGTCCTTGTATGACCATGCGCACGGGGAAGGGTGTGACGCTCTAGCGTGTGTAATGCAAGCACCAACCAAAGACGAGCGCGTGCATTACGATTATATAATATCACAATTCTATAGATGAATTAATTAAGTACAAAGTAATGTCACACACGTCATGGCAATTTTTGTCTCATCCATGAAAATTTTGCTATGTATCTATTTTTTTTTCACCCACGTCTTTGTTATAGTTATCGTTCTTATATCTCCGTCAATTCTATTTTTGTAATATATTTAATCATTTTAAATTTGAATATAATATGTACTGATTGTTTTTGTTTTTCTCTTCTATTGATTTGAGTTCTCAAATCGATTGAGGTGAATTCTGAAGATGAACAGTTAGTGGGATTCTTAAGTAACAACTATGAATAAAGCAATGACTATTTTGATATTTTAATCACATATGACATAACACATCATTCTTCACCCGCGGGCCGCGAGCCATGTCATTGCCAAAACGATGTTGTTTTTATGGGTGGAGCCCAAGCAGCTATTCGGGGTTCTATTTGATTATAATTAGAAAAAAAATACTCAATTAATTCACTTTAAATCACATAATTATGTAATTTTTCGAAGTACTACATGTACTGATATGTAATTTTCCCTAACATATCGGCATCGAATAAATTCGAGCAATCGCAGATATGGCGCGTGCGATAACGGGAAGCAGATTAAGGTCAAACCGCTGACCGTAGCGGAACGGGATATGTCCTGTCCGAAACGGCAAAAGTGCAAGACAGGCTTGTTGTTGTTTAGGACAATTAATGATTCTAAGTTTCTAACGGGGGAGTGGGTCGTCCGCTTTAACAGTCGCCTAGGAAAGTGTCGTTGTCCTCGCTCGTCTCCCGGCACGTGACACTAATTTAATTAGAGATCTCCGAATGTCATGGCCGTGGAACAGTGTGAAACGTGACTTGGCTCATCCAGCTGTTCCCTCGCCGATGCCTATTTTTCTCCGACCTGACCTCCAATATTTTTTAGGTTATAACGAGCATCCGCGATTAATTGACCAATTTTTAAATTACGTGCTTCAAATTTTCACGGTAAAATGGCAGACGCAGAGTACTATAGTTTAATTCATGCGAAAAAATTTTCCGTGTATTTATTGCGGCTAGATTTTTGGTTGATGATGAAACTTTTAAGGGGTACCAAATAGTGTTAATCACGTTATCAGTCAAAATCATTAGATCTATGAATGAATACGTTGCTCTAGTTTTAATTAAAATGTATCTAATTTTAGTGATAGAAAGTGTAACACTATTAAATAACTGTTGTCAAATATTTTTGTCATCTTCAACCTACTTAAATTTATAATAGTCAATCTATTAATCTAGATACGAACAATATAATAAAAAAGTATCCAAATTGCTCGAACCCACGTTTTTTACGCCAGCTGAAAATCAAGTTCTTGTATTTTCATCCCACGTTGTTACTGATTTCTTTTAGGGGCCACATATTGGAAATTCTCACAAAAGTTTCATAAGTTAAAATAGTCACTGATGCATTGCACTAAGATATGAAGTTATGTATGAAATTTTAACTTATATCAATGAAGATTATTAAAATCTTCAAGTTTTTAAAAATATATTAAAAATAACAGAGTGAAAATTTTAAGTCAATAACACATTAGCTAGTTTTCGGACGAATGCGTTTCCGGTACGATATATACTTTTTCGCCACTCCATTGAGTGGCCCGCAACAATCAAAACAAAATTCCTTGCTTGCATCTGAAAAATATTGTACAAATTATCTTTCGATAAGATGCCAAATCTTTACGATGTACAGTATCAAGTTCTCATTATCACCAACAACTTTTGTATTAGTAAATAAATTTCAATAGTCGACCATCGAGTTACCGCACAGATATTTTACGACATTTTTAAAAATTACGATGTCGCAGCTGCCCCAGAGAGGGTCGGTGATCTGCTATTAAATTTTTCTTTTTGAAAACTATATTAAAAAAAAGTTAGTTTGTTATTATTTTGAAAAGTTATGTTATTTTACAAAGTATATATCTCAGCTATGCACATGAATAATAATGATAGGTAGGTCTAGCAATAAAAACTTAAATTTACTTAAAAATCTTGAATTTAAATCTCACAAATGTAAAGAACATTATCATAAAAACCATACGTAAAATATATTCGGATTATCATAAATAAAATTGTACGCATGAATTTGTCCTTGTTGTTTACTGAGAAACGCATGAATTTGTCTTGCATGATGAAAGTCGACGCCCTTTTTTATAATATTGTTATGGTTATATAAAAAGAGGCAGGTCACAGGTGGGAAAGCCCAAGGAAGCCCAAAACTTTCTCTCTCTCTCTCTCTCTCTCTCATCTGCTAATCCAACTTGTCATCATAATTGTTGCCGTCTTGTCTGCCAGAAACGGACGCCGTACGTTTCCTTTGTGATGTCTCCCATTTCTTTTCTTCCTCTGCATACGTGTCTTTCCTACACTAAACCCTTATTTACTCCCACCCGCCCCTAAACAGATTCTTCTTCCTTTCTTGTTTTTGCTCTACCCTCCATGCCAATTATTCAAAATCACTAACGATTCTGCTTCATTAAGGTACTACGTTCATTTGTCATATTGGGTTACATTTTGATATTGGGTGACATTGGTTCCACGTAAAATGTTTGTTTAAACTAGGTCGCTGGGTTTTTGTGCTGTCTTTGTTTTTGTTTTGGATGACGTATAAAAAGTAGGGTTGTAAGTTTTTGTTGTGTTGATATTTTTATCTAGATGAATTGACATAAATCTTGAACTTCCGATGATATTGGAATTTGTTATTGTTGGTCTTTGGGCCCAATGGACTTGGTACAATGGACCACCCCACACACAAAAAGAAAACAGATGACGAAATGACGTAAGCGTTTACATCATCAATCCAGATTGCTGGCATGGCCCTGCCACGTCATGTGACGTGGCGACATGTAGCATGGCCATGCCATGTAAACAGGAGGATTAATCCCTATATAAAGGGACCTCCAAGTGACTTTTTTGTAATAATCCACCCAAAAATCCTCTCAGAATAACAAATTTCAGTTTAATACTGAAAGTTGTTTTAGACTTATAATCAAGGTAATTCGTGGAAATTGAGTAATCGGTCCGTACGAACGTGACGATACTCGATCAGCAACTCGCAATAGACGAACCACACCTTACTACATACTCGCTTCAACAAGTAAGTGTGATTTAATTAACGTAATTGTCTTTTAAATAAATCATAATTAAATACGTGATTATTCGTTAATTACTCGTTTAATTACAACAATTATTCTCATAATGAAAATTTAGACATTTTTAACTAGTAGGAATCGATTTATCTAACTTTGATAAATTGGACGAGATCTATTGTCATGTTACCTAAATTGCATTGATAAAAATTTGTATGCGGACAAAACAGACAAATCAAATCGTTTATTAACATGTTGAATTGGGTTTGTGGCTAAATATAATCTAATTATGCGTTGTAAGTGTACAAACCGAACACTTACAGTACAAGACGATAAGTAAATTTTTGGATTAAAATATAATCTGACTCAAACACAAATTAATCAATTATAAAAGTAGATACGCGAAACAAAATTTAACCATTAAATTGTCGATGTACCGACGAGTAAGTAGAACGCACACATTCTTATG
Organism: Hypericum perforatum; assembly: GCA_012979155.1. Lineage (NCBI taxonomy): Eukaryota > Viridiplantae > Streptophyta > Magnoliopsida > Malpighiales > Hypericaceae > Hypericum > Hypericum perforatum. Next base: position 15,610 of record SOPF01028017.1, on the reverse strand, counting down.
GTACTTGCGTACAAACTTGTTTTCTTTATTCATCTCGCTTAATTTTTAGCCTATGTATTTAGTTCATACACGAGGACGAGTATCAGTATAATAATGCATGCACGGCAGTTTGTGAAAGTCGTTTTTTAAGGTTTGCCAATGTTTCTTAATCACCATTCACTCGTTTCATGTTCCAATGAACCGAGAAGTTTATTTTACTGTAGAGTAGATTCACTACAAGTTCAATCTATAATGTAATGTATAATCAGATTTATTAATTTATTCACAAAAAATTTATCTGAATAATAAAAAACTAAACTTACGTCTTTTGTAATTAAAAAAAACCTATCTTAAAAATAGTTCTTGTTAGATTAAATTTATATTAAACCTAATCCATGAACTTCTGATGAGATGATTTTCTTTATGAGCTCAAGCATATTAATCACTTCTTTTCACGTGTTAAGTTCTCGATATCATCTTAAAATATTTGCATATAATTTAAAAATCCAAAAATGATATGTACGTGAAATGTAATAGGCAAAGTAATACATTTGGGACAAACACATTATGAACCTGACCCAAGTGCCTTGCCCTCTCTACGGTGAGGAAGAAAAAAAAGATACATTGTCGACGATCGATCTCGATTCACATTATTTGACGAAATTATGTGTACGCAATGGGAGCTGTTGACCAAGTTTGAAGAGCAATCTTGTCTTCTTATCTGTGGTCTGTACTCTATAAAAAAAATAATGCTGTCACCAAAATTATATATATCATCATGTCCCAACTCCCAACGAATTTTAATTATAACTATACAATAAAGAGCTTCTAAAATCTCAATCTTCGAAAGAGCACAGCTCTTTTGATCGTTGAAAAACACAGGTCGAAACTCGTACTTCGAGAGTCAGAACATTATTGCTGCGAACAGGCACTGGTTCAATTTACGCATGAAAATATAAATAAATGGGACTGCTTGCAAGAACTCAATAATTCTCGATGCGAATAAAAAAACGATGAACAGAAATGCCCAGATAACAAAATTATTTATGCGGCTAGATATGGTAGATCACGTCAACTTTTGGCTTTGGCCTACATCAGTTATTACAACTGCTCGGCCTATATATGTTTGGTTGATACGATATGGTATCCAGTCATGTTCGAGTTTTTTTTTTCAATATATTTAACACTATTTTTTTTGAAAAATAATTTATTAACATCATAATTACACATGATTTGAATGCTAGATTTCCATGTATTTGTAATTATATTGTATCATTAGACTATATATTTTTTGACATGTTTACCACTACTGTATTCTAAAATTTAATATTTTTTAAATAAAATCAATTAATTTATATCTAAACATTTGTCTATTGATTAGCTCATACGTATGCATTTTTACCACCTAGTGCATATATAATAGTACTCATTAGAAACAAACATCAAAATTATTTCCCATAATTGTCCTTTTTGTGCTCCATCCTTCACGGCATCATCATCACCATCATTACCGGTCGTTCACCCATCACATGGTAGCAATGTTGGATCAATTATTGGGAAAATCATGTAGATGATCGATCATCCGTCCGTACCCCGCCAGTGAAGCTTCCCAGCTGCCTGCATTTCAATTCCCTGTTTCACCTACCTAACCTGTTGTTAATTTATTATCAGCTCTCGGAAAGGTGGGAAGTCTTTTACGATTTTCTGACCTGTACGGTATTAGCAAAATTAATTGGCTATGGAGGACGTAGAACGTAGCTGTTCCTTTTTTCTTTGCTAATGATTGTAATAATTCCCACGTAGCCGATTTCATGTTTTTAGAAGCCAGTTTTTACAATAATATTACAATGACCAGAACCATGTATTTTTCAATAACGTATTTACGAATTGTGTCGTAAATACGTTGTTAGCAAAAATTAATTGGCTATGGAGGACGTAGAACGTAGCTGTTCCTTTTTTCTTTGGTGATGATTGTAATAATTCCCACGTAGCCGATTTCATGTCTTTTAGAAGCCAGTTTTTACAATAATATTACAATGGCCAGAACCATTTGTTTTTCAACAACGTATTTACGAATTGTGTCTTACAGAAAAAAGTGGCATGGTCCGATGGTCGCAGTAGTATGCTAATGTTATTTTATTAAGCTTGTCTAAACATGAGAAATAGTCATTCGCACATTAAAGTATGATACCTACGTGGATTTTGCGTCCAAAGAATATTTTTTCCACTTTTATATACTTGTAGATATTATCAAGATCAGTATAATCTTAAATTAAAAAAAATCTACTTAGATTATGCAAGATTAATGAACCAACATATACTGACCTGACTACTAATTTTGAATTGGAAAAAGTAACATGCATATTAAAGTATGATACTGCATGGATTATGCAAGATTAACGGACCAACATACCCTGAGTTAATTTTTTGGGAAAAGAATCTTTAAGTACTCTATGGTTTGCAAAAAAATCACTTTAGTACCCTGTGGTAAAGAACCCTTAATTCGAGTCATACCTCACCAATTTTCCATCACTTTGGTCCCAAAATTACGATACTACCCCTCCCTGAATCAGAACCTAACCAAACCCAATTCAACCAGACCGAACCCATATTCAATTTAACCCAATGGAGCGTAGAAAATAAGATATGATTCGGATTGAGCTGAAATTTTACAAGAAGCATCCTAAAAATACGCAGGACTTACGAAAAAAATTTCAGAAATTTTAGAGGCCCGGAAGTAATTTTTTTTCAAAGCTCTGAAACTTCGTAAAATCATATAAAATGGAAAATACATCCAATTAAGTTAAAAATTGTCCCATTGGGAAGAATCCTAAAAATACACATGATTTACAAAATAAATTTTAGGAATTTTAGAGGCACAAAAGTATTTCTTTTATTTTTCGAACTGCTAAAACTTTGTAAAATCGTATAAAATAGAAAATACATCCAATTAAGTTGAAACTTGTCTTAGGAATGCATTTTGGGACAACCTTAAGAACTTCCAATCAATTTAGGAACCAAAATACATCCCTGAGACAATTTTCAACTCAATTGGATATATTTTATATTTTATGTGATTTTACAAAATTTCAGCATTTTGAAAAATAAAAAAAATACTTCCAGGCCTCTAAAATTCCTGAAATTTGTTCTGTAAGTCGTGTATATTTTTAGGATGCTTCTTGTAAAATTTCAGCTCAATCCGAGTCATATCTTATTTTCTACGCCCCATTGGGTTAAATTGAATATAGGTTCGATCCGGTTGAATTGGGTTTGGTTAGATTCTGATTCAGGGAGGGGCAGTATCATAATTTGGGACCAAAGTGATGGAAAATTGGTGAGATATGACTCGAATTAAGGGTTCTTTACCACAGGGTACTAAAATGATTTCTTGACAAACCACAGGGTACTTAAAGATTTTTTTCCCTAATTTTTTTGTATCATACGAATATGCCTAGATCTTAGCATGGTGTTTGGAGTTCACAATTTAGAAAATTTTGAAGATTCAAAATATTATGATTCATTTAATAATGCTTGTCCGAAAAATGGTCTAAATTCAGGTCTATCTAGTAACTAAAATTATAAAACATCAAAATTCTGTATTCTTTCCGACGCGGATGAAGTATATAGCATGTGGTCTTCGAAAAGCAAAAGCTAAAGGCAAACTCAGCTGCCATCGTCTTTTGTATTTTATCGAAGGATCTGTCATCTTTTTTTGCTAAGAACACAAGGTCGCTGCTCACTTTTTCAAGGTCTCCGTCGTTTCCGATGTCCTTCTTCACTGGTAGAATTTAATTTAATTTAATTTATGCTTCCCAGCAAATTTTTTCTGTTCGAAAAGGAAGGAAATTAGTCATGTCAAGGATTCCATAGTGGTCCGGGGAAATAAACACCGCGACACAAAAAAGGAACCTGCCATACCTCTTTGATGATTCTTTTATTGGTGAAAGACTCTTTAATATTTTAGTTCGTCTCCAGGATATTATAAATTAAACAGACGACGTATTAATTGACAGTATTCTCATGTCTCCAATCTCTCATTCAATCTGTGTTCTTCTTTTCTTCACCTAAAATTAACATGGTATCAGAGCTTGATGCTCTAAAAGCATTTCGATCGCAGCGTACCTCTTCTTTCCTGCTCGTGAAGATCTTGCTTTGTTATTAACTCAACCTCATGAATCCAACTGGAATAGTAGCTGCTCAAGCTTCTACTGGAACACCAGGCCTCGTCACCAACCCAAACATGGAGATTCAGGTACCTGCACTTTACCTCCACCCTAGTGAAAATCCAGCCGTAGCTCTAGTAACACCACTGCTAGAAGGAAGTAGCAATTTTCATGCATGGAACCGTGATATGCGATTCGCTCTTAGATCGAAGAATAAACTGGGTTTCATAGATGGATCCACCCCTGTACCGGGTCAGAATGATCCTCAATATGCTAACTGGGAAAGATGCAACACCATGATCGTAAGCTGGATTCTCAGATCTGTCGACCCAGAGATTCATCAGAGTCTTCTATACTTTGAGAATGTTGCTGATGTATGGAAGGATTTATGTGACCGTTTCGGAAGAGGAGACGCTGTCAGGGTAGCTGGTATTCAGCGTGAGATTCATTCCCTGAGCCAAGGAGCTAGAACGGTGAACACCTACTTTACTCATTTTCGTAATCTATGGGATCAACTAACCCAGTTTCGTCCTATTCCACGTTGTGTATGTAATCCTGCAACTGATTGCACTAATTGTGAGCTCTACCGAGTTGTGACGCAGTATAGAGAAAGTGATCAGATCATCATCTTTTTACAAGGACTTAATGATAATTATGCAGCTACGAGACAACAGATACTGTTGATGGATCCTATGCCAGCCATTAGCAGGGTATTATATCTGATTCAACAGCAAGAACGCCAGATCACACTTGATTCTGAGGGAACCACACGGCTGTCCCCTATATCTCATATGGCTAATCATGTAGCCTCCAACGATAACTCCGCTTCAGGAAACCTTGGTGTCAACTCTGCAATTCCTTCTAACAATTTTGTTGCACAAGCAGGTGGTTATCGAAAGCCGTGGGACAACACCAAGAAGCCACAATGCACCTTCTGCCATGGTACTGGTCACACAATCGACAAGTGCTTTAAGAAGCATGGTTACCCACCGAATTGGAGGTTCAAGGGTCAGAACCAAGGCAGACCTGGCACCAATTTTAACTCAGGTTATCAACCAGGCAATCGCGTGCAAAGCCCTACTAATGTGCAGGCTCATTCGGTTGAATCTACCAACTTGGCAAAGCAACTGAACAAACTCTGTTTGACCTCTAACCAATATAATGGATTATTGGCAATTATGCAGAATGCAGCACCATCCAATAGTGTTCATGCTTCTCCAACTATTGCTAACATTACTTCTGCGACTGTGAACAGCTTAGATTGTCCATCCTCTTCCCTTTCCAATAATGTCATGCACATGTCTGGTAAGAATCACCCCACCTTGTCTATGTCTTATCCTTCCTTTTTCAATGGTAAGTGGATTCTAGATTCCGGTGCTACAGATCATATATCTTGTGACCTAACCTCATTCACTTCATACTCTCTTTTGTCCCACGTTCATATAGGACTACCTAATGGCCATTTTGCCAAAGCACATCATATAGGCACTGTTCAGCTAAACACCGAATTAGTCCTGAAAAATGTTTTACATGTGCCATCCTTTAGCTTTAATCTCATCTCAGTTAGTAAGTTGCTTAAGGAGCGTCCTCTGTTACTTAACTTCAAAGCTTATGATTGTCTTATACAGGACCCTCTTACCTTGAGAATGATTGGTAAAGCTAAGGAAGAAAATGGGTTGTACATCATCGAAGCAACACATCCGACGAGCTCAGTACTTGGACCATATCCTTCAGCTAACACTCTACACCTTATACATAACCAATTTGATCTATGGCATACACGGTTAGGACATCTTCCTGCGCACAAGCTACATATACTACAGCATATCAATCCTTCCATATCTTCAACTCTTGATAAGCATTGTGAAATCTGCCATCTATCTAAGCAGAGGAGACCTTCATTTCCAACTAGTACCACTGTAGCTCATGCATCTTTTGACCTAGTTCATGCTGATGTATGGGGCAAGTTTCATTTACCATGTTATAATGGTTTTCAATATTTCTTGACTGTTTTAGATGATTTCTCACGTACCACATGGGTTTTCCTCATGAAATCTAAATCTGAAGTTGTTCATCACTTAACTTATTTTTATGAATATGTCTTGACACAATTCAACAAAAGAATTAAAACTTTTCGAACCGACCAAGGAACTGAATTTATAATGAATAAATTCTTTCAAGAAAAAGGTGTCATTCATGAAATGAGTTGTGCTTATACACCTCAACAAAATGGTAGAGTAGAACATAAACATCAACATTTGTTGAACATAGCACGAGCCTTGCTTATCCATGCACACTTACCCCTCTCTTTTTGGAGTGACTGCATCCTCCATGCCACTTTTCTGATAAATCGCATTCCTTCCTCTGTTTTGAAAAATAAAACACCACATGAGATTTTATTTAACAAATCACCAAACTTCACACACATACGGGTCTTTGGATGCCTTTGTTATGCGATAACCAATGCGCATAATAAAACCAAGTTTGATCCTAGAGCAAAGCCTTTCATTTTCATTGGCATGCCTTCTGGGGTAAAAGGTTACAAACTCTACGATCTTCAAAATCATAAAGTTGTCATCTCTAGAGATGTGATTTTTCATGAAAACATATTTCCTTTTCAAAACAGTCATTTGTATGATCCTCTCATTTACATACCATATGATCCTTCCTTACCCTCACCACCACTAACTACTCCTGTTACAGATCACCTAACATCGTTAGATCATCCCTCATTTCCATATTCTACACCAATAATCCATTCCCCTACTGATACACACTATTCTGCTCATAATGACCCATCCAATTCCATTGATCCTGCACCGCCTCATTCCCCTCAGTTACCACCATCACCTGCTGTCCCGGATACTTTGGATGCACAATCGGATGTTTTGCTTCGATCTTCTCGGGTCCGTAGGGCTCCGCAATACCTTGCAGACTACTTATGCAATTTGATGCCCGGGCATACCAATCATTCTCCAGGACTGGACAGGTCTACTCCTTACCCTATCTCTTCTTATTTATCCTTAGCACACCTGTCTTCATCACATAAGATATTCACCACTTCTTTATTAAAAACATATGAACCACGTACATACAAAGAAGCCTCTGAGCATGAACACTGGGTAAAAGCAATGACCACCGAGCTCCGAGCTCTTGAGGAAAATCAGACGTGGGATTTAGTTGCTTTGCCAAGAGGGAAGAAGACAATCGGTTGTAAATGGGTGTATAAGGTGAAGCATAATGCTAATGGTACTATCGAGAGACATAAGGCTCGACTAGTCGCGAAAGGTTATACACAAGCCTTTGGTGTGGATTTTCTTGATACCTTTTCTCCAGTCGCCAAGTTAACAACCGTTCGACTTCTCCTGGCTGTCGCAGTTCAACAGAATTGGCCTCTTATACAACTTGATGTTGATAACGCGTTTCTAAATGGCGAATTGGATGAAGAGGTTTATATGCAACCTCCTCCAGGTCTACTTCTTTCTTCTACTAATCATGGAAAGGTATGCAGATTGAGACGTTCACTTTATGGCTTGAAATAGGCTAGCCGTCAATGGTTTTCCAAGCTCACGACTGCTTTAGTTCGAGCTGGTTTTACTCAATCCAAATCTGATTATTCATTGTTTACAAGATCAACCTCTCAGTCCTTTGTTGCCATTCTCGTATATGTGGATGATATAGTGCTCACAAGTAGCGACTTACACTCTATTGAATCAGTCAAGACTTATCTTCATGATCAATTCAAACTGAAAGATCTGGGCTCCCTGAAATACTTTCTCGGGTTAGAAATTGCTCGTAACTCTCATGGTCTATATATGAGTCAGAAGAAGTATACTCTTCAACTCTTACTTGATACAGGGTATATTGATTGCAAGCCTTTGGCCACACCGATGGAGTATAACTTGCATCTTAACCACACTGATGGAGTGCTTCTCGACACAATTGCTGCTAATTCTATGCCACCTACAGGGACGAGAGAAGAGGATGACACTGATATTAATCTTACCATGGAGCTCCCTATCACCTCTTCAACATATCGGAAATTAATTGGTCGTCTTATCTACTTGACGAACACTAGACCCGACATCAGCTTTCCGGTACAACAACTCAGCCAATTCATGTCTGCACCAACTGATGTACATCTCAAGGCTGTCCGTCGATTGCTACGTTATCTTAAAGGATGTCCTGGATACGGTCTCTTTTATTCATCTACTATGGATCTTCAATTGAAGGCCTTTTGTGACAGTGATTGGGGGACATGTTCCATGAGCAGGCGTTCCATTACAGGTTTCACGGTCTTCCTCGGTGATTCCCTTATCTCTTGGCGATCTAAGAAGCAAGCGACAGTTTCATGTTCTTCATCCGAAGCTGAATATCGAGCACTCTCTGTCCTAACTCGTGAACTCCAATGGCTTCGATACTTACTCGCTGATTTACACCGACTTCTGCCTGGACCAAGTTTAGTTTTCTGTGATAATCAATCTGCCATTGCCATTGGTGAAAACCCGGTTTTTCATGAACGTACGAAACATATCGAGATCGATTGTTACTATGTTCGTGAGAAAATTCAATCCGGGGAGCTTAAGCTATTCTATATTCCTACTGCCGATCAACCAGCCGATCTCCTTACTAAGCCTATGCTTGCCCGACGTCACCAGTTTCTACTCTCCAAGTTGAGAATGTGTGATATCCACATTCCCACTTGTGGGGGGGTGTTAAATGATACTCATCAATTAATACATAAAGCAATGGATGTCCACTCCGACGACAAGAAAGGCGAAAGGAATATGTTGGGCAGTACACAGAAAACAAGATGTCATGGGAACAAAAGGAATATGATGGGTCGTGAACAAGACGTTATGGGAGATAACAAATTATCTAAACATATGGTCCATAAACTGTAATCCCACTACATGATGCCTTAGCTAAAAACTGTATAAATAAACAGCTTGTAACCGTTACACTCAAGAAGAAATAAAACAGTATTCTCATGTCTCCAATCTCTCATTCAATCTTTCTTCTTCTTTTCTTCACCTAAAATTAACACGACGCATAAAAATTTAAAGAAATATACTTATAGAGTCTAGTGCATGGTATGTAGAGAGCTCGTATTTATCTTGGAAGCAAGCAATGTGAGAATAATGTTCAAACACGCGAATAAAAAAACTCATAAAAAAATCATTTGAACTGTCTGTTTAAATGCGTTTAGACACTTTATTTTGCATAATGTGGAATGAAGGATCATGTAACATATGGATTGAACTTGCACTCCAACAACATTATATATCTTAAATATATCAACCTAAAAACATAAATTAATGTGTATGCGATGTTTAATTCATTTATAAATAAAATATGTGCATATCTCATGCAGTCAATTGGATTTTCATACTCCAACATTATGTTATCTTCGCCCCAGACCTCTCTTGATCTTGCAAGCAATCAAAAGGAAGTAAACTAAACATCGTTGCAAATTTAGACGATCGTACCGTGATAAAAAAAAAGAAATCACAATTAAAGGGTCAATACACTTTTTTCTCCGTATGCATAAATATTAATTATTATAGCTTCCGTTGCTTCATGCATGATAATAAAGTAACAGAGTTTGACTACCAGAGATAGAGATAGTCAACCATGACTTCATTTTCTCCTTCGAGTACAAAGCAAATCCCTGCAGGATTTCTTCCTTATAAAAAGCCTGACAAAACTGGTCCATTATTTTGAGCCAACAATATCAATCTCTGCTTTTTTTTCCCCACAACATCTTCTCATTTCTTACGGACTGACCTCCCCAGTCAAAAGCATATATTTACATGCATTATACACTTCTCTTATAGATATGCATGTTTATGGATAATGTATATAAGCATATATTTCGGAAATCGAGAGAGGGTATGCGAGGCACTAAAGTTCCGAGGGAATATGTGTTTGCTCGCTTTGAATTTGCTTACTTGTATTGACACAATATGAGCAATAAGTCCAAAATCAGGGCGACGAATATGTAAATTAAATATTTTTGGTCTAAATAAATTAAATAAATTAGGATTATAGTTGTCACGCAATTAAATATATATTTTTTTAACTTTTCACTTTTGCATGCATTTTCTCTTCCTACTAGTGGATTCGTTGAGCCTTTACTTTTGATCTTGAATTCCTAACAACCAACACCTGCAGCAAATTTTAAAGTTTACCAGCTCTTACATTACTTATACGCAGGAAAAGTAACCATCTAGTTCCAAGACATGTACTATCGTCATTCTATAACCAAGTTATTCCTGCTGTAGTTACCATCAGAAAGTAGTACTTTTTTGCTTCTAATCTTTGATCGGTTAAACCCTTCTTCGTATATTCAATGTCTAAGTTCATTAAAGTCGTGTTCTGCGGTGGCTGTTGGTGTCTGGTAGATGGACATGAGTTGGATGCTTAAATTTTCTGACACGTATGATAAGAATTTGTACAAGCAATTCCAAATTGTTCCACATAATAAGAACATGCCTTTAATTTGAGTGCTGGTATGGTGATCGCAATTTTTGTGAAAACTTGAGCACAATTAACCTGTATGAAAGGGTAATAATATTTGTTTTATTTGTACTATTTCGGCTGGACTTTTCTGAGAATCTGATTTTTGTGTTCGACCAATTTTTGTTAGCATTTCCTCTCAATTCTGATTATCGTATTGGTTTGAATTCAAATTACATATTAGGAGAACCATTTCTTTTCCTCGTGGTCAATTCTAAGGGTAAACAAAATTTTCTTCTAGGATCATGATGGTACTACTAGAAAAACTAATGAAAATCATGGCGACACCACACACGGGTATAATGTGACATGATTTACAATCCCACTCGGGGTGACATTAATGAACTACTTTTGGCTGTTTTTTATTTTTTTTAAATTATATTATTAATTCATCGACTAATCCAAATTCGAACAAATTTAAATTAAATAGTACAACAATATTTTCACTACCAAATTTTATCACATACCTTGAATTCAAAACTCAAAATTTCATATATAACAATTCTTCACCAATTAATTTACTTATTGGTATGATGATGTTTGTATACTAATTGGTTATAAGCCATTATAGCCAATAACAATCATAGCAATTTGAGCATCCATGGCTTTGACCAGAACCCAGAGATGCATGCACACCCACCATCAATCCGAACTTGACCGGTCTGAACTTTTTACGTGGACCTACTAATTCGTTAGGAAACAAAGTCAAAACAACGGAGGATTAATGTGGGCCATCCAGCCCACCGGAGCAATATGGCCCACTAAAACAGCTACATATTTGATGATTACAAAATAGAAAACATCTACTTGTTATATAGTATATGTTCGATTTTTTAAAGAATTGGAGGAAAAAAAAGGAAACAGGTGGCTACGTCTTTTGATAAAATTGTTGTTGACGCTTGTTGCTTCCGAAGCAAGCAAAGGAAGCAATCTTTCATTGTGCTTAGCGGTTGGTGACTGAAATTGACCTCAGTTGCTTTGCGGAGTTTCTGTTTTCCAGCTGGAAGCTGAAGGATTTAAAATTGAAAAGAGATGTTTTGGGCCTTAAAAAGAATACCTTCAAGGTGTGGCCCATTTTATGTAGCGGGCTGGGCTTCTAGTGCAGTTGTTATGCTTGGCCTTGTGCTACAAGCCCAGTTTTTAATCGAACAAAAACATTTCTAACCTCATGTATGAGAGTGAACTTTTAAAATATTTTAGAGAGTAAATCCTAAATAGTAGTTTCCCAATATCTAAATCCATTATTTTCTTGAATAAATTCAGAATTTTGCTTTCTGTACTCCGAAATTTGAAGATTTTAAAACTACTATCTATCTATTTTTTTTGGATATTGTAAACATTGAATTTTCCAAATTGACATGTTAAAGGATGTAGCAAAAAGATAAGTTTTTTGAGGTAAAAATGACTTCATTGATTAAGCAATCTATTAAGACTTGTACATCCAATATAATAATAATCACACCTAAAGACTCCAAACACGCGACAGTACGAAAGGATCATTATCAACCTAGGCTCACCAAATTCTATTTAATCCTACATCTTATATTACACCTATTTACCCTAAGATCTAGAGTGAGACAATACCAGGATTCTATTCACTTAGACAAAGTACTCTCAACACGTAATTTCCATCACATTAAGTGAGATTGAGACCGCTTGGTCTCGGAAGAAATCTTGTTGCAAGAAACCCACCTCCGTCGAAAAAAATCGGACTAAGAAAAAGAGCACTGTGTTATGAATGAGAACTAAGTATTGTTCCTCTTACACTCGAGGCCTAGCAAAACAAAATAAAAACCTAACCAGCATGCCAAAATATATTTTGTTAGTAAAAAAATTACAAAAATACTTGGTTTAAAAGTCAACCCACGGTCACTAAAGCTATATAATAAATCCCAAAACCTCCCCGCCTCTCTCACCATCTCTAAAACCCTCGACTCAACCGGCCGCCGACAAAAACCCCCCAAGCAATGGACGACAAGCTCGCCGCCGCCATCTCCAAGGCTTCCCACAAGGTAATCCACCAGAGACCTCCTCACTCTCCGTCCGGCGAGCGGTCTTCTTCCTTCCCCAGTTCCGGGGTCTCAACAAATACTACTTGTTGTTCCAGGTGCTAGTACAGATAGTGAAATTGGCGCAGAAGCAAGGCAGAGAAGGGTCTAAAGGAGGTTGGAAGATTTTCCTTAACTCGTACGACCGCAAGCTGGGCTCCTGCCTCAGCGACCCGGCCATGCGCCCCGCTGAGACCCTCGTCGCTTTCCTTAGCTCCTTAACTTCCCCCGACGATTTAAAGGTTCCTCCTTTTTCTTTTCAATGGTCCGATATGATGATTAGGTTGTTTACTGTTGGTTTGTTTATTTGGGTTTGGTGGGTTTTGAGCAGTTTATTGAGGGGGCTCTTAGGACGCATCATAACGGGGAGGTGTTGGAGAGTATGGTGAAGGAATCTCCGGGAAATGAGTCACCCGAACAGGTGCTTGTTCCGTGCTTTTGTTACGTGTTTCTTATTGCATAGTAATTCTTTTGTGGTTGCGGCAGTGCAGAGACTGGTGCGGAAAACTGTTGAACATCCATCTTACCTCCAGAAATTCACACTACCATCTCACGAGGAGGTTTGTAATTTGAGTCGCTTCACTCCTTTTATGATTTTGAAGTGAGATCTTTGTCATTGTTTGAAATCCTATTCTTTGCTAAGCTGCTTAGTGAAAATTTGTTTTGAGTTACCTTGACCACAAGAAGGTTTGTACTCACTGCTCTCCTTTTATAATTTTCAAGTTACATCTTTGTCATCAAAGCCTCTCACTAACTTTGATTTGTATTCTATTTTATATTGTTATTGAATCTCGCACGTTCCATGATAATAGTGGCATTGTCATCGTGCTACCGCTTCTCAAAGATGTGGTTGTTCTGTAAATTTACGGTTGCACCGGTGGTTGCTGAAATGGAATTTGGGATGGTCTGGCAGGATTGGGTGATAACGAAGATCGGTAAAAAGAAAAAGTCGTTGGATTCAAGCGATATGCTTGCTGTCGATTGCGAGATGGTCCTTTGTCAAGATGGGACTGATGCTCTAGTTAGAGTATGTGTGGTGGACCAGAAACTGCAGGTATTTATGGCTCTTTTCCTGGTTACTGGTATGATGTTTTATTTAGTGCGCTCGAAGACATTTACTTCATTCTCAACAATTAGCTTATGAAGTGCTTGTAAGATTCACATTGATGTTGTCGGTGCTGTTCAGGTTAAACTTGATAAGCTCGTAAATCCTGGCAAACCAGTGGCTGATTATAGAACTGAAATAACTGGAATTTCTGCCAAAGATTTGGAGACAATTTCTTGCCCGCTAGCAGATGTACAGGTACATTATGAGACATTGTCATTGGCTGGAATATCTCTCCGTATTCCTAGTTTACGCCACTTGCACCCTTTCTGTCTTCTGCAGAAATCTCTGAAGAAGCTGTTGTCAAAGAGTACTATTCTAGTGGGACACAGCATATATAATGATATGTTAGGTATGCGAAAGCTTTATACAGTAGCTTTTGCGTTTGAAATTTCCTTGGAGACTTGTGCAGGGATTGAATTACAATCTAAGCTCTCTTGAAATTAATTCATTGGCAGCACTCAAGTTGAACCATGCGAGGGTGATTGATACTTCATTTATCTTCAAGACTGCAGATGGAAAGTTTCCTTCTTTGAATAATTTGTGCAAGGTATACACTCATTGTTGATGCTTGGTGTTTTATTTTGAAGACGTCAATTTGGGAGCCAAAAGCAATCGAACGAGTGATGGCTGTATAATTGATATGACAGTTTTTTTTTTTTGGTTATGTAGTCTGTTCTGGGATACGAACTGCACAAGAAAGACACTCCCCACAACTGTTTGGAGGATGCACGTGCTACGATGAAACTTGTTTTGGCCAAAATTGAGCTTGGAGTTGATAATGACCTTCCATTGATTCACAGAGAAGTGAGTTTTGATAAATTGTATTATTGCGGAGCTACATGAGTCATGTTGTTTTCATTCTGATTAATGATTGGAACTGGTAGGTCCCAGCGCCTGAACCGGAAAAGTTACTTATTCACCGAATTCCTCTTGAAGTACCCATTGAAGAATTGCGCGACATGTTCCTGGGCAACTTTCCGGTTGAATTCAAGGTATACCGCAGAAGATACCTTGTGGACAGCGATTTATTTTCTTTGTTGTGCACTCTTGCTTTCGTTTATGTTTTACTTGTTGCGCTTACCACATTGCTAGTTGTGAGTGTGGTGGACTGGTTAATAAGGTGGGAAGATCCACCACCTCTTTACCTTAAGGTTTTGAGTATGATATGAAAATTCCTATATGGTATCAAAGCCAATCACTCTTGTGACACCTGTGGCCCATTGTCCACCCCCATGTGATGGCACATTGGCAAATTGCAAATCCCGTGCAAACTTCACCCGATGGACTTCGTTTGAAGGGGCGTGTTGTGATTTCTAAATTGGTAGTTGCGAGTGTGGTGGGCTGATATCTGATGTGAGAAGATCCACCTACTCACTATATGGAAATTCCTACATTACTTTGTAACCATTGTAGCAGTGAGTTCTTGCAGAATCTCTACTTCCTAAATATGGTAACATTTAAATTCGTTGTCAGCACTGCCAGCAGTTGGAACTTGGAAGTAGTCTCTTTGTTCAATTAACCATGTTAGACATGGGAGCTCCTAATATCTTGTCAACCTCCCTGCAGTTATTGAAGAGAGCTCGAGGAAAACAATATACTGCACTTGCCGTATTTGAGAATCCTCAAGAGGCAGATCGTGCATTTTCAAACACTGACGGAATAATAGAGAAGGTATGTCACCACCACATTCAGCAAGAACCAATATGCTGGCTTGTGTTTTTTCGACTGGTTTTTCGTGCTTTGTTGCAAGTTCAGAAATTGATCTGATGTCGTACTGTAACATGCTAATACTG
>SOPF01028015.1:0-13161 GCA_012979155.1 Hypericum perforatum | reverse complement strand
AACAAACACTAATTAATTAAATACGTGCCAAAACCAAGTGATCACAAACAACGGGGAGCCTAACACACATGTATTTCTAATAATTCTTGATTAACTTCTTTCAAGTGGCCAACTTTAAGAAGCCTATTTAAAGGCCAGGCCCATTTTTTCCCCTCTAAGTCCAAAAACAAGGCCCAACCCATCCTTTCTCCTCTCCCTATTATCTTCCTTCTTCCTCAAACCCTCTTCGCGAACTCTTGTGGCCTTTGGGTAGTTTCCAGATTGACCCAACAACCAAGTTGCTATGGCTTTTCTGGGATCCACCATTTGCAACACCAGAGTGAGTCTCACTTTCTTTCTTTCTTTTTTTTTTTCTATTTTCTTTCAAAATTATGGATAAAATTTCGATCTTTTCACGTTCCAATTTCGGTCTCAGGTTGAATTTTTGGATACTGCACAAATTAGGTGCCCTAAGCGGACCAAGGAAGCTACGCCCGCTTCCTCGCGAGCGTTACGCTGGCCTCCTGGATGGCGTGCTTCTTCGAGGTATTGCCAACAAAGCTACTGCCCCGTCGGAACAATGTGTGAGGTTTCCGTCTGTTTTTCATATTGTCCGGTGTTATTCGTGTTTGTGTCGAGTGATTCGGTTTAGTCGAATCTTTGAGTATAGGGGAACAATGTGTGAGTCATCTGTCCGGTTTTGTTCGTGTTTGTGTGAGTGATTCCGTTTAGTCCAGTCGAATCGTTGAGTAGAGGGGAACAATGTGTGAGTCATCTGTCCGGTGTTGTTGCGTTTGTGTGACTAATTCGGTTTAATTCAATGGTCGAGTAGTGGAGAGCCTCTTAGAATGTATTGTTTACTTCGTAGTGCGTTGATGAATGGATGCTTTATTTGTAGTAAAAAGTTGTTGAAATGTGTCTGTGATCCGACCACCCGTTCTTCATGTTTATCATTGTTTGACAGTCTTTTGAAACTCTGCAGCAAGAGTGTCTAAGTTGATTTCTTCCATGGCTTGTCAAGTGAAGAGCGAGGACACGGAGGAATCGTTGACTGGCGAAAGCATCTTAATGGACGAGCAAACCTTGTTGCAAGACCTACGAACGGCCGTTGAAAAGGAGAATTACGCAGAAGCTGCTAAAATTAGAGACAGCCTCCGGCTTCTCCAGGAGGATAGCAAATCTGCAATACTAGGAGCGAATGCTCGGTTCTATAACGCCTTTAGGAAGGGAGACCTGGCTGACATGCAATGCCTCTGGGCAAGAGCCGATACTGTGTGTTGCGTTCACCCTGGTGCTAGTGGCATTCTTGGCTATGAATATGTCATTGAAAGCTGGGCTCTTGTGTGGAAGGATTACAATTTCCCTCTTGAGATTGAGCTGAGAAATGCAGTAGTTCACTTCAGGGGCAATCTTGGCTACGTTTCGTGCGTTGAACTTATCAAGACCAAAGGTAGCAGCTGGGGGGCGCAATATGTAACCAATGTCTTTGAGAAAATTGATGGCCAGTGGTTAATCTGCACTCACCATGCCTCAAGTGTTGAATAGTAGAATTTTCTAAATAACGGTATCTATTGAAATACCAATGAGAGTTCTGTTAAATTTGATACTCTGATGTCAATTATCAGTAATCACATATTTCGTTTGATCATTTTGTTATTCTGCTGTACCTAATTTGTGAAATGTATTTTAGTTGATCATTTTGTACAGAGGAAATGTTTAGGATCAGTACATGATGCAAACTTTCTGCAACATTTGAGTGTCCTTCCTGCAACCTCTTCCAGTTTAGGTTCTATTTAACATGTAACACAGATTACAAAAGGTAGATATGGTTGATGGGTTGTTCTAGCTTTATTGCTGGGTGCCTAAACCCTGCTCACGGGAGAAATAGGTGGACATGGTGCATACTTACGAGCTGCTTGCCCTGGCATCGAAGCATGACTCTTTTTTTCTCGCTCATTTTCTGCAATGAATTCCCGACAAGCTTTATCTTCATACAGAAAGCTCGTGTCGGCGAGACCACGTGATGTCTGACAGGTAATAACTGTGACACAGATGAAGAACGCTTGCAACAATGAAATGGAAGAGCTGAATGTGACCGAGTATGCTCCCTTTTCGAGCAATGTGAGGCTGAAGACGGGCTCATGGCTGCAATCATCTCCCTGCAACCGTATGAAGTTAGCTAGCTTATGAAAACCATTGAGAATAGTTAATGTAAACATTGAGTCAGTACCTGAAGGAACAGTTCCAAATGATCTGATGTTTGAGATGAATCAAATATCTTTGAGCTCTGAAAATGGTGACTTCCATTGGAGAGGACACACAATTTACAGCCCACGTCCCAGCCCCCGCAATCACAAAGTCCCCCGGATTTCCATCTGTCGATCAACGGAGAGGGACCTCCTTCGTTTGGTAAGCCGTGATCTGCTCCCGGAAGTATGACCGTCGTATTACTACAATGGTCTTTTCCTTGCAAGTCATCGCAGTGCCATCTACTCTTGGATGGATTCTGGAAGAAGCTCTTTGTCAAGTATTCAATTTCATCAAGGCTTTCGGTTTCATCATCTGTTGTGATCACTACGGCGGCAAGCTCCCTGCCCGGTGATACTCGATCTGGCTGCCTCATGTCAACACCAAACAAGACAGATTCTCTCACCCTTAGCTGGTTGTTCAGTGGCTTTTGAGGGAAATCAACGGACAAACCAGTGTTGATCTTCATATGGCCTACTACATTATAGACAATACCACAACTTTTCTCTTTACCAGCTTGACTCATCCAGCCACCACTCTTTTTCTTGATTTCTTCGATAGAGTAAATTGTGTAGGAGCAACCAGAATCATTTTTGACAGGAGGTGTCGCAGTTGTCTTTGTCGCTGCAAGAACGCTGCTGTTATTTCCAACCACCAATCTGAACAAAGGATGTCCATTCTTCATCATGAGAAGGAGGTGACCCTGCATAATTGACTTGCCATTCTCTTCACCCCGAGGTGATTTGGTGGACAAAAATTGTGTCATGTCCGAGGAATTGAAGTTACTTTTCGAGGGCGGATCAGCACGGGAAGAATGGACTATACCCCTGGGCTTCAGAAGAGGGTCTAAGATCCTTCTTAAAGGGCTTGCCCTGGCTCTGGTATGTATATTTGCCTTATCTTTGTTCGAGTTCTCGGAACAAGCAGATGCTTCGGAAGTGACAGGACCAGACCTTGTAGGAACATATGTGGCACTCAGTGGTGGGACGGATGAACTTTCTTTGAAGCTGAAACTTCTAGCCATCCGACTTAAGCTGAAGCTAAGGCGTCGATTTGGTGAAGGGTGTCTTCCTTTCCTGGAGGCCGAATCTGAATCCGCCATTTCCAGGTTCAGTTTCCCAGAAGTCCCATTATTATCAGTGGCTAAAACATTGTTCTTCATCACTTCATCGACAGGTAAACTCACTGGAATCTTCTGCATATATTTCCTCTCATTGCCTCCCTCCGAGTTGGTATCTCTACCAGTGGGCAGGGGGCAGGAGTAGGGAACTTTAAAAGGGTTCTCTGGAGAATGCACTTCGGGTTCGGCAAATCTTCCAGAGCAGCTATTTGGATCCGACTCTTCAAGAGTCCTACTCAAAGAAATGCGTGGCTTGTCCACCGAAGTGCTGACTTTAGAGACTTTCCTGGGTACCAAAAGAACAATGTTTCTGTTATCAACTGGTTGATGATGCCCAGAGGCAAGGCCACTGCTTGATTCAACAAAAACCGCTCTTGTTTTCTTGGTTATACCAGCGCTCTTGGTTTCTTTTAAACTTGACACAACATTCGGCTTTGATGACAAAGCTCCAGGAATTGAAGTGATCTTCTGATTGAAAACATGGCAATTTGCACCGTCTTTCTTCGAAGTTCCACCATCACAAGTACTGAGATATTCGGTCCTCCTCCTTGGAGCACCTTCATATCTAGAGTTGGACAAAGGACACGCACTTGTAGAGCTGGTACTCTCTCCTAAAGCTTTAGTCTTTCCCTTCTCTAGAACATCCCCAGCGTTGCCAAAGGTCTTGTACGC
Organism: Hypericum perforatum; assembly: GCA_012979155.1. Classification (NCBI taxonomy): domain Eukaryota; kingdom Viridiplantae; phylum Streptophyta; class Magnoliopsida; order Malpighiales; family Hypericaceae; genus Hypericum; species Hypericum perforatum. The sequence goes on along the minus strand of SOPF01028015.1, from coordinate 9,143 downwards.
CATTGGTACAGCCTTTTCCCTGTGTAATCTGCTCTTTGAAGGAGTCTGGGGAAGACTTTGTGAAACATTCTCACGTATTGATTTGCCTCCAAGAGAAGCACCATCATTACAAGACGAAGATAAATTTCTGTCCGAGCAAACAGAACTTGCGGGCGCACACGTTTGATTGCCCTTCCATCTTTCCAGGCGCGACCAATCCAGGACCCCGACATTGAACGCCTTGTCTTGCATCTGATACCCCGTCTCCAAACGCTGGAGATAACCGGGCAAATTCGACATGTACCTCACTAGCTCATCATCCCTTGCTGCTTTCGTTGGCTTATCAGATCCCTGCTGGGGATACTCTGAACTCGCCGATTGCCTATGTGCACGAGGCAGGCCACTATAATGCGGCCGGCCGCTGCAACTTTTCCCTTTTGACTTGTCGTGATGCTTCCCGGGTTCCTTCACCAGCTTGGGGAAAACTGCCTCCTTATTTGCCTTGGAACCGCCATGATGGAGCTTTGAGCTACTCTTCAAGTCCATGTCAATCCCCATTCTCCAAGCAGAATCTGAGTACGGATTCCTTGATTTTCTGCTCCCAGATGCCATTTTAGCATTATTTTTCTGCCCCTTTTCCGACACGTAGTACCTGTACAAACATTACATGGGTAAAGCAAGAACAACCCTCGTCAGGAATTGATGGTCCCAACAAGTGCTTGCAACAAAACAAAGGAAAGAAATAGAAAAATAAGGTTAGGGACTTAGTGGGTTTATCTATATTTCCCTGATCCCCAAAACCTAGTCCATTGGAATACCAAATCTCCTCTCTTTCCCTCCTCACCTGGAAACTCTTTTCTTACTCTTTTCCAGTTCTCGATAATCAAATAGAGACTGAAGTCCTAATACTGGGAAATATGTCAAATAAAAATTAGAATTCCTAAAAATGTGCGTTTATATATTTTACTGAGTTTATAACATCAGGGTCACATGTGTACACCTCACACTACTTCGTTCTCTTCTGACCATCATTTCACTCGCACATTGCTGATACTCATTAAAACTTAAACCTTAAAAAATATGGATAAATAGAGAAAACTTGCCAAAGATATAAAAAAAACCAACACCACCCAGAAAAATCCATCCAACCAGCCCATCGTTAGCCGATCCCTTCAAAAACCAACCACAAAATTTTCTTCCCCCAATTAAAAAATAGAGAAAAAGAGTGAAGCCAAAAAAACCAAAACCCAACAAAAAAAAAAACCAAAGAAGAAGCTAATAACAATGCACACCTGGAGAAAGAAAGTGATGATCCCCAGAAAGATCCAGTACGCGAAGAAGACGAGGAAACGAAACCCCCAGAGAGAGAAAGAGAGAGAGGCACGAAAATTAATACGCAATAGTTAAAAACACAATCTTTATTTGTGTGCGTATGGTAATAACTTGAAAAAACGCAATCTTGAAGAAGCAGCGACGTGGGTTTTAAGTAAAGCAAGGAACTTTGCCAGTTAGTTTATCAGCTACAGAATCACACCCAGTATTATATAATACAAACAAACAAACAAAAGGAAACACAGAGCAACCAAAACCATATCGTACGCGTTACAACTTACCCGAAATTAAAAAGTCTAGCTAACAAGTGTTCGACTCTGAATATAAGAGATTGCGAAACAACTTACCGTGGGTAAAATGCAGAACTTCGAAGAAGGGCCGGAAAAGTGAAAATCAAGGGGAGACAATAAAAAGCAATAAAACGGACAATAATAGTAATGATAATGTATCAGCAGTTTGCTCAGATGCTTACTATTGTCTGTTTTAAGATTAGTGTGTGTGTGTGTGAGTGTGCGAATGGGAGGCCTTTTTGGTTTCTGCTCTGCTCTTCTTCTTCTTGTTCGTCTTGTTTTGATCGGACGGTCAGGAATAGGGCGACAATTGGGAGATGTAGGGGTGCAAAAATAGGTGGGCCCCACTTTTTTATTTTTTTTGTTTTCGGCTTGGAGGCGAATCCCGATGGACGAGGGGTGGACCCCACCTGCTCCTCGCGCGCTTTTTGTTCTTTACTTGCGGGGAATTTCTCTTTCTTTCCTACTTTAATGATAATTAATAAATATTTACGAGGGTTAATACTCTTGCGGATTTCATTAATACCAGTAGTTTTGGTTGATTATTGGGACCTGATTATTGAAATCTAAATTAAACAATCCTATAAATTCAGGTATAAAATTAAAGATTTATATGAATAATTGTTAAGTTGATTAATTTAAAAAATAATGAATTTTTATCAAAAAATTTTACAAATCTCAAATTTAAGATATTCAGGTGCATTGTTTTTAAGAACACTTGGTATCCTGCTGACTGATCTACAAAGTTCATAACAAATATTTAATATTATTGTATTTTTAATGACTCAACTCAAAATCAAATTAAGTTAGAAAAATTCATTCATCAATTAATCTAAGTACTTATATACTTTGTTTAAAGTCTGGATTTCTTCAAGTTATTAAAAATATTTAATTTCAATTTTTGCCAACGTAACAGTAAAACAAGATTAATCGAACTCAAATATAAATTATTTTCTGATGAGTGTCAACATATCATGTTATATATAACTTATAAAAAATATGATGTCATATAAAAAAAAGTAATTAAAGCCATTCCATGGGATGGCTGCCATCAGATATTGTCAACACGTGCGGGGTAAGGTATTTATGATTTAATAAAATGGACTGTTACGAGATTATAAATGGTTTATTCGAAGAGACATTTTCATATTTATTTCTTTTTATATATCCGGGTGTAATTCTTATTTACGTTTTATTTACTTCACAGGCCATTTCCGGCTATTTCTATGTTTGGACGGCTAGGGTATAAGAGGAAAAAGAACGAAGCAAAATGAGAAAATAAAATTACGGTAATAGTGAAAAAATAAAAGAATATACTGTTTCCAAATCCACAATCTCGTATTTAAAGTGGGAGAAAGAGAAGATTATTAACTGAATTTTGTACTATTTTGTTCCTATTCATGCATTTGTTTTTTTGGGTATAATATACGTCGAAATTTCTATTAACCTATTTGTTTTTTTGTTTATTTCCTCCCCCATTTTTGATTTTTTCCCAAACAAATTATTAAATTTATTGCCAAATTGGAATTTTCACTGACACAATTTATGACCAGTTGACTTTGTGATAGGGTAGCGCCAATTGCCACAATATTGAGGATAGCTGGCCATCACCGTCAATAGATTTTTGGCGCCAAAACAACACGCTTTGTGATAATTAATATTAATAAAAAATTTCATTGTGGCATCGAATGATGATTTATTGTTTAACTTTTTTATATTCACGTACAATTTTATTTTAAAAGGTTTGTTCATGCATAGTGAAGGAACGGATAGGTCTTGTGCTTTGGAATTCCAATTAAATTGTCTTCTAGTAACTTTATTAGGTGAAGCCTAATGGAAAAAAAAAAAAAAGAAATGGCGTTTTCTTGGCTCAAAAAAGTGCCATTAACCTCCATGATATGAATCAAACAAAATAACTTCAACGTCAAATATTTTTTCTAAAAGTTTGAACTAAATTACTAAATTAAATGGTTATATAAATCCTCTCTCTAGCTCTATATGGGAAAATATAACATAATAATGCTAGTTGCTATACCCCACATGAAAGAGGCGTGGAGAAATTATGGGACGTTTATTTCCTTTTTCTGTCTCCATTAATTTCCCACCTCTTTTTATTTGCTTTTTATTCCAATCTTGGCGTACGTACAATCACCCCTCCTTTGCCTTTAATCCCGAGGAATTTCCAAGCGATCTACAAACTTCCGTTAAAGAAGCAGCAAAAGAGAAAAAAAGAAGAAAAAAGAGAAAGAAGAAGATATCCTAAAGCGAAAATGGTGATCACATTGAGGACAAAAGAGCTCTTCTAACTTGTTCGCCCTATGCCCAGGCATATTTATTTCATGAAAAAAGCGAGTAGTTCTTCATTTTTTCAGGAGGTTAAAAGCTCAAAATTGCCATATGAATAATTCGTTTGTGGGGTCTCGCCGAAATTAAAAAGTAAACAAATATTTACTAGATCAACTTCGTGTGACTTAACATGAGGTTTCTCTCTGACAGTTCGGAATTATGAGTTGATTTCCAATATTATTTCTAATTATGTTATAGGGTCCTTTGGAATTGGAACAAAATAATTCAGACAAATCCTGACGATTTGCTAACATTGTCAAAGAAGAGCACCTTCTTTTAGAAAAAATTTCCCCACCATGTTCCCAATCTTGTCTCGGCCTCTTCACCTACTGTCTTACTTTATGTCGGTGGGGGTAGAACTTCAGACTCCCGCGGCTTCACCATTCACATTTATCAACCATTTTTTTCTATATATTTTTCAATCAAGGACTAAAAATATTATATTGGATTTAAATTAAATATATTGAGAATAGAGAAAATGAGAAATTTTAAACAGAATTCGATTCTAATTAAAAAAATGTTACAAATTCCCTTCATTACATTATAATTTTAGACTTTTTACGTAAATATACATTGTGATTTTCAAAATTTGACACTTTAATAACAAAATTTTCAACTATGATTAATTGTGTTCTGCTTGGCATTTAGATTGGCATTTATGATTAATTTTTAACTATGATTAATTCGTTGGTTGTTCTGCACGTAACAACCAACGAATCAAGAATCCCTAACGCTGCCTCTATAACAAGCTAGCGCTGCCGGCGTCGGGAGTTCTGGTTGGCTGCAATCTAGCGCTGCCGACGAGCATTCCGGTGGATAGCTCATTAGCATGGAGAAGGAGACACAAGGGGATTTTTTTCGTTAGCATTTAAATAATGTTTTCAGTTTATCCATGTCATCGCTACCTTGTATAAAAATATGATGTAGTGCTGATGTGCATAACTATTTAAATGCTACGTGAGACACTTTTAACCATGGTTAAAGAATTGTCCCTAAAATGTCAAAATTTAAATTTTCATAGCCTAAATGACAAAACTGAAACTGAAAAATACTTAACTAAAAAGTGTAAAACCAAAAGAGATTTTAGGTGAGTTATTCCTAAAAAAATTGAATTTCATCCCGTCCCTCGGGCGAATTAAATTCTTGCTGTCGTCTGCACGGGCCCATTGCTTACGGAATGGCCCATACCTGTGATTTTGTTGGATCAGATTTTATAGTTTGGGCCTTCGTGAGTTGCATTTTGGCACAAAGATGACCCATTTTGTGGCTCATAATTTAATTTATTATAGAACATTTGTTATCTAGAACATCTGATATTCGGTTAATTCAATTTTAAGTTAGATAGTATTTTTAGAAAGTGATAAAATTCTATCAAATTTTTTTTTAAATTACTAATTTCTCAAGTACTCTAATCTAATCAAAATAAAACAACTCTTTTACTCCATTTTTTTCTCATATCTTAACCATTATTCTTTTACAAATTACATCATAGTTGCTAAACCGAATTAAGTGAAAACATCATTATTAATAAAGTGTCGTGTAAATATACAAATACATACTGAGATTTATGACTCTCGGATACATATATGGGGGCTGAATCTAAGTTTTCATAAATTTCAAATCTTCAACCAACATTTTCAATTGCTCAAAAGAAGACCCACCTTCCTTTACACTCTCCCTGGCCTTCCTCGAAACCTGGTCCATCGACACCATAATCTCCTCCCTCTTCTCCTCCTTCTCCATTAACTCTCTCACCATTTTCTCAACATCCAGCCTAGTACACTTGCCTTCCATGTCCAACCCGACTCCCCACACATCGGTGACCAGTCGTCTGTTCACGAACTGGTCACCCATCCCAGGCCAGCAAATCATTGGGACCCCAGCGGAGACACTCTCCAACGTGGAGTTCCATCCGCTGTGAGTCAAGAACCCGCCCACCGAAGGGTGTGCCAGGACCTCCACTTGTGGGGCCCACTCAACAATGCACCCTCTCTCTGAAGTCGCCACCATCAGCTCTTTGGGAACAACCTGTTGAAAAATTTGGAAATTTTAATAGGAAATGTGACAATATAATTGATTTTAATGGTGCTAAATACTCTTGCATTTGAACATAATTTTTTGCTTATATAGATTCCATGCCCGAAAAATAACAAGGATTCAATAAATAGAGAGTAATCAACCAAAACAATCTGAAAACGAACTTTTTTTTTCTTTCTCGTAACAATTATGACTTGAAACATAGATGTTATTTTATCAATTATTTATAATATTATATAAATTTACGTTAAAAAATAAACGCTATTTTAATATAACCATTAAACAAATCTATTTGAATTTAATAAACTTTTGAGATCACATAATATAATTTTTCAACGTACCAGATCCTCGGATTTTTCCTTATTGACCCACAAAAAAGGTTTCCCGCTGTTCACTAGACCATACCAGAGCTCCAATGTCTGGTCTGAAGATAGACCAAGCAAGCTACCAAAACAAACGAACAAAACCGACGACCTCGCAGGTTTGGTGTCCAACCAAGCCAAGCAACTCCTGTCTTCTTTCCCAATTAACCCGGCGGATGAAGGGCTCCCCAAGAGAGCGTGCAAGGGACCTAAGGAGTAAACCTTTGGGAAGACGGTGGCGAGTTTGGCGACGGCCGGAGCTTCGAGCTCTTCGACGACGTTAAGAATGAGAGCGGATGCTCGAAGGGTAGTTGCCATTTCAGTTAGTGAGAACTGTCGTGGGGACTGTTCGTGGGTACTATGTTCTACAACTTTTCCGGGACCCGGAAAATCTCGCCGTTTAAGAATGCCTTCTAAACCTGGGATGCATGTTATGACCTCGTCCATGTTGTCCCCTGTAATTCAAATTTTTGATCAAGCTTAAGAGAATTCGTAAGCACAATAAGTAGATCCTAAATACGAAGCAGATACGGAATAAATTTTGGTATTTTAGTAAGTTTGTTTATAAGTATCTTTAAAAAATCGCGTAATACAAATTATTGACAATTTCAAAAACTCATAGTATACCAATAGTCCTCCATCGTATAGCTGTTCAAAATATCTTTATTTTAAGGACGCAGCAGGAATTTGATTTTCCCTCGCGTATGTATTACTAAAGAAAGTTGATCATGAATTAACAATAAAGCAAAATCTATAAAAACAAACCAAATTAAAATTTTGTTTCCCTTATTGTCAAGCAATTTATTAACTAAGAATCTTCCATCTATTTTTTTTCAAGAACTTTCAAACAAATATACTAAAATTTTGAAGTGTATTGAGAGATGTTTAATACAATATCATAACGAATTAATTTGGTTTACCTTTGAAAGGAATGAGACCTTCTTTAGCGAGCCTAGGCAAATTGAAGAAAGTCCAGGTTGAAAAAGCAGACATTAAGCTGAAAGAGATCACCGGAACCCTAAACTCCTCTCCGAACTCCACACCGAAAGACATGAAAGCATCCGCTATAATACAAGAAGGAGGAGGCTGTTTTGACTTGCCATCTCCTCCACTTACGAGATCATCCAAAAGCTGGCGGAACGCAGGCTTCATCACTTCCCTAGTGGAGAACATAAGCTCGGCAATCCGGCGGCCTGAGCGGGGCCCGTCTGGTGGCAGACCGTCGGAGAGAGACACAAACCGGAACTTGGGGTGGGTGGAGCTGTCGAGGATGGCTTGGATGTGGTGGGAGTTGACGAAGGTCACTTGTAAACCAGCCCGGCTGATGAGCTCTGCTAATGCGAGCATGGGTTTTACGTGGCCTTGAACTGGTAGAGGCAGAAATAGTACGTGAGGTTCCATTTCAGAGTCGTAAATTTGATTTGGAACGATTCTACCGATTGTCTATCAAATTTCTATTTAAAGATGTTGCTTTATTAATTTAAGAAAGTTGTTAATACAAGTTTTAGTAGAGATTCAGTATTAAGTAGGGATTGTCCTTGATTCTTAGAGTAAAAATAGTTTTGTTTCTATTATACTTGACTTATTTGAACAATTCTACGATGGTCCAAATATCAGATGACAGGGTTCTTCCCAATCAATATCCAATAAAATTAAATTAACTTTGTAAGATTTGTTATAAATTCATGTGTATTTGTAGTGTATCGGCTTTCAATAAGGACTAATATTGTAGAGTATAGAGAACAAAAACATATATAACCACAAAAATTAAAGATAAAATAGAAAGATAGACACTGTACTACTATACATTTTATAAATTTACAATTCAATGATGATGTATGCAGTGAAGTTAATTAACATGTCAGAAAGGTTTACGTAAAGAAAAATAAAACGTAAGACGATTTACCGGAGTTAAAGAAATCCAAGTTATAAAAAAAATATCATTAAGAAATAACTAACATATTCTCACTTTCCCCCTTGTCTTCTTATTTTTGGTCGTGTTGAAATCTTCCTCCTCCTCCTAACTTTTTCCGTTGTCTTCTTATCGATGGAACGAAATTTGGAAGCTGCGTAGCTTCCTACACATGGCGCAGACAAAGTCTTAACATGCATGTTCAGCACTCGTCGTTCTTTCCGAATATGTTAAGGAAACTAGCTAGAATAAATTTTATCCGAAAATATCATTTATCAACGAATATGGATTCGGGTTACAGGAAAATATAATAGGTTTTTATTTTTAAAAATATATAATATTAAAAAAATGACATGTGTTATTTTTAACTATATATTTTCTATTTGATTGGATTGAAATTAAAATCTCCTTAATAGAATTTGATATATTTATCCACTGGTTCTTATATATTGACAACATGATCAATCTGAATTGTAGTGAACACGCGCCATGTCTTATCTATCATGTAACTAGTTTTTAGCCATAAATATTCTTTAACAATTTTGTCCGAACAAAACCATAAATTGACATACAGCTGACTCAATTATGAAGAAATCCCATGTTCCTTATCATAAGAATTGAATCATGGCCTCGTTCCTTCTCCATGCTCACATTGGAAAATTTTAAGATCCTTGATATGCAAAAGAATAGTTTTATCGTTTTATGCGTACTTTATTTCTTTTATTTATCTAAAAATCAGAAATTCAGATATTATAACTTAATTGAAAAAGACCATCATAAAATTATTCATCCATTGTTCTCATTTCTTTCTAACTAATTCCCTATTATATAGTCTATAAATAAAGCCATCCATCTCTCTTTTTCGAAGGCCACAATATACACATT
>SOPF01028014.1:0-27852 GCA_012979155.1 Hypericum perforatum | reverse complement strand
CCTCTAAAAAGTTCTACAAGGAAATGTACTGATACACAGGTGACAAATAACAAGTTTAACATTAACCAACCATCCTACGTAAGAACCAGTCCAATAGACAATGCAAACAGGAAGAAGTAAATAGATTCAAGGAAATAGGTACCGGGATTCGGGCTTCAGCCAACGCTCACCCTCCGCGAGAAGCCATGTGAGCTTCTCACACGTGGTCATAATTTCTCCCAGGGACGCGTCAACCATCGTCTTCCCCGTATCACGGGAGGAAACTCTAAATAAAAACGGAACAAACGGGTCAAAACAATCCCCCAACCTTCTGCTCAAAATCAACAACAGAAACACCGAAAACAAAACCAAGAGGAAACTACCCCTTTCATCCTTACTCGCAGATAAGCTCCTGGTGTTCAATGATGTACTTCAAAAGTATCCTCAGAAACTGCCTCCTCTGCTTGAAGCTGCTTTTAGCCCAAACCTTCTGGGCCTTCCTAGCCTGAGCTACCCGGTCCTTGACCTACCACCCACCACACACGTTTTCCCGCTTAAACCAGCATTATACACGCAATGTGCATCCACACGAGACACGGAAGAAACTAACTAACTTACCTCGTCGGGCGACAGAGCCGGGAAGTACCCCAAGTACTTCATGGTGGCGGGCTCGTAGCACTGGACTTTCTTGTCCGACTGCTGCGTCCTTGCTCGTGGAGGTATCTATTTTCACATAATCCAGCATTAGCTAAAATGCTAAATTTAGTTTCCCGATGAAATTCAAAATTAGATAAAACACAAATAGAAACCCTAAGAGCAAGATCGGAGGCTTGAAACGTCACATCGGAGGGGGAAAGAAGGAGAGTAGTACTCACGTAGATGAAGCTGTTCTCCTGCGTTTGGTTGCCTTCCAAAACTGCAAAGCGAGAAGTTGCTCAAAATTACGATATTGCCACTGAGGTTAAAAAATTAGAGAGAGTGAAATGGGAGGGAGGACCGGTTACCGTCGGAGGCGTCGACGTCGATGGAAGGTACGTTGGGAGGGATAAGCATGAGCAGGAAACGACAGATCCCGTAGGCGACAGCCAGAACCACCACCGCCCACCACAACGCCATCTCTCTCTCTCTCTCTCTCTCGCTCGTCTCCGATGGAAAACCACTTTCTCCTCCAAAACTGTTCAGACTAACGTGGTACTGGTTTACTGGGCTGTGGTCCCCACAACTGTCGTGTCCGGGAATATCTGAAATTTGTGATTACTGAAATGACCTTCTTTATAGATTTGAGTTTTCTTTCTAAACTTGATTTGTTTTGATTAATAATCGAAATTTATAGTACGTACGTAATATGCAACAGTCCAACCCTTGACTTCTCGACAACCGAGCAAAATGTATTTTCTATTTTTATTCTGGAAACTCACTTCAAAACTAATTTAAAATTCGAATAAAATTTTTAAAAATTTAATATTCTAGTTGATAATTTTTATTATTTAATTTACTTTTTTTAGATCTTATTCTAATACTTATTTTATTATAACATGTCAGGTTTCGAACCTTGAACTTTTCAAACCCCTTCTCATCCTTGTGCCGCTGGACCAAAGATAACTCGGCATTTAATTTGCTTGTTCTTGATACCGCGTGCATGTGATCTTAGAAATTGTATTTAATTGTCAGAGAAGATTCGCTGCTAACTTGTAGTCCGATGAGCATATTATCATAATGTAGTCTAAATGTTGATTTTTTTTGGAAGGTGGTCTAAATGTTTGACGGATTAATGGATATATGCAAATTTATGAAAAATGTATGTTTTTCATCAAGCCATGTCATCAATTTTAGATTAACAAATTATTTTACGTGGCTTATCACATAAGTCAAACATAAAGTCACTTCAAGCTTTTCAGAAGTTGACTAGGTTCGTGCAATAATCAGTCTCTTTAGACGATCTATCTTAAAAATCACAAATTTTAATTATTCAAAATTGAGTATAGCTAAATTTTACTTAGTTAAGTCAACAGTATTTTTTTTTCATTTGGGTTGTTCGTATTCCTCTATGAAATTTAGCATTCATGAGTTAATTACAAATTCAATAGCTCAAACAACAAGTAAATTGTTTCGTTCCATTTAAACAAAACTCCCATTTATGTCTAAATTCTTACATTCGAATGCTCACAAGTGAAATGATCAGCCAAGCTCTAATTTTATTCCCAATATAAAGCTTCGATTGGCTATTGAAAAGGGTTGGAAAAATCCGTTCAAATGTTTTTCAATCCGTTCGAAGTAAGTATTTTTCAACTAATATTGTTAGTTCGCGCTTGGCTAATGCTGACAAGCAACCAATCACCCGAGGTTGGATTTTACGAACAAACACTGCGGATTTAGTATTTCACCTCGCAAACATGCAAGACTCTGTCCTAACCAGCGCCAACTAGTGGTGCAGATCATCTTGTACGAAAACGACCACAAATAGTGCAGCATGCCATTCCAAATCAGAATGTCGCATCTCTATATATTGCAAAACCAAGCGAAGCTAATAATAGAGGCTGGTGCTCCGAGATTCAATGCCGAAACACCAAGATGAGTGTCGGAAAATGCACAGAGCCACAATCGCTCGAGTTTTTTTTTTTTTTACAGGGCATGTCCCTCCTCATTTAGAACCCATATGTCCTAAGTAACCAATTATCTAATCAACCCCCAAACTTTTCTTTTTTCCCACAAAAGAAAACAATAAAAAATGAAGGCCAACAAGAAGCTCGTGATTGCCACCATCTTGGCACTGATGGTTCCGCACGTCGTGCGGGCCATCTGCGTGCCAAGAGACACCTCGGATATCTCTGCGGCCTCCTCTTCTTCCACGTCCCCGACCTCGTCTCCGCTCTCGTCACCATCACCACAGAGTACTCCCAGCAGCGGTAGCGTGGCCCCAACCCCTGGCCCGGCTTTGTCCTCCCAGGCCGACGACAAATCTCCTTCAATCTCCCCGGTCTCCTCCTCGTCGGAGCCGCCCACCCCAAGCGCGGCTTCCCCCTCCCAGGGAGACGACAACACTCCTTCAATCTCCCCAAGCGCAGCTCCGTCCTCCGAGGGTGACACGGACTCTCCTTCACTCTCCACGTCAGCGGGCGCCCCAGCTGGTCTGCAACAGATATGCAGCAACACAGACTACCCGGAGCTGTGCATCGACTCGATCAAGCCCTTCTTCAGCGGGAACCCAGAGCCGATCAACGTGCTCGGGGTGGCGATCAAGGCAGCGACCATGCAGGCGAAGCTGGCCATAGCGATCGCGACCAAGATGGCGAACGCAGTGGGGGTGTCGCGCATGGCGTCCACAGCGCTCCAGGACTGCAGCGACCAGTACGAGGACGTCATCGACAACCTCCAGACGGCGATGGACGCGGTCAAGTCGCGCGACGTAGGGACCATCAACAGCATGCTTAGCGCCGTGATCACGGACTCGTGGACATGCGACGACGAGTTCGTCAACAAGAATCCGATGGCTGTCTACGAGGAGAAGCTCGGTAACTTGGCCAGCAACTGCCTCGCCATTGCTTCTCTGGTCAAGGACTAAACCAATCCTATGCTTGGTCGGAGATGGAGCTTCGGGATACGTATAGAGAGAACAATTTATGTACGTATATAAATTATAAATTTGGGTGCCCTCCTCCAAGCTCCGGGTGGAAATGTACCTTGTGTGGAAAGGTGACGACGCCATGTGAACTTCAAAAGGAGAGGTGTATTTATGTGAACTATTAGTTGTTTCATATTTCCTTAGTCGTTTTGTGAGCAAAGCTGGTCAGTAATTGTAACTTGGAAAATACTGAATGGTAATTTTTTTGTGGTTAAATACCTGTTGTTTAAGGGAAGGTTTGAATGATGATTTTTTGCCGTGAGTGTCGTGATATGATGGTCTTTGTATACAAAAGTAATAATAATTGAGTAATTAGTATTTCAATGTATCTTTGAATTTAGACAATCCGTAAATCTAAACTTTACCAAAAAAAAATATTGGGCTAACAATGCCTCCATGTATTAGTTGTATGGTTGTAGCAAATTTCTTCTTTAGTTGTATCGAGTATTAGGGCTACTGCACTAGGGCATCAGTTTGTATATAAACACCCTAAGTTATTCATAAAAATTATCTCTACAAAATCTACATATTATCAGAGCCAAAACAAAAGAAAAAAACTAGTAGCAAAGAGAAGTAATCTTTCTTTTTCCACCGAAAGACAAAAAAAAAAAAAGTTCCCGCAAAATGCCAACTCCGCCGATCCAAATCAACCGCACATAGCCATAAACAATGATCTATGAAAAGAAAAACAAGACCGATATGAAAATATATTAACTTAAGAATGAGATTACAAGTTCCAAACAATCCGGTATGAAACATAACATAAGAGGGAGAGAAAGTAAACATGACCATAATTATCGCTCATTACAACTATAGTGTTTTTCATCTTGCGAAACTAATGCAATTAACATATAGTGTTGAGTATACCAAGTAGAAGGACTATTATAAAATTGTCCAAGTCCCGAGGTAGTGAATAGAATTTCTACATTGATAGTTAACGGACTCTTTCGGGCCCAGTAATAACTAATACGGCTCTCCCCCACATTAGGAAAAAAGAAAAGGAAATTCGTAAAAATGGGAATCCCGCGGCCGAGCGACCTTGGCTTCCGAGAGAAAAATGAGAGAGGAAAAAGAAAAAGAAAAAGGAAAAAAAAGAAAAGTTGTAGAGATGAAGGAGCAGATAATAGAAAGGGGCTCCAACGACACGCTGGCTTAAAATGGGCGAACAACTCCTCCTTTCTTCTAGAACCATCGTCGAACGCGGAACACAGAGAAAGAAAGAGAAAGGTGCAGCTAGAACAGGACGCTTCTCCGTCTAGGGTTTTATTTTTAAGGTAACCCACCCCTTTCGCCGAACTATCTCTCGCTTCTCTCTTTTCATGCATTTTGATTTTTTTTTTTTTATTTTCTCCGATAATATCCCTGCCATGTTTTGACTCACTCGAGAACTCTGGTAACTTGGAACAGACACCTGCTTGTTAAATGCGCTTTTGATTTTGTTTCGTCGCTTAGAAACTGTAGCGGCATTGTACTGAATGGCCCGGGACGTTGCGGCTCTATAGTTTTTCAATTTTCGAAGCGAGAAAAATTGGATGGGCTGGGTTAGTCAAACTTAGGTTTAACCTTTTAGCAGTTGTTAGCGGTTATATTTGGCGGTGTCGGTGATGTCTTCTTCTTATTTGTGTTAGATATGTGATTTGTTTTTGGTTCTTTGTGCTGGAAACGGCTAATTAGCTTTTAGTATTTTCCATTATTAGGGCACATCAACAAGGCGGTTGCGTGTCAATGGATAGCTTTGGCTTCACTGCGAGGAAGTGTCGGAGTGCTGCATCTCGTCGGCCTTGTCCTGATGTGGGGAAGCTTTTGCGGAAAAGTGCGATGCTTCCACCGAATGGCGAATCTTTCGGTGACGGAGGCCGTGGGGGAGATTGCTCGTTTCGGAAAGCGGCTCCAGGTTCAGATGGGTTGAAGAGTGGAAGTCGGCCGAAGAAGCTTAAGCTGAAGCTCGGTGGATTGACTCATACCATACACCCCAAGTTTACACCAGAACCTTCCTTCAATGGTGGATCGTCTAGTTTAGATTCATCGGAACGTTCTGTCGTCCCTCAGCCTCGAGCAAAGTTGCTTGTTAAGGTAATACTGACCAACTAATCATTGTGATTCCTATTCCCTTCTTGCACATGAGACATTGTTGCTGTTGTTGCTAATTTGTTTTTGATCTGTTCATTTCTAGGTGATCTAGTCTGTTCTGATGTTCTTGACGTAGCTTAAGAATTTATTCTGTTATAAAGTGCATGTTATAGCTGTGACGTATTAGCCTGTGACCTAATGATTTTGATCTGGTTTTAGGGCCTTTCTGTAGTGATTCTCCCTATTTCCTGCTTAATTTTATGTTCTTTTCCCTTCATTTCAGTGGCGAAAACCTTGATCTGCTTTATTTTGGCTCTTCTGTTTCAACAAGTGTAGGGTCCAAGTACTGTAGGGGCCAACTTAAAAAATTTATCTGGAAAAAGTTTCCATGTGTACGAGACTCCTCAAATGGAAACAATACGCAGGAGCAAGCGGATTCCAAAGAGGCGGGTGATGGATGATGAACTTGATGTTGATGACAGCACATTGGACAAAGAGATCTGTTACCTCGGGAGACTCGATGCACCCAAAGTGTTTGCGTATTATGATGATGCGAAGGGTGAAAGAATTGGTATCAAAAGGAGGAGAAATGATGAGAATGTTGACAATCATGTGTCATCCAAGCTGGAAAAAAATGGCAGACAGAATTCAGATGATGATGATCTTAGATATACAGATAGCAGAAATGAATCAAGGCCTCCTAACCATGGTTGGTCGCTCAAGTCCGGAGGTGGTCATATCGAGTACCCGAATGGGTTACCTGCTCCCCCACCTAAAAGTAATTTCATTTTCAGTATGTATTCGTGGTTTTACAATTGGATTGTTTGTGTCCAGGAAGCTCATATTTTCATGTTGCTCTTCTAATAACAGAACACAAGGGGAAGCTCTCTGAACTGGAGCAGCAAGTAAAGAGAGCAGAGGCTTCTCAAAGACGTAAAATCCAGGCTGAGAAAACAGCTAGGGAGGCTGAGGTATGTGTTGCCTCATTTTCTTCTTTTATCAGTGCCTGAATTAAGATACAGTACAGTCTAACAGATCGCTGATTAGGAGGAGGCAATCAGAAAGATTCTTGGTCAAGATTCTGCAAGAAAGAAAAGGGAAGAAATGACAAAGAAACAGAATGCTCGGGTACTTGGAAGCGGCAGATCCTTCAATCTTCTCCTTTGTGCCGATGTTGACAACATTGTGATACTAAGCAGAACAATAATTTTTTGCAGCAGGTTGCCAATGGTGTACTTGGACCAAAAGCCATAAGATGGATCAATCGCCCTACTGGAAATGTTGTTGTTTTCGGCGAGAATGTTAGTCTGCCAGATATATTCAACTCCCTGCCGTGCAGGTACTTTAGGCTGTTTCTACATTTGTTCATTCTTTTATAGTGTATTTGCTAGCTTCCGTGTATGATGTCGCGTGTTGGATGATTGTAACATTGTAGTTATCCTCCGCCGCGAGAAAAATGTGCGGGTCCAGATTGCAGCAACGAGTACAAATATCGTGATTCTAAGTTGAAGGTTCCTCTCTGCAGTCTCCACTGTTACAGAGCTATACACCAGAGAAGATGGAATCACCAACTTCCTGCTGACTCTCTCAGATGCCAACTTTTTGTATAGAACCTACAATGATAGAAGTCCTGAAAAATTTGGGCTCATAGGATAGGTTCATTGCACAATTATTAGGGACCCCCATACGGGTTCGCACCAATTGTAGACATATACAATGATGCTTAGGCATGCTCTGGAATGAATTGATAAGCAGATGGTGTCATTTTTAACCCAATCAAATCTGCAGAAATGCTGTCTACTCTCTACAAAAAGGGGCATATGTAGGAGGAGGCACGTTTCTGGGGTAGATACAAAAGTATGCGCTTAATAATACTTGCACGATCTATCACGCTTAACAGCTGTAATGAGTAATAGATCGTTAGTATGTTACTTACAGAGGATTAATGACATTTACAAAAAAGACCAAAGCACTGTCCAATCTTCTCACTCTGACACAATCTCGGTTGAACCTCTTGTTTAACATCTTCTTGACCTTCGGAAAATTCCCTTCAAGAAGATATACTGTCCATTGCTGTCTAGGAACCATCCATGAAAACAGCACCATGCCCACTAGCTTTCATATACTTCTTCAACAAAAGAATAACGATGGCAATGGTCAGTCCCACAGCAGCCCATGTGAACAAGCGATCATCGGTGGGTTTTTGAACCCTCGCAAGTGGCCTTTGCTGGAGCTGATCAATTGAGTGACCTGGCGGAACGTCTCTCGTTAGAGCAGGTCCCGCAAGACCAGGATTTACAAGGTCAGGAGCCACCACGTGCACTTCCTCCGCCACCACTTGACCACCTTCCACTGGATGCTCTGGGACTGCAGGACCTGGGAGCGTCTCGCCAGCAGCTACAGCTGTGGAATCTTCAGCACTCGTATGAGCTTCGGCTTCTTTGTTTGCAGCATTATCCTGAGGACTCTCGGGCAAGCTTAGTTGGGGTACGGGTGGTGCCTTGCTCATCATATACTCGTGAATCTGCACACACAAACACCCTTCTAGTAACACTATGATTAATTGAGAAACCAGATAGAACAGGTGATGATACGGACACCTACCTCGTCGATGAGTCTCTGACGTTCAGGATTGCCAAATCTTGGAGCTGCCCCACGAGACTTCACGGCCAGTTTCTGCCTCTCTTCCTTCTTGTAATCCAATGAGCCCAAAGCCCCGTTTGGATCCGTCGGCATGAACGCAATGAGCGCCACAAGAGCTGTCCTGACTGCATTCAATTTAGACAAGTATATCAACACCCACGCAAGCCCTTATGAAAGACGGAATTTAAGAACTGACCGCCTAACCTTACCTTTCAAATTGAACTATCAATAAAATCGCTATTTGGTCAAAAAATGTACGAGGCGAACATTGAACAGAAGCATACGAAAACTCACCGCTCCAGGAAGGCTGCCAGTGCTCGGGATGGTGATTGGAAATGCTCAAGCAAATCTTGGTCTGCGTCTCGAACCGGCCATTCGGCTGAAACCCAAACCAATACAAACAACACCAAAGGGAGACTGAATCAGCTCACAAGCTAGCTAGCTAGATAGCAAGAAACAGGATAGCTAAGGGAACTAAACTAATAAAAAAGAGCTTCTTCTTCCATAAATAAAAAATAATAAATAAACAATAAAGAGTAATAACCGTCAATAACATAAAGGAAGGAGGCTTGAAGGGGTATTCGGCGGGCAACTGGATCCTCCCATGATAGATCCCTCCCTCGAACTCCGTGTCCCTCGGCCCACTAATTGCGAACTGCCACTCGAATATATTTTCCTGCAACCCACAATAACCGTCTCAGACCCCACTCCGATGTTTTTTTATTTTTCCTTCTTCCGGGGAAATCACTTTCCCGCGAAACAAATGGAATCTAATTTCAGCTCCTCCGACTCGATCCAGACGAGAAAGAAAATGATGGAGCGGAGAAATAAACAAAGGAGGAAAGAGAACCTCGAGAGGAAGGCTGATGAAGTCATCGGAGGGATTGGATTGCATCTCTTTGACCTCCTGTAGGATCCTCTTCACCGCTGGGTTCTTCCGATTGTACTTCTCCTCCGCCATCTCTCTCTCTCTGTTTCTTCTTCTCTTTTCCAATAAGGATCTGTTTGTTTGTTCGTATGTGATAAATATAATGCAAATATGGAATGGGATCTACGATAATTCGTTTCTTCGGTTCTCTCTAATATTTTATAGATTAATGTTTGGTTTTTGGCTCGGCAGAGTACATGGTTTCTGGTTGACACGTCATTTTATGTCAGTTCGCCTACGTGTCTAGTTCTCATTGGGCCGGTCAGTTTTTTGTCACTGAAAATATTTTTCTAGAATCGAAATATTTTATTATTGGGAAGAAAATACAGCGTTTGAAATTTGATTTTTTTTTTCCTTCAGAAAATTAACATTTAACTGAGAACTTTTCATAAAATTTTGCTATATAGAATCAACCACTTTGAAATTTAAGCATCTAATAACGAGCCAGGCTTGGTTGGATCTAATTCAACGGATAATGGAAGTCTTCTTTCACATGAGCTTGTCTCATCTTCCCCCGGCACCAAACAGAACCTCAAAACAAACCCAACGACACAAAACCAAGCAGCAAATTGTTGACTCGAAGAAATTGTTAACTTGGCCCGTTAATTGATAGATATAGTACTAATGGGTCCCTGCAAAAGGCCCAAAATGCCATCTTATGGGCCTTCCAACGAAGCGGTGGGGTTGACCATGAGATGGATACACGCATGGATGACTCCGTCTCCGACACGACACGACACGAGTCGAGTCGGGAGGAGGAGGTGGGACCGTGGAAAACGACAGAGAGTTGAGAGTTTAAGAGCGAGGACGGAGAGGAAAGGAGAAGAAAGATGGCGGCGGAGGGGATAATAGAGAGTTGGGTGAAAAAGCACTTGCTATTGTACACTGGAGCTACAAGGCACCCTTTTACTCTCAGCATCCGAGATGGCTCTATCGACTTCTCTTCTTTCAAACGATGGCTGGTTCGCAATTCTCTCTCTCTCTCTCTCTCTCTCTCCATTCTGGAATCAATCTGATGTCGCCCAAGATTGGAATTTGCAGGGCCAGGATTACGTCTTTGTGAGGGAGTTTATCCCTTTCGTTGCGAGTGTTTTGATTAAGGCTTCCAAGGGACCCACCAACTGTGATGAAGATATGGATGTCATATTGGGGGGTTTGGCTGCTTTGAACGACGAGATTGCTTGGTTCAAGCGAGAGACCTCCAAGTGGGACGTTCCCCTCTCTAATATTGCCGTCCACCACTCTAATCGCAACTATTGCAGGTACCATCCTCGGCCTCATTTCTCTCTCTCTCTCTCTCTCTCTCTCTCTCTCTATGGTCTTATGTTAGTGGTTTCGATCCTTAACCTGGAGAGAATGGGCCGAAAATGGAAGTACTCTACAACCTTTGGAAAGTAATTTGTGGCACTGGTTGAGCTCTATGTTAGTTCTTCAGGTTTTCTTACAAATCTAGTTTCAACATGTCAGGTTTCTAGAGAGTCTCATGTTTCCTGAAGTCCATTACGCTGTGGCTGCAACGGCCTTGTGGGCAATAGAAGCAGTGTACCGGGAGAGCTTCGCTCACTGCCTAGAGGATGGCAACAAGACTCCAGCAGAGTTGTACGAGGCGTGCCATAGGTGGGGGAACGAAGGCTTTGGTGAATATTGCCAGTCGCTAAAAAGAATCGTAAACCGCTCCCTGGAGCGAGCTTCCGATGATGTACTGGTAAAAGCTGAAGTGACTTTGCTGCAAGTTCTCGAACATGAGGTCGAGTTCTGGAACATGAGCCGCGGAGGAACTTGAATTAGTTCGTGTTTACAAAGCCTGTTGACATCAGTTTGTGAAGTGGGCTTGCAAGAATTGACATATTTGTTTTTTTTATGAGTGATGTATATTTATTGTAATATTTACATCCTAAGTAGTTCAATATCAACTGTCGGTCTTGTTAAAATTCTGCAAGGATAAATTTTGAGAGCACTAATCTAGATAGTTAATCGAAACTAGCGTGCATATAGACCTGCAGTGGTTTGTATAAAAAGAAATTAGGAGGCAAACGAGACCGAAATCGAAAACAAAAACAAAAAGAGCCCACGTCGATTACACCACACAACGACTAATTGAATTTCATTTGGCTGATAAGTTCATGATTAATAGAGAGAACGAGGACTAATCCTAAAAGGAGACAAATCTATAACTAGGCTAACTAAAGCCATTAAATGGGAATACTGACCCAGAAGCAGCAACAACAGGTGGTTGATAATTAAATGACTCCTGCAATAGCCAAGGATTAAGCAACATCTGTGGTTCCGAAAGTTCAAGTCGGAGGTGGTCGACCCAAACGGGTTGCCTAGAATAGTTGTCGATGATCAAGTTCAAGCGCCCCAACTGCCTTTCAAGCTTGGCCTTCTCATTGCTCAAGAGCCTATTCTCGGCCTCGACAACTGAATGAGCCTTCTGAGTGTTCGCTACCTTCTCTTTTTCGTCCGTTATGGCGCTCTTGAGGGAAGAAATCTCGTTGATCATGTCCGCTTCGTGCTTCTGCTTCCTCTGCCTAGATCGCTTCGCGGACTCCCTGTTCGACAGCCTCCGCTTCCTCTTCTTGTCGTCCTCTTCGGAAGACCCCGAGGAGCGCACCCTAACCACGCAGGATGACATGACAAGATTCGAGTCGGACAGAACTACGAAAGACGAGTGTGGGGTTGGTTTAAGAGAAGACGTAAAAGTAGTGTAGGAGAAAAACTGATACAGAGTGAGCAAACGGCGTTCGAGAGAATAGCCTCAAGCAGATCATATCATTGGTAATGCTTTCGGACGACGAAGACTATATATGCATTTATAATCAAGACAAGAGAAGACAGGCTGCGGGATTTGGATTAGGATCAGAAGGGGCTAAGTGTATTTATTGTAAAGGAGGAGGATCAGATTAGGATAATGGAGGGAGATATTTTTGGGACTTGGAAAACAAGTAAAGAACGATTTTGGTTTATTTTGTTTTGGTAAGTAAAGAACGATTTTGGTTTATTCTGTTTTGGTACCGGAGAGAATATATGAATCTTCCCATTTAAATGTGGCGGGATTTAGTTTATTCTTGGGACAAAACCAATGACCAAGTTTGGAGGTTTTGTTTAGGCTGTTTGCTTTGACGTGGATAAGATTTAACCAATTTGAACCAAAATAAGAAGACGGCGTTATTTATTTATTGTCCTGTCTTATTACAGTTCTTAAATTTGTGTGAAGATTTCATTCCCATATTGCGAAAGAAACGTGTTCTTAAAATGAGGTGCAAATAGATATGGGAGTTTCCTGATGTGGGCTAACCTAATATCAGTAATTTAATCATGATCTTTTTATATTATATGATAATATTTGAATTACCTATTTTGTATAATATTTATTATTTAGGAGACATAAAGTGGACATATGTGGAGCACTACGTCAAAAAAAAATATTACCTAGAATTAGGATAATTCTTCGGCAGACATTTTCATTAAACAAGACATTTTTTGTATCCATTTGAAAATGAAACTAAAAACTACTTTGAAGGAAAGGATTGAGGAGATTATTTTCCAGCGAAAAGAAAAGACTCACTCGTGGATGTGAGGATTTTATACTACGGCAAAAAAAAAAAAGTTAATACAACACTATTTCCTAATACATGTTTTTTATAAAACGTGGGACAAAGCATTAACAGGTCCGGATTGTGTCCACATTATGGCTAGGCCAGCAGCACCATTTTGACAAAGAAAATGGGCCGATTACATTTAGTGACAAATTATAATGATAATAGAGATTATATAGGAGCACTTTTGGAAACAAAAAGATTATTAAAATATTTTAAACGCTAAGAAATGGTATGTTTCGTAAAAAATGGTACACTTTGCTGTAATTTTAAATAATATGAGTTGTCTATCACTTCTTCCATCAATTGTGAGAAAAACCATAAATAAAAAAAAAACCAAGCAACTAAATGCGTGTTTTCTTTTATTGTGATTCAATTTATATAACTATTGAAAAACAAGAAACTTCAAGTTGGCACAATCCAATAAAAAAAATCAAGCGATTAAATAAATATTTTCTACTATTAGTCAATTGAATTTATATTATTAATTAAAAAAATCATGTTGGCTCGATCCAATGAACAATGATATACATACGACGAATTATAAAAGATTCAAACTCGTAACTTTTTAGTCAAACTATGACCATGTCTTCATGAGTTCATACAATGATTTGTTTATAAAGTTTACTTTTAATTATATAACGGATCAGTACATTCAAGCTACATAGACTAAATATGTTTCTCTTTATTTGTACGTTAGTTCCTTGACTGTTTCTTACACCCGTATTCAGTACACCACATATTGTAAGAAGCTTCGGATGGATATTTGATTCAACGAACAAGTGTCAATTCATCTCCGGAAATAGAGTGCTCGTAGGTTTAACTAAAAAATTCGAATTAGTCGTATGAATACACACCAGATAAGATAAAAATAAAGTAGAAGACAAACCAACCAGATCATACGAGAAAACAACAGGAGCCTACATTCATAAAGCCATACTGCAACTACGTTAAATTTGCAGATAAGGTAATTATAATTTAATTACACACGGCTTTATTCATTAGATATAATAACAATCAGTCAAATCCTAAAAGTTGACTAAATCTATAACTAAGCTAACTAAAGCCCTAAAACTGGAACATGGACCCAAAAGAAGAAGCACCATCAACAGGTAGCTGATGGTTAAATGACTCCTGCAATTGCCAAGGGTTTTGAAACAACAAGTCAGAAGAAGCATCAGCATCAATAGAAGGTAGCTCATAATCGAATAACTCATCGAATTGCGAAGGCTCCATGGACATGAATCCAGAAGAATAACCAACATCATGGAACTGCACAGGGTTCTGTGGCTCCGAAAATCCGACGTGGTCGAACGGGGAAGGTTGCACTACATAGTTGTCAATTATCACTTTAAAGCACTCCAACTGCTCCTCTAGTTTGGCCTTCTCATAGCTCAAGAGCTTGTTCTCGGCCTTCAAAACTGAAAGGTCCTTGTCCATGTTCCGATACTTGTCGAGCTCCTTCTTGTTCTCTTCGTTGATGCTCTTCAAGGAAGCGTTCGCCTTGATCAAGTCCATTACGTACTGTTGTTTCTTCTCCCTCGACCGTTTCGCGGACTCCCTGTTGGACAGCTTCCGCTTCATCGTCTTCTCGTTCTCTCCGGACGAACCTGGCGAAGAGCTCACCCTTATAATCGACATGACAAGACTAAACAAGTGAAAACAAGAAGTAGTATGGAAGGAGGGCGACGGGATTAGGATTAAGATTTGGATTAGAAGGGGAAGGTATGCTAAAGAGGATTAAGGGTACTTAACTACTTATAGTGAAGTTCGAGGATTGGATGATAGTTGATGAAGGCACTTTTGGGAAAAAGAAAACATGTTAAGGTAGGACGTGTTCATTCTGTTTCTGGACCCGAAGAAGAACAGGAATCTTCCATTTTAGTGTAAATTTTGAGGAAAAAACGAGAGACCGAGTTTTTTTGGATAGCTGTTTGTTTGATTTGGATAAGATTTCACCAAGTTGAATAAGGAAGAATTCACTAATTTACTTATGGTCTTCTCATATTACAGTTGTTAAATATACGTGAAGATTTGGATCCAATTTTGTGAAGAGATTATATGGGTTCCTTACATAATTTGCAAAGAAATATAGGTTCCTATGATCTCTCCTAAAGTGAGGTGCAAAAAAGGGGAGTTTTGCTGCTGTTGGCTAACAGGAGACAACATGAAAAGGAAACTGCATTGTCGGAATAAAAGCAAAGGATCGATGACGAAAGATTTCTCAAGCGTGGATATGAGGATTTTTTTTTCTCGCGTGAATCGTTAAACCAACATTATTTTTCTATCTTATTTTTTATGGTTTAATACAAATTTGAGTTGAATATGATACATTTTTTCCAATCAATATTTACTAATCTATGAAATCTATGGTAAAACAAAAAAAAATTGTACGAAAAAAGAAATACTTTTGCAATCCTTAGTTTGACTAATTTTATGTTTAGATTGTATGATTTAAAATTTTATATGTAAGTCAAGTAATTTCATGAATATCATACTATTTTTTATTAAAAAAACAAAAAATTTTAAGATTGTTCAATATTAATTTAGTTCAATGTACTGAAATATTAAGAATATGAATCTAGTTATTCAAAGTATTGGATCTACCCATTGAATTTCGAGGGAAAAGATTGATCATCTCTATGGGATTAAATTCCGAGTTCGATCCTGTCAACTGTTTGAAATCCACAAACCATTCCGACCGACGGTCTTAATATTTATATATTAGAGATAGATAATTCTATCTCTATTCTGTATTATGCTACATCTATCGAATTACTTAGTTTAGATCCCTATGATTAAACCATTGGATGTGCTCGGACTTTTTTTTTTAGATTCTAATCCCCAAGCACTACCAAAATCTTTCAAATTCTTTCTTCTCCGAATTTGTTGATCTTCCCATTCATTCCATAGGAATGGTCACGAATCTGATCAATTACTCTTCGCTACTCCGTTCGTTCTCTAGACTCATACTCGCTACGCATTCTAGATAGTTAAAATAAGATTCAAATTTCTAGTATTTCATCTTCAAGAACTACTATATTGGATTACATAATGACAATGAAGCATGTTAAGTGAAGTAGTTAATATTATTTTGTAGGTGCTACTTTGATAAATGTTATATAGTTTCTTTCAAAATGTTCCTGGTTATAAATTTATTAAAGTTATTCGGGAGTAATAAACTTTTACTAATAAGATGTCCAATGACTAGAAGATATTGTTTAAATAATTATTGAAAACTTGTTTGAAGATGAACTGGAGATGGTATAGTACCATTACAATCTGTTACGCTTAAACAAGCAATAATAGCATCAACGATCCATTTTAATTATTGGTATTTTTGTAAAAGTTGCCCTGATAGTTAGCCTACAGGGACTACTTAGTTCATTTTTCAAATATCAAGGATTAATCAATAATTATTTGTTTTTATTAATCAATTTATTCAAACATCAGGAACTATGACTATTTTATTCTTAATCAAATGATGATTGTTTTATATTAGGTGACAATATTTGAATTACTTATCTTTTTATAATATCTAGGAGACGTGGACACTGTGCTTGGCAGAAAAAAAAAGTGGACCTATGGCGACCACAAATTACAGAATTTAATACGGAGAATTAGGCAATTTTCGGCGTACATTTTCATTAAACCGAATACCATTTCAAGGAAAGGATTAAGGAGATTATTTTCAATAGAAAAGAAAGGATTCACTAGTATAGTGTATGCGAGGATTTTATTTTACCGCGACAAAAAGTTAATCCAGCATTATTTCCCAATACATCTTTTTATTACACGTAGGATAAAGCAAGAACATGTCCGGAATGTCTCCCGATTATATATGAATAAAAAATTATATTAATAATATTTTCAACGCGGACAATGTACATGCCGCGATTACTAATAACCTCTTGGCCGAGCAGTATTACATTTACATAAAAAAAATGATTCCCCCAACTAATTATTAATTAACTGATTTTAGTTAGGTGTCAGTGGTCTATCATATATTCGATGAATTATCCAAAAATATTGAATAATAAGTGACCGTGTGTTTTCTCTATATTATTATTAGGGTAAATTACCCCCAGGTCCTTGACTTATGATCGTTTTTGTAGTAGGGTCCCTGGATAATTTGAATTAGATATAAGGTTCTTACTTTTTGAATTAGTATTAGTCTCGGGTCCCTAATATGACCCTTCTTGAAGCACGGGAGATACTGTTCATCTTCTTCAAGCTTTTGGATTTTTAATTAATGAACTACAAGCACAGATTCTTCAAGCATGGATTTTTAATTAACGAAATACAAGCACAAATTTTTAATTCACCCCCTCCATTTCTTCATCCACGGTGATTAATTGCTCCCTTCCTATTTGCGATATTTGGGTTGCTAGGGTTTGCTGTAATTTCCATTGAGAGTTTCAGTTGTTAAGGTTTATGATTTCAGGTGTTCGGGAATAAAAAAAAAGTGACCTAGCAGCCGTGGAAGTTGTTGTTGGCGAGGATGATGACGGAGACCAGCGAGTTCCCGAGGTTGTCCAGTATGTCAAAGTGGAACCTGTTGTAGTTGATGAAGATGGCATCTAAGGGCTTGTCGAAGAGCTTTCCAGGGACGGGGCCCTCGAACTCGTTAAACCTCAGATCTAGGAACTTGAGCTCTGGCGATGTCATCGTGGTTGAGGTCGATGCTGGCAATGGTCTGAATAGGGTGGTTGTCCAGCGCCAGAGCACAGAACACACCGGCATAGTCGTCGCAGACGTTGGGCCCTACCCATGAGGTAGTTAGGTTGAACGGGTCAGAGAGGATCGACTGCTTCCATGCCTGGAGTGCCATGTAGGCATTCCGGATGTGAGGGTTCTCAAATACCAAAGTGGGGTCCACCCTCACGTTCTTTCCCCGGTCGTCGTACTCTCGCAGTAGTAGAGAAGCTGTCGGTGCTGGATGTAGATGGCCTTGGCGTTGGTGAGAGGCCCATTGGATATCGTCGATAGAGCTCTGGTGAGGAACGAGGCAAGGACGATGGTGAGGCGAGGAAGAAGGCGAACCTTGTTGTCGGTGATGGTGATGGTCTTTTTTTTATTTTTATTTTTTGCTTAAGGGTATCTTAATCAATTCTATGATAAAAAATAAAAAAAAATTGATGATGTCAGCCATGGACCTTATATCAATATTTCGTTTTAAAACAAGGATCTTAAATCTTATTCAAATAACTTAGGGACCCTATTACAAAATCAGTAATAAGACAGGAACCTGAGGGTAATTTATCCTTATTATTATGATTTAATATATAATATTATTGAAAAACAGAGAATTCCAAATAATAGGGGAAAAGCCTTTCATTTCCGTCAAATGATTGGTCGGATCCAATAAATATTACAAATTTAAGTGATTAACCACATTTTTTCTACAATTTTGATTGTGATTCAATTAATATTATTTAAAAAAAAGAAATTCAAGTTGGTGCAATCCAATACAATATCAACCAGCAATAGCACACCCTACGACGAAATGATACATACGTGGAACACGATGGTACACATCTCGAACAACTGACATTTTAGTTAAATTAAATTGTGTCCTAAACTCTTATTAATAATCCACGGCTTTATCCATTAAATCAGTCAATCCTAACAGTTATGGTCTAGCTGGTTGGTTTGATGTGGATAAGATTTCACCAATTTGTATCAAAATAAGGAAGTAAGAGTTCATGAATTTATTTATGGTCTACTCGTATACAGTTGTTAAAATTTTCATGAAGATTTGGATCCAGTTTTGTGACGAGATTAAATGGTTCCTAAAACAATTTGCAAAGATATACGGGCTCCTAAAATGTGGTACAAAAAAGGGGAGTTTTCAACTTTTCATCTTATTACACTCTTTTCCTTTGGCGATGAAAACTTTAGATTTTTCTAGGGAGACGCTTTTCTTTATGATTTTTTCTATTGAATTTTATCTTAACAAAATTTTGAGGAAATTGATGATCTAATTCCAATTGGATTGGGTTGGAAATAATACTATAAATATACCCACCTTATGAAACAAGGAAACCGAATTGTTGTTTTAAAGGAAATGATCAATGCAGAGAGATTTCCGAATCGTGGATATTGTGATTATAATTTTCCGCGTGAATCATTAATCTGATATCATTTCTTGATCTATTTTTCACGGTCTAATCCAAATTTTATGAATATGATAAAAAATTCTGATAAATATTTAGTAATCTAGAAAACACGTTGGGTAAAGAATAGAATATAAAACAAGGGTGGACAATATAATCCCTACGGATTAGTAGGGCTGGGTTGGTTGATTGAATCAGCTGAAGCCCAATAACCTAATGTTGGGACAAGAGGAGAACTAGCATACAAATTATTATTGCTATGGGATGGAGTGTCCCAGATTTTTTAGATATAGATTGAGAAAGGAGTAATGACTAGGTGAATTATGTTGAATGTAGTATTTATTTTCCAATATATTAGTTATATATTAACAATCCTTATTAGATAATTGATTATCTTTTGATAATTTGATAGGCCAATTTAGTACTTAAATTATGCATTCATGGGCATAAGGAGATATTAGTGATGACCAATAACATTTGAAGCATAAAAAAATCTGAAATATGTTCACAAAGTTTACGATGATAACAATACATCGGCTCCGTTATGTAATGCAATTTTATAGTGGTTGCAGTTTCTGAATAAAAATTATATTATATAAATATAGAGCAAACTTTGTGTTAGTTTTAAATTCTGATAAAATCAAAAAGAAACAAAGAGATGATGATAGTACGAACGTCGTATGGAAAAATTAATGAACACTTGGTCTAACGGTGAGAAAAAGGTGAAACGGAGAGTGACCAGATTCGAAACAAAATTGTAATATGGTTGAACTGGAAATTTCTGGTATAACGATGGAGGTGCGAATCGAATATTAAAGAATAATTTAATTTATTAGACAAATATTAAAATCAAATATTAAATTTCTTTTGTGTTGATATTTTAGATATTTTTTATAATTTTATTTGAAATTTCAGCATGAAAAAAAATTGGACTATTTCTAGATTTGAGAGTATCATCCTTACGCAGGGCCATAGTCATGCTAATATCGTTCCAATTTTATTGGATGTCCCCGGAGGGACAAATTGCTCTCTGCTTCGTGCGTCATTATAAACTGAGTGTTTGATGGTGTTTCAAGCGATGTGGTACCAATTTGCACGAGGACAAAAGCGAACACAAGTACGAAAACGAAAGATTGGGCTTTTTTCTAATACTCCTTAACACTAAGGCCCAATATAAGTACTTTGATAAAGTCCAGGCCCACCATCACCACCGCCATGCCATGCACCAAGAGAAAAAAATAAAGTAAAAAACCAAAACGGTATGCGATAATTTTCCTATTTATTTTCTTTTTCTTCCCGATTTGGAGGGGGGCGTTTGGTTTTCCTCTCTCTCTCCATCTCTTTTCTCCACTCTCCCTCCGCCGGAAGACTCTGAACAGAACTCAACAAGCGATAATTCCAAACAGGACGCTTTATCGAGCTCCCTACCTGTAATCTAAAACCCCTAAATAACGACCGCGCGTGTGACCCGCTCGCCGTGAGAACGCGCTACGAGCTTCGAGTTCGGGGATCCCCACCACCGGCTTCACTGGCTCTCCGCCGGCCCCTGTTCATAGACGGCGTCGTGCCGCATCTAAAACGTACGCACTAAATCGAAGAGCAATTGTTTGCCCTGTGACTCTCCCTCTCTTTTTTTCTCTTTCCGGTTTTCTACTGTTAATGGCGGTTATTTTTCTTCGGGGGACTCTTGCTTGCTGTCGAAGTTAGGTTGCTGATAGGGTTTAGAGTCACTGCCATTAGACGCGTCGTTTTGCTTCGGTATTGTGGTTAGAATTATTGTTCTAAATCGGATTTCCATCTGCATTCCCCTCTATTCTCTCGTGTTTTTTCTGTTTTATAGTTTGTTTGGCAGATATTTTCTTTGCGGGACTCGTGCTTGCGCTTGAATTTAGGTTGCCGTAGGGTTTATGGAGGTGCATTGTTGACTATACAGATATTGAAATTAGGGTTTTGGTTATGAACGTGATTGGGATTTCACTTGTTTGGCTGCTGTAGTGTAGGAGCCAGATTTCATCTGCCCTGTCACTATCTCGCTTAGGTTACTTTGTTGTTGCTGTTGTAGTGAAGTTGTTGTTTCCTCAGTTATTGGACTTTGCATTGCCGAGTTGCTGTCCAGCCTATTGAGAGCTCTTCTTGATGTGATTCAAAAGGCAGAAGTTTGGTTTTGTTTGAGAGTTGAAGCGAGTCTTGAATTAGCCAGTTTATTCCCGTTGCAGAATATTGGTTGGATCTGTTTCCAAGGCCTTGTTTTCTTTTTAATGTTCTTGGAGTACTTGGGTTACCCTTGTAGGTGGGGTTGGATGTAGCCAGAGTATGAGATGTGATGTACCCGCCCCGGTAATTCAATATAAAAATACTGATGATCACTTTGACTGAATTGGGGTTTGTGTTTCAGATTTCTAGTATCTCATTTTACTTTAATAGGATACAAGTTAGTCACCCGTGAAATATCTCTATGCCTCTGTGGTACAGGAAAATATGGCCCTGCGAAAAAATCTTCCTCAAGGTGATGCCCCTTCGGAGGGTCTGAAGCCTCTGAATATTTCGAGCGAGGCACAAGGGAATGCTGACGTTGTTGATCCAGTGCCGAAGTGGCCGACGGATCCCCATGTAAACATTGACCTTTCGGAGGTATATTTTTTGATTGTGCATTTCCTATCAGCTGGTCCTTGTCAGCAAACTTGTGGGCAGTTGTGGAATGAACTTCTGGAGCATCAACTTTTACCTAGAAGATATCATGGCCTGTATTCAAGAAGTGGGCAACGTAGTGGTTACGAAAATGATGATGGCACCTCCTTCCCTCTAAGTTATTCTGAGTTGGTGGAGAGGTAGGTTTTCTTATTACCTGGTGTTCCCTGTCTTTCTTGCTCTTTGCATGTGGGATAAGGGGAACTTAAAGTATTTGCATGGTTGTTCATATGCAGACAGATGCATATGAGGTGACTATGTGTATGAATGCTCAATAGAGATCATGTTGGCAGTTTGTATACTGTATTTGTTAAGGATTTGCTGTCATATAAAGTTTGAGTTTCAATCTTTGTTGGAAGATTAATTAGTGGGACGCTGTTGCAATCTTCCAAGTGCAAATGTTTAGATATTCCATTACCTTAATTCATTTGTGATCGTGAACACACCATTTTCTTGTTTAAGAGTGAGAACTTGGCTTAATTTGGCAACGACTACATCCAGCACTATTTCTCTCTTAAACTGGCATGCACCTTACTTGTTGTAGGTATCCTCACGTCGAGAATGACCATCTGGTGCAGCTTTTGAGACAACTGTTAGTTAATAAAATTCCTAGACCTGGATTCGTAAAGGATTACAAGGTTCCAAATGCAGCACATGTTCCCACCATTTTGGGAACGGGCTCTTTTTCACTTTTATGTGGTAGGTGACTCGTAGTTAACTTATGATGTCAACTCATCATTTTGAAGATGCTAACTCTACGATATTTCTTGATGTCATAATTGTTTTCGATGAATATAAATAATGAAGCTCTTGTATCCTTGTCATTTCTGTATATTCTAGAAGCTCTTGTATCCTTGTCATATCTGTATATTCTAATTGTAGCCAATTAAACTGTGTAGATGATGGGGATAACAGAAGAGTTCAAGAGAAGCATCGTACCCCACCTCATATGCGTTGGCCGCATATGCGTGCGGGTCAAGTTCATGGACTCAGCTTGCGGGAAATTGGGGGTGGTTTTCCAAAGCATCACCGTCCACCATCAATTCGTGCTGCATGCTATGCTATTGCAAAACCATCAATGGTGGTACAGAGAATGGAAATAACCAACAAGTTGAGGGGACACAGGAATGCTGTCTATTGTGGTATGATTAGAGTGGATGTGATTTGGTTCATGTTGTTTCCATGGGACGGCCTAGCCTTATTATATTTTACCAAACCTATGAACCGACCAACACTATGGTTGCACCTGTGCTGTCAAGCCTACTCATCAGGGTCTCATATTTTGTCAGATTGCCCTGAGTTTTCCCTACTGTTCTTGCAGCAACATATGATCGGTCGGGAAGATATGTTTTCACAGGTGCAGATGATCGCTTAGTTAAGATCTGGTCTATGGAAACTGCATTTTGTTTGGCCTGCTGTCGCGGACATGAAGTAAGCTTGAAAATATAATTTTGGGTATAGCTACAAATAAAGTTATCTATTCAGCAACTGCATGTTTAATTTGCATTACCTACTGTGCTTTCATATAGGGTGACATTACAGATTTAGCTGTGAGTTTTAACAATGTTGTTGTGGCATCAGCTTCAAATGATTGTGTGATTCGAGTGGTGAGCTTCTTTTCTTTGACAATTTTTTGTACACTGCTATTATTTCCTTTTCCGTAATTTTTCTTCTTGGTATTAGACTGAAATTATGGGACTTGCAGTGGCGTGTTCCAGATGGAAGTCCAATATCTGTTCTCCGTGGACACACTGCTGCAGTTACTGCCATTGCATTTTGTCCAAGGCCTGGGGGGTTGCACCAGCTTTTATCGTAAGAACAAAAATCTTTATGACTTACTTCTTATTAAGAGTTGAGTCTTAGTCAGCAATTTTCTGGCTCTCTTTGTTAAGTGGAAGTGGTTACTAGTGGTGAGTCACCATTTTACCTTTGACTAATACCTTATGCACCTTGGAACTCGAATTTTTTTAGTCCTGGTTTATCAGTCTGAGTTTTTTGTAGCTTCTCTTTTTGAGTTATGTCATGTGTTCAAAAGATGTATTTCTCTAGGCTTGCCATCTCGTTGTGGACTAATTTTTTTTTGTAGATCCTAGAGCAAAAGTTTCAAGGGTGCACATTTTGAGATGTATTATGTATAGTGTTATTAGATATTCAACTGTGTGGAATTATGGGTCTAGACTTTCAACCACACTTTGGTGGACTGTTACAACGGAAAAAATCTATCCGCTATCACATAACATGTAGCTCACGGACGGAGTTGCCAGGTCGTGAAGAATGAAGTTTTAAGAGCAAAAAGCTCCTAACCTGAGGAACTACACTGTGTCTTACGCTTGCTGCATTTAATTGATGAAGCTTTGGTTGTGCACTATTATTCCATTTTTTGGTATACTCTTGAGTTTGATATGAATTCCGATATTTGGAGTATGTTGAGTTGCATTGCAATCAATTGATTTTCTAATCCTATCTCCTCCTATGATTTTCACTATGTTTAATTGATCACATTTGGAAGGTAAATCAAGATCAATGTGTACTATTAAGATAACTCAGACCCTTCAGACCCTTTTGCAATCTTAACTGATTTTTCAGCTAGCTACGCCTTATAGTATCTACGCAAAAGGCTTTTGTATTGATGCTTGATAATTAACCATAGTAGGGTTTGGTTTTCTCTAGGTCCTGAAGCTGATTAATTTGCTGTGCTTATAACATCAACATTCTGATCAAAGGTACAATGTAGACATTCTTTGTTACTGCCTGTAAGTGGCCTCTCTTTTGCTTCTGCAGATCATCAGATGATGGAACTTGCAGAATATGGGATGCTAGGGTTGCTCAGGTTAATCCACGGATTTTTGTGCCAGCGCCAGTAGTCAATTCAGGTGATTGTTAACTCTGAGCTGAACAGTCGCTGTATTCTTTCTGTCACTGAACTAGGTTTTTGCAACATCTGTAGGGAAGATGGATGGTGCATCCACTAGCAGTGGTCCGCAGAGTCAGCATCAAATCTTTTGTTGTGCTTTCAACTCCAGTGGAACTGTATTCGTCACCGGAAGCTCTGATCATCGTGCCAGGGTACTTTTAATTTTCTATGCACCGTATCTTTGCCTTGTTGTATGGGATGAAGGAAATAACAGTTTGTTACTTGCAGGTATGGAATGCTTGTAAGCCCACTTCAGAGGATCCTAATCAGCCATCACATGAGATGGATGTCTTAGCGGGGCATGAGAATGATGTCAATTATGTTCAGTTTAGGTCAGTTTTTTAGTTGTCCAGAAGTTTCAATTGTTACTTTTTGTACTGACATAGTTTACTGCGTCATTTTGCAAGTGGGTGTGCCATTTCATCTAGAGTGTCTCTAACCGATGGCTTAAAGGACGAAAGTGTTCCTAAATTTAGAAATTTACGGTATGTGATCATCTGTTTCCTCCATTTTCTTCTTTCTGTTGTGGACATCAGCTGACCTTCACTTTGCAGTGACACATTTGATTAACTGAATACATGTTATCTTCAGGTTCTCACATGAAAACATTTTGACTTGTTCTCGAGATGGCAGTGCAACAATATTTTCCCCCAGATCCCGTAGATCACATGTGAGCTTGCTATTTTGCTCTGTCATGTTCTGTCCTGCCTTAGTTTGTTGCAAGCATATTGCTTAACATTTTTGACAGCTTCACCTTCTGTAGTTTTGTACTTCTCTTTAGTGATAGTCTGTGAAACAAAATACCTTTTAGGGAAAAGCTCGTTGGGTGAAACAATTCCATTTGAAAGTTCCTCCTCCACCTATGCCCCCTCAACCTCCACGAGGGCCACGTCAACGGATTCTTCCAACACCCCGTGGTGTGAATATGATCATCTGGAGCCTGGATAATCGTTTCGTGCTAGCTGCTATTATGGGTATACTTTCTGATTGTTCTCATGTTGCTGGTCATGAATTTGACTATCTATTTTATAACATTAATGAATTTTCATTTGGATTTGTGCCCTTCTTTTCCTTTCCTGGAATTGTTTTCTTGGTCATAATGGAAGATATGTGCTGTATTTCTTTTTGGTTATGTTTCTCTCCGTATTATATAGACGAATTGGAAGTGGAATATAGTCTTTCTGTCCTGCACGAGTTTCTATTATTTCTTTTTTCTATTTCTTTTGTATTTACATGACACTTTCAAGGTGTGTTTATATTGGTAAAATGAATTCTGGGGGAAGATATATGAACATAACCTGCAGAGCATTTGGCTGACAGTTTTGTTTCAAGATGTTTATATTGTTTGCTTTTTACCTGAGGTACTTGCTCATTTTGGTTGGAGTAAGTAGTAGAAATTCGGCAGTTCTAAGTTGGTCTGGCAGCCATGCTACCTGCAAATAGTTAACACCTATGTAGATCTTGAATTCTTTTCTTTATCAATTGATGTTCCACGAAATAGAAAATAGATTAAACTCTAGGCTTATATTTTTATATTCAGGAGAGGAAAGACATGTTTATGTTAAATGGGAGTTATTTACTTACTTTTCCACGCAATATTCATTACTTGGAGAGTTACATCTATTACTGTTCCCTGAGAATCATCCTGTGCTATTTGTTCTATCTAATTGTATTTACCAAGGGCCATGTTGCTTGCGCTTGAGCTTAGAATGTCTTCTAAGTGCAGATTGCAGAATATGTGTTTGGAATGCTGCTAATGGTGAAGTTGTACACAAACTGATGGGTCATACTGCATCTGTAAGTCATTCTTTCATCATGCCCTGTACCCCCACATGGCTCTTTCTCTAGTCAATTGAGTTCTCATTGGGGCTTTTTAGCCAAAAAAAAGTTCTTTATTGGAGTCTTTGGCCTCTTTTTCTCTCTCTACGATATGCAGTCCACCTTTCTGTTACCTTCCATCGTTGGTTGTTTGAATGGATGAAGCAAGATGCTTTCGTGTTTGTTTCTTGATTGTTTATGCTTGACTGCACTAAATTTATTGGTTCATGTGTTTATTTCACTTATGATGTTGGCTGCTGACTTTGATGTGTGTGACAATAGCTGTTGCTTTCGTGACAGACATATGTTCTTGATGTCCATCCTTTAAACCCTCGAATTGCAATGAGTGCTGGTTATGATGGAAAAGCTATTGTGTGGGATGTGAGTTTCGAGTTTGCTCTTT
Organism: Hypericum perforatum; assembly: GCA_012979155.1. Lineage (NCBI taxonomy): Eukaryota > Viridiplantae > Streptophyta > Magnoliopsida > Malpighiales > Hypericaceae > Hypericum > Hypericum perforatum. The sequence continues at coordinate 1,072 of SOPF01028014.1, read as the reverse complement.
TAACCTCCTGTTTTCTTCTTTTATTTTTTTTTAAATTTTTTTTCTTCTCCACCTTCAGATATGGGAGGGTAAATCCATCAGGATCTATGAAGTTTCTCCTTACAAGTTGGTCGATGGGAAGTTTTCACCGTAAGTACATGACTGGAATCGACTTACGACTTTCCACAAGTTATTTTGTGGCTTAGATATCATTTCAATTCTTTGATTTGTCCAGATGGAGCTGTAGCATTATTCTTATGGAGGGTTGGTAAACTGTAGCTTTATTCCCCTAATGCCACTTACTAGCGATAATCTTTCTTCCTTAACAATCTCTTTAGCAAATGGGATCTCTCCCCCTGAACTTTTGCAGAGCTCCCATTGATGTTGTTTCAAAATTACCTGTTGTAGGGTGGGAGAATTAGCTTTATCTTTGCTTTGGATAGCAATTTACTGATTTGACATGCTGCGCTGTTCTCAAAGACCAGAACAACCAATTTAGCTAAAATAGTGACTCAGTAGTAAGTCATTTGATTAGTGACCTGTTGGTCATGGAAACTGAAATCTTGCATTTCCTGCTTTCTAATGTGCACACCATTCCTGTACCCACCCATCACCCATGAATGCTTGTGTTCCTTTCAACTTGCAGTCTTTTGGTTCTTGTTTCATGGTTAGCTCTCCTCCTGTTTTTTCATTGCTGCCTTTTTATGAATGGTTGGGCAATTCTCAAGTTTGAATACAACAGAGAGTTTTCTAGCTCTCCTAGATCAAACGGTCAAATGGATGATCTCTGACCCTAGATTTGCCATCCATTAATTTTGAGTTCCACAAAGTAACTCATTATGATAACTATGATCTGTACAAAAGAAATGACAGGCTGAGGATGGAAGCTCTTCTTTCTGTCATGGCTTTCGTCTTGAGCAGTTCATAATTGAATGCATTCATAATTTCCTATGTGATCCTAGATAAAATTTTATGACTCTGATCCAAGATCCTACACGAGACCTTAGTACTTTTAGCTCAAATAGAAGGATTTGCTATGTGCAAACTGTCAATTAGTATTTTCTAGTGCTCCATCATTGTAAAATAAATCCTG
>SOPF01028013.1:0-19860 GCA_012979155.1 Hypericum perforatum | reverse complement strand
AAGTTCCCAAACCTAGCTGATGCAATCGGTGCAAACCCTCCAAAACCACCTAGACCCCCCATAAATCCGAACCCATGAGGAGCGAAATTCGGCTCCATGGCAGGAGGAGGAGGAGCTGTCTCGGGTCTCTGCCCTGCCGGACGGTTAGGAATGTTGACGCCCGGAACGGACTTCGATCTCGGGTCAGTCGGCGTCTTCCCCCTACCATACAACGGAACCAACTTCTCCTCTTCGACCAACGCCTTACAAACGGGGCATCCCCGGGACTGGGAGTGAAAATGCAGCCACTTGTAGAGACAAGGCCAACAGAACAGATGGCCGCAAAGGGTCACGATCGGATCCTGAGCCAAGTCGAAGCAGATATTACACTCGAAGTTACCCGCATCACCATTCGAATTGCTCGACAACGATGGGTTTTGGGGCGCCCAGCTCGTCGATTCCCCAAACCCACCCGCCATCTCTGTCCAAAACCACCAACCCCCCCAAACAATTCTCGAATCCCTATAACCAAAATAAAACCATAGAATCCGAAAATTACACCTCGAAACAAGTCAACGCCGGGGAAAATTCAACCCCTAGTGCCAATTTGATTCAATCAGAAGCTGAAACGCGAGGATCGACCAATCTCGAAACACAGCAAGCAAAAAAAAAAATGGAATAAAAAAAAATATCAGAATTAGAAACGACTGACCTTAAATTTTGTAAAAATAACGATGAAATTGAGAAATTCAGACCGACCGATTTAATAACCGATCGATCCAAAACCAAGATCGACAAATCGAGGGGACAACGACTTGAGATGATTAGAAGTCTCCAGATCTTTATTTCTTCTCTCTAATTTTCAATTTTTTTTAAATCTTTTTGTTGATTTTTCTGAAAAGGGGATTCCTTTCTTCTTCTTCCCTTCTTCAATTGCCTTCCTCCGTCTTCCCCCATTCCATTTCCTATGATTAGCGCGGAAAAAAAGTACTCCGGTTTTTGGGGGCGGTTTTTTTGTACGGAAACGGAGATATGTACACGTGGCAACAATCTGGCGGGTTGGAGGTGGTTTCTAGTTAATTGTTGTCTCTCTCTTTTGTCGGGGACATTCCCGATGTCCATGGTCCAAAAACGTTAAATTTCGTACACAAATCCCGTTTTTTGTTCCAATTGGTTGTCCTAAATTTTGTACTGATGATTCATCCGTTGCTCGGCACGACTTCAATGTTATAGTAAATTAGCCATGTTAATATTGGTACAAAATTTCGTCCAATATATTTGGTTGACGGTGCGTTTTTAAAATAAGTTTGATGGATTTTTTTTATTATTACATTATAATTTACCTTGTTTAATAGAGAAGAAAATCTACCAACTTTTGTAGATCTTAAGAAATTTATTTGAAAATGAAATTTTACGAAGAATTAAATATATTTTTTACTTTTGTTTTTATTATAAAATATTATACTTAAAATAAACAGCGTGGATGAGTTTGTCGGGTCTAAAGAACCAATTTTTTATTGCACTTTTATTGCCAGACAAAAATTTCGGATGTTTCATTAAAAATAATTTCTGTTAATTAATCTACATACTTGTTATAAACAGAATTAATCCTGACGGTAGATTTGGGCCACATGGGTATTGGGGCCTAGGAAGGTTCGTGATCTTTTGGGCCTCTTCTAAACTATTTCGATTGCCTTCCCAGTATTTTTGTTTGAATCGAATGATTTTTTTTAATGACAGAGAAAAAAATAAAAAATAATGTGGTCTTGCCTTCATGAGACATAATTAATGGACTTACCCTGCTTGCTGCTTTGTTTGGTCGAAGATGGCGTTAACGTACCTACCCGGCAACAACAATTGTACAGAGTTTAATTTTGAGTGCGACTGGTTTCTTATATTTGGATATTTAAATTTAGACACATTTATGTAGATAATACATTAACTATAAAGTATACAAATCAGTCTACGAAATATGAAAATTAGGGCAGACTGTGTTGATATTTCTTTCGTGCGATATCGACATTTCGTTAATGCGATAATGAGATGTGTATTTTCTAGATTTTTTTTGCGAGAGTGATGTATCATTCCTGCGATATCGGCCCGTATGATTTGTGTTTGGTCATGAAGTTTTTGAATTTTTTTCAAAAAAATATGACATGCATATTTTATTTTTTATTTTTTATGATAATGATAATTTTTTTATGTGATATCGGTCTGTGTGGAATTTTTTCGCTTTGATTCTCTGTTTTTTTTAAATAAAAAATATATGCGTGTCAATTAATTGATATCTTTTAGAAAATTATTATTTACAACTCAGTGCAACCCGACTCATTTCTTATATTATAATGTCATTCTCGCAAGAATTTGTTTGATATTGATAAAGCTTGAACTATTAAATAAACAAAATTTGTTAACACTAAAATTAAATATTTTTTAAAAGCAATTAACCCTGTTAGTTATTCCTTCCATATCAAGGACTGGGCACTCCTCGCATGTTAGAAGGTTACTGATCTTTTGGTCTACCTATAATCAACATTTTGTGGAGAAGTCTTAGGGCGGGTGCTACCGTCGTGTCTACAGGACTGATTTCGAGAATTAGGAATGGCTACAGTAATGCATGGATTTCTTTGTCCATTAATTATCGTGTTAACACTAATCCTCCCAGCCATAATATAATGTGTTCAACTATGTTTGTGACCTCATTTGCACTAATAGTCGAACCTGGAATATGAATGCTCTTAACTATCTGTTCTCTCCGGCTATCACCGAGGCCATTTCTATGATACGCATTGAATTCCCTGCTTGCCCGACTAAGACTGTTTGGATCCACTTGAAGGATAGCTCTTATTCGGTGAAGAGGTGATATTATATGCTCAAAAAAAGGATATTATGCAGCGAGCTAAGAACGTGGCTGGAACTAGTTGGGCTTCCTTTGATCTGGGGATTTGGAAGAGAGTTTGGAAACTTCCTGTAGTTCCTAAAGTCAAACACTTTATTTGGAGAATTCTGCGAAATGGTGCTCCGACCACGCTTGGTCTTTCTAAAAGAATTTCCCATGTCTCACCTATTTGCTCTATTTGCTTAGACGTAGATGAAGATGTGATACACTACTTATTTTCTTGCCCGCATGTTATAGCCACTTGTCTCGTTAGTTCGCTTACCTTTCAAGTTAATTCAGGGGTCTACAATCGCTTTGCTGAGTGATTTCTTGAGCTGTTTTAATATATGTAGGGGTCATAATAATCTGTTACCTCTTTAGTTTGTTATTCATATTTGCTGGAGCATTTAGAATGCTAGGAATAGAATATTGTTCGATGATATTAAAATCGATCTTATTCTTTCGGCTAACCATGCCTCTAATCGTTGTTCCGAATATCTTCAGGTCCTTCCGCAAAGTAATTCTGACAAGACTACAACCTCTTCATGGTCGTCTCCTCGGGATAGAACCGTGAAGCTCAACGTTGATGCTTCGTGGAAAGATGCAAATCTAGAAACGAGCTTCGTTACCATTCTTCTGTTGGAACTATATTAGTAAATTATGGTTTTGACATGCATATATATAAAAATATTATATATAAAAGTTGAGAAAAAATATTCTTACGACACGGTTTGCACAATCGTAAAAAATGTCACCTCCTCTTGTCTATGTTCTTCGTTGATAGTCCTCCTCGATATCACGAACTTTGGATTTAATCCTGGACGAGGCCGCAGTTTCACCGTGTGCCCTTAAACTCTTATTACCCGCCATATAGCTTCCGGCCTCTGTGGGTAAGAGAGTTCCCAAGGTACAACGCCCAATCACGTGTACGGAAGGAAGCACTTTCGTACACCTTTCGAACTCTTAGTGGCCTTAGAACTCCGACACTCGTGCAAATGAAAAATGCTTGCTAGGGAGGGAGAAGTAGAGAACTCAGGGAGAATGTGAGTTTTGGGATGATTTGGAAAAGTGGAGGAAGGCTCCTTTTATAGGCAACCCGGGCACTCCAACAGTCACCTCCAAATTTATTGGATCCATGAATTAGCCTTTAAATTTGGAAGATAAAAGGCTCTAACATTAATTAGCCATCAATTGGCTCACACTTATTTAATGGCCAACATTGAAGAGATTCGTGTCCATATTCGTGTCCACATTCGTGTTCACATTCGTGTCCACTTGGTATTCCTCATAATGGGCTTGGGCCAAGGTTTGACTTGAGAGGTTGGAATCGCTTCAACAGGTCCGGCCCAGTTCCAAAAGATAAGGCCCAGGAACCTAGAACAATTCCCACAACCCCCAAACCCACAAAACCATAACCCACACGATCACATTTGAGCCAATTTTCATTCACACCAAGAATTGGTTTTCACAAATATTTGTTATTCTCACAAATACCAAAACTATTTGGCATGATCTCATAATACACTCATTTGTATTTAACCATTTCTTCCTTGGTTATTAACCAATTCTCCAACATCTTCTACAAAGCCAGACTCACATTTTGATGGCTACCTCACCTATCCAAGCGGAGATGCTTGCTTTGTCCAGGGCCATCTCGCTCGTTTTTTTGGAGTTTGAGTTGATTCAGACAATTATTGAGATAGATTGTAAACTCGCTATTATGTTTATTTATGACCACTTAGCTACTATTGACTAGGATGTTGAACCTTTGGTTCTAGATATTAGGCGAACTCTTGTTCTTTTGTCTCTTTCATCCCTAGGCTTCACAACAAGGTTGCAGATTGGATTTGTCGTCAATCCTGCTCTCACTTGCTTTTGTCGGATTGGGTGGCATGTCCCCCATCTGATTTAGCCTTGCTGCTTCATGTAGACTGTCCCTCTTGATATTTATATATATAAGTTTGTTATTTAAAAAAAAATAACCAACATTTTGTTTGAATCTAATGAAATAAAAAAGTTAAATGAATTTCTGGTCGCGCCATTATGAGACATTAATGGAGCTACCCTGCTTGCAGCAGTATTTGGTCGCAGATGGAGTTAATGTACCTTCCGGACTACAACACTTGTAAGTTCCAATCAATGGTAGCCAAGGAATTAGATCTGGAATTATCTTTTACAAAATTGTTTTTTTATGTTTGATTGACTATGTCTTAACTCTCGTTTAAACCTAATCTCACCATTTTAGATTGATATCTATCCGGTTGATTTTGATGTACTTATTTTTTCAGATTTCCCGACTTAATCAATACATCGGGTTACTATTAAAAAAAAAATACAACAACAATTGCACAAAGCTTGATTTTCCTTGAACCTTTGTCATGAAATATTATATAATCAATTTTTATAAATCTGGAAATTTTTATATTGATTATTCCATAGATATCTAAATAATCATGGCTGTGATTTTACAAGTAACGATTTTAAGATGGACTATCATGAAATTATCACTTATATTATGGATGATCGTGAACCCAAATTAATGTATTATCAACGGAAAGAAATTTTTGGCAGGGAAATAATCCAAGTTTCCAGTTTCCACCGAAAAAAATCCCAGGTGGACCCCGTCGGTATCGGGTCCAGGACTTTCGATTCCGAAAAAAATATCGACCTTCACAATTTTCTTGGGTAAACGGAGATATATTTATAAAAATTAATATTTACAACTAATTAGAAAAGTTATAGTACTATCGAATACATGATAAATTTTTGGGTAAATTGTTTTCCCGTCCCTCTCCTTTGCTTAAATTACTATTTTCGTCCATACTGTTTCAAAAATGATGATTTCGTCCTCCAGATTTGATTTAATAGCACTCTAAGGTCCCTGGTGCCGGAATTGGAAAAAAACTCTGGCAACCAGGGGCCTGAAATGATCAAATTGCCCCTTCCTCTTCTTCCACTCATCTTCCTTCTCTATCCTCTCTTTCTCCTTCTCTAACCTCCCCGTACCGACGAGTCCGAGCTCCAAAAGGCGATGGAGAACGCGTGTGTCCTCCTCGGGGAGTTCGATATGAGCGTGGTGGAGTACACCAGCTACGCGGAGACCAAGTCCATCCCCGGGCATTACGTTATCTACTGGGAGCTTCTCGTGAAGGACCCCAAAGTGCGTGAACTTCACCCTGATCATGGAGCTGCTGGATTCCAGGGTCATTTCCAAGCATTTCAGCCCTTCCAAGCTACACTGGACACCCGAACGATGCCATTGAAATGGACCCCACCCCAAAAAGAAGGAGAAAGAGAGGTTAGAGAAAGAAGATGAGTAGAGGGGCAATTTGGTCATTTCAGGTCCCTGGTCGCCGGAGTTTTTTTCCGATTCCGGCACCAGGGACCTTATAGTGCTATTAAATCAAATCTGGAGGACGAAATCATCATTTTTGAAACAGTAGGGACGAAAATAGTAATTTAAGCAAAGTAGAGAGACGGGAGGGCAATTTACCCTAAATTTTTTATATCTGTAAAAAATACTATATACAAAATTAGATATTGGTGACCAACATCCTCTAAAAAAATTTGTCTCCCCTAATTACTGATGAGCTCGAAAAAGGATAAAATCGATAAAGTTCCTGGTTACACATTTTGTCTTAGAAAATTGCATGATTTCTTACTAATCAAAAGTCCCACAAAATTACACCAAAAAGTTGAACCACACATTTTTGGACATAATTTCACAAACAATACCCATTCGCTCATCAAACATTGAGTTCATGAAAGAGGTACCACACCAACAAACTCTAGTCCTTCTAACAAATTACTTCTAAATGCTCCTGGGAAAGTATAAGAAGATATGGCCGATAGTTGTCGAGTCTTCATTACCACATACTTGACAAAAGTGACTACTAAAGGTCTACCATTCGGCTCCTAACATGTTGTCGCGCATTAGTAACTTACGCTTTAGTGTTAGTTAAAATAAGCATTCCAATTTTAGAAATAATTATTCAGTCCAAATATGTAGTGCCAGAAGGCAACGTTGATGACCAAAATAATTCCCTTAATAATTTCAACATAGAACAGAAACAAAGAAAAGGTCTTACAATGAGAATGCCGATATATTTAATCCTGGTCTTGACTTAACATTAAGTAGCAATTGTAAAAAATTACTTTCCTGGTCAATCTCCCAATTATGCATATTTCTTTGCCAACTTAAAATCCATTTCCAATTCATTTGCACCCAATAGCCACAATATTTGATCCTTGCTAATTTTGGGTTGAGAATAGATATAATTTTGGAAAAATGCTCTTTAAGTTGGTTTCTCCAATCCAGTAATGTGACCACAAGAAGAATTTATGTCTCCTGCTTAACTTGAGCTTGATGCAGTTCCGAAAGTCGTAGGAAAGCCGATGAGTATCTTTTTGAACGATGGAAATGTCTGACCAAATAAAACCATACGAAGTAGAAAGAAAAGACACAATCGAATGAACGGAGAATTTATGCATATCCGCCAAAAAAATTGCCTAAAGAGCATCTAGGTTTTTCGAGAATCTCCAAATCTGCTTGAGGAGAAGAGCATTTTTCTTGAACAAAAGGTCATCCACTTCAAACATGTCATACTCTTTTTGGTCTACATATTATTTTCCATTTCACCAAGCAAATTTTCTTGATGTTAAGATTAAGAGACCAAAAAAATGTTTAAGCCTCTTATCCATTTTATTAACAATTCTTCGTGGAATCTTGAAAATAAAAATGTAGTTAAATTGATAATGACATCAGCACCGAATTTACCAAAGTAAATCTACTATAAAAGAAAAGCGTAGTTCATTTCGAATTACCTAATAGATGATCAATTACATCAAGAAAGGATTTTCAATTAGCGATTCTTCACATCTATTTCCACCTCATAAGTAATTATTAGTAAAGAAACAAATAATGTGCATTTCGTGACTAATCACTAACTGTATAGCAATATTTTTAAACCAACTGTTATATTTTTGTAATTCATTTTTGATAAACCTGATATGTTAAAAATGGATCATCTATCATAAAATTATCAATAACATATTGACTATCGAATATATTAAGTCATAAAAGTTAAGAGAGTTCTTAACAAAATATCTATAGAATAACGATCGTTATATATTATTAAAATTAGATTGAAAAATTAAACAATTTAATTTTCAAATTGTAAATCAAAACCCATTATCTCATTTTATGGGCGTGCATAGGATTCAAATTTCAAACTGGATAAAGCCTTTTTTTATATAATAACAAACTGGATAAAGCTTTTTTTTTTATAATAACAAACTGGATAAAGCCTTTTTTTATAATAACAAAGTGGATAAAGCTGGAGGATGAGTTCTGGGCGAATGGCCGGAAACCACGCCAGCCCACATAAAACCAAACCATAGGGTTATCAGGGTTGCGTGTAATCCAAAAGGCCACGTGTTTCTTCTAGAAATCGCAGAATTGTTTGTATTTTATTAGATTGCTTTGTCTTTATTCTTTATAAACTTAATAAAATTCGGGACAAGATTCGGTCCTGGAAGTCATTTCCAGGACCGTCCTGGAACTGGTTTTCTTAGTGTGTTCAACTGGTTTTGACAAAACCACTTGAACATACTAAGAAAACCAGTTGAACATATTAAGAAAACCAGTTGAATATACTAAGAAAACCAGTTGAACATACTAAAAAAACCAGTTGAATATATAGAAAGAAACGAATTGAACATTTTGCTGGAAACCACTTGAACATTCATTTGGAACCACTTGAACATACTAAGAAAACTACTTGAACATACTAAGAAAATCACTTGAACATTAACTGACAAACCACTTGAACATACTAAGAAACCCACTTAAACATAATAAGAAAACCACTTGAACATACTAATAAAACCACTTGAACATACTAGGAAAAAACCACTTAAACATACATCGGGAACCACTTGAATATACTAAGAAAACCACTTGAACATGATAAGAAAACCACTTGAACATTAACTTGCAAACCACTTGAACGTACTAATAAAACCACTTGAACATAATTTGTTAAACCACTTGAATATTCGATTAATTAATGGTCGATAATTAATGTTCAATAATTAATAGTAAGTAATTAATGATAATTATGAGAATGGTTATTAATTAATTAAGTTCCATATGCGTGGGCCTTCTCCCCCACTTTCCTTTTCTCTTCTCCCACCTCTCTTTTCTCTTTCCAGGACGTCCTGGACTCATTTAGCTGTCCAGTACTGAATCCAGTTCCATAAAATTCGGGTACAAATTTGCAACAAAATTCTAATATTGAAATCCAAATAAATTACTTTTTATAATATAGTTGTCGAATTCAATATTCAAAGTCAATATCGACAGATCTCAATTATCCTCGGTAAAATACCTCTTATTATGGAATAATATTTCGTCCGGTTAACTCTAAATTTACTATTTAGAGTTTGGTCCAAATGGTAAACAATATTTCTTATTACGCAATAATATTTAGTCGGACAACTCAAAGTGAATTTCAATTATTAATAAGAAATAGTTGTTACAAGTCGTAAAATTCATCACATTACTTTAAATATTATAAATATAAACTTTATTAAAAATAATCTCAAAATAAAATCCATAGCAATCTTAAAAGTCGATGTTAGCTCCAGGGAGGGAGGAACAGAACAGAGAGGCCCCCCACCATGTATGTAATAATCCATTACCGGAAATGAAAAATCAAGGTTGTTTCGGAATCTTAGATTCCGATTCGGAAACGGAAATGAATTCCCAAACCCACCACACATTTTATTTTGTCTTGTCTCTTCCGTCCCTCCATTAAACTCTCTAACAAACTCCGGGCCCCACATCTTCATTTAATTACTTACATTCTCAACCATCTCCTCAGTTCCTTGCTGTTGACTCTCTCTCTCTCTCTCTCTCTCTCTCTCTCTCTCTCTCTCTCTCGCCTAGGTAACTTGTTAACCCTCGTAGATCTTGTTTCAATTCCTTTTCTTAAATATTTTCTGGTGCCTCTTCTTTTATTTTCTGCGGGTTTTGGTTTCCTTCCGGATCAGGGATAATTAGGAAACTTGAGATTTTTTGAACTGCTCCCTAGTTTTGTTTCACGTACGTGAATTGGGTAAGGCATTCCTAGTTTGCAGGTCAATTGGCATAGGCTAGTAGAGGTTTCTAGTTCGAGTATAATTGCGTTGAAAGTTGGTGCATAGAAATTTAGTCGGTCCAGTGAATATCTGAATACGAGATTGTTTGGACGAAAAAATAGAAGTAGTATATGGAACTGATCTGTATTTCTCTTCATAGAGTTCCATGATTGGGAGTTAGTTATATGTTTCTTGTTCTGGTTGGCTGCTAGGGAGTTTTGGTCTTACTTTGTTCTAGTTTATTTGGCAATCAAAATTAAGTGCTAGGTTTGACGGGAGGTTAAGGTATTAAATAATTTACCTTAAAAAGGTAAAATATAAATCAGGTGCTCCATGTCATCTTCTTTCCTTAAAAATGAGAAATAAATTGAGTAGAGCAGTTGTTGTGGTGTTACTGCTACCAGTTTCACTTAAATTAAGTGTTACTGTCTGTTTTCACGTCAAATTTCTACTTTAGTTGTGCATTTTTTGATACTGTAAAGTTGAGGTCTTTGAAAAGAATAGGAAGGTTTTCAAACAGTGTAGCTTATTGGAGGGAGTGTTGAATTGATCTGCAGGTGTCCCGGCAAGACGGGAGCTTTCCGGATCGGAGCGTAGGGAGGTAGGCCAGCACGATGGATGACGATCTGAAACAGCGCCCTTTAACACCTTTTCGGTTAATAAGGGGTCTGTTGTGTCTGGTGGTGTTTCTTTCCACAGCTTTCATGTTATTGGTGTTCTTTGGCCCTCCTGCGGCAGTCCTCACTCGACTCGTAAGCCTACATTATGCTAGGAAGTCATCCGCATTCCTCTTTGGTCTCTGGCTAGCGCTCTGGCCATTCTTGTTTGAGAAGATAAATGGAACAAAGGTCGTGTTTTCTGGAGATTCTGTCCCGTCAAAGGAAAGGGTACTGATTATCGCGAACCACAGAACCGAGGTTGATTGGATGTACTTGTGGGATCTAGCCTTGAGGAAGGGTTGTATTGGCCACATCAAGTACATCCTAAAGAGCAGCTTAATGAAACTACCGGTCTTTGGTTGGGGATTCCACATTTTGGAGTTTATTTCGGTGGAGCGCAAGTGGGAAGTTGACGAACCTGTGTTGCGGGTGAAGCTGTCGACTTTTCAAAATGCTCGAGATCCCTTGTGGCTTGCTCTATTCCCCGAAGGGACTGATTTTACGTACTGTTCTGTTCCTCTCACCCCCATTATTTTTTGCATCGGGATCTTACAATTTTATTTACTGATGTTACGAACTGATTTCCAAACAGAGAAGAGAAATGTCAGAAGAGCCAAAAATTTGCAGCTGAAGTTGGACTCCCCGTGATGGAGAACGTGTTGCTTCCGAAGACAAAGGGTTTTTGCGTCTGCTTGCAAGTCCTTCGAGGGTCCTTAGATGCAGGTTTCTCTCATCTCTCTGACTGTCATATATGTGCACATTGCCAAATCTCAACCGCTGCTTTTCGGGTGGACTGATTGTATTTTTATTGCATTTTGCTACTGCAGTTTACGATGTGACAATTGCCTACAAGAACTGCCGTCCGACTTTCATGGACAACGTCTTTGGTGTTAATCCCTCGGAGGTTCACATGCACGTCCGGCGCGTTCCCGTGAAAGACATTCCGAGCTCCGAGAGCGAGGCCAGCTCTTGGTTATTAGACACATTCAAGCTCAAGGATCAGTTACTCGCGGACTTCAAAGCCGAAGGTCAATTCCCGAACGGCATGACAGAAAATGAACTCTCTACAACGAGATGCATACTGAACTTCATGCTAATTCTCGTCTTGACTGCTCTGTTTATCCATCTTACCTTTTTCTCATCCATTTTTTTCAAGGTTTATGCAACTTTAGCATGTGCATACCTTGCTTCAGCCACATACTTTGATCTTCAGCTTTTCCCGATTCGAGCAAATGTTGAAACATTGCTATCTCAGCGGATCAGCAAGAGATGAACATTATTACAATGTGGAACATTCAAATTTACTCCTCTTTTGTGTCTTCCTTTGGTTGGTTGGTTGGTTCTTCACTCTGCTGTCAATTTCTGGCTGTTTGATTGTGGAGCCTACATTTGAACTAGAGGAGAAGAATAAGGAGAAAGAAATGGATAGGGCTACTTGATATGCAAGTTTCTCGCTGGGAAAGCTGGGTATAATATGCCCGAAATGCATGTGCGATCTGATTAAAATTATTTTTATTAACAAAATGCCTAGTTGTCAAAAACAGACGATGCGGCGTGACGCAACTAACCCCGAATGTTGTGTGGCGCGGAACAAGTAAAATATAAGCTGATACAGATAATTTATTATTATTCATAATTAAAAATAATATTTATAAATATTAATAATCAAACTTTCTAAAGAAACAAACACTTGTAAATAGTCATAATTAGAAAAAAAATCAATCCAACAAACCAAAATATTCATTCAAATGCAAATTCTAAGAAAATGAACAATTTTAAGACTTCATTGTTAAACATCATGAAAATCAAAATCTCCATCATCACTTTCTTTCCGACTAATTTTATCGTCATCTTCTTCCGCTTCTCAAATTTTAGACCTAGACCTAGATGGCAAAGGTTGTAGCCGAAGGCGGAGGTGTAAGTGTTGGTGTTGCTTGATTCCTAGTATTGACTCTAAGCTTAGCAATACAAGATGAAAGTTCAACATATAACCAAGACAATCACCGGAATCTTGGATGTCGAGGGTCGTGGCCGGCAATCACGACAGTTGGTCGACAGAGGTGGAGCGGTTGGTGTGGTGAAGCTGCACTCTCTCTCTCTCTCTCTTAGAGAAAAACAGAAGAGGGGAGAGTGTAACAGCTCTTTATTGTGAAAAAAACTATTAAGTTTTTAGGATTATTTTTCGAAATTCTAAAAGTACCCCTCATTTTACTTCAACACTGAGGAAACAACCCAAAACGGCTGAGTCAAAATTTCCATTCCACGCCGAGATCTCGACCGAAATTGGTCGAGTTAAGAAATATGATAAATGTACCAACTTTTTGGCATTTAGAGAAATTCAAGATTAAATGTACTTCCTGGAAAATTTCTATAGATGCGTACAAATGAAGACTAACACGCTAAAAAAATGATCGTTTTAGTTAATGGAGATGGTAACTCGGGATTTAGATCCATATATGAAGCTTCTTCTTCACTTAAGGCCTTCGGCCAAAGATTTCCATGTTACACTTATCTGTTATCTCTACAAGCGAGTTTCATCTTCGAAAGCCAAGGCCCAACCACTTTTCTTAGATGGCCTATGGACAGGGGCAAAATAGGACTACACCCAGTAGACGACGAGACTGGACTGAGTGCCCCCATTTACCGGATCTAGGAAAATTACAAGAAAGAACCCAACTAAAACCTGCCTATACAGAAGCAGAGTCGCTTAGGAATAAGCTGATCCGAAATCGATTGAACCACGATACACTCGTTTTGCCCGAACCCGTGCAGTGACCATCTCCTTTGTCCTTGCTGCTGAATAGCGTTTGGTCCGAAATATCGAGTGATGCTCCGCAAACCAAATTGTACGCTGGCACGCGGAATGGCACACCCTTAGCCTGTTGTCTGCGTCCTTGTCGCATTTTTTAATGGAGATCTGGTTCGTTAAACGACACGATCTTATCATCTAGGAGGAAATAGAACTGACGACGAGTTTGTTAAGTAGTTGGGAGAAGCAGAAACACACTTAAGACGATTCCTGAGCAGAGCAAACAGATGAATAAGTATGGAAACACCCTACAAAGAAAATTATATTATTACCAGTCGAGCAGTCAACTCCTGTGTAACTGCTATCGCATTTGCAGAACCCGTTCGAGAGGCACTTCCCATGCCCATTGCATCCACCAGGGCAAGACCCTGCACATGAAAAAGTACAAGAATCTGTGAGTGTTGTAATTTAACTTCCACAGTAATAAAACAGAAAGTAAGATAACTTACGTTTGCTGCAATCGTGGCCGTTAAAGCCAAGGAAACAATGACATTTTCCATCAACGCAGTCTCCATTGAAGTTGCGTGAACTAGGGCACTCTCCCGTTACAGGAACTGAGGCCGTTCTACAAAGTTCATGGTAAGCTGGACAAATCAGTTTGCCTACAAAGAAAAAAGGGGAAAGAGTTGAAAAATTTATGATAAACAGATTTACCAACCTGATACAATGAGTTATTTTTTAAGGGGAGCCTACAGTTACCATTAAAACCAGGGAACTGAACTGGTCCACCAGTGTTGGGGCATCGTTTCCAACTACCATCCACAGCAACCTAAAATCGACAATCTTTGACATTTCATCACCACAGCCAGGAAAGAAACCAGATTTCTAACTTTGCATCTACACCAATCACCGTGAACGTCTCACAACTTTTCAGGAATCTATTTCTAAACGATGCCATCCCATGCTCAGAAATAACAAATGTGAGAAGGCGATCAAGGTTCCCTATGTAGTGAAATATGATTTCCTGGGGGAGTTAGGTATGAACTATCGGAATTTCCATATCCTACTCAAAATCTTAAGGCGATGAGAACATGCCCAACACACTTGTCACTTCTGATGTTGGATTCTCTCCAACACGAACTACAACTACTTAAGCATCTTCTTTTGAGTAGCAAATTAGCGCAATCACCTAGGGAACTCCATATGTTGCTGAGATATAGGATATAGCAACAAAACATCTAATCCATACCTCTAGAGAATTCTTTACACATCTATGCTGATAGCATCCATTTCCTTGTGCCACGGAACCTCTCACAAACCCAGTGCGAATTAATGATGAGGCCATACACCTATGCCGAACAATTTTTGAAGAAAAAAAAAATCAGATAGCTTGCAATACATATGCCAAAATCATAGTCGATTTTTCAGGCCTTACCTGGAGCTACTCCCACGCAATTCATCCAACATCCTATCTGGTGCACGTGCACTGTTAGTGTCTGTACAAGATCCATCAGAGTAGGCCACAAAGTAAGTGCAATAATCTGCCAATGAGGATTGCCCTCTTGCAATGCACAAATGTAACCAGTCATTAATTTTGAATCCAGCAGCTTCATTTATTTTGATAATTTTAAGTAAACTAATTGTTGACAGTCTTGTTCTTGATTGTTCATCTTCTTTCTTTCAATGTCATTTGGAAACAGAACTCGAAAAGCCAAAATATTACAGAAATCATGTTCGACAAGTGCATACATCAATACGTGACAGCGAAAACCGAAGGCTGGAATACTTGATGACGGACCTTTATTTGCCTGAGGAAAGTAGCGAGCCCACTGAGGTAGGTCTGCGCAATAACTTACAATAGGACAGTAACCTTCGGCCTCCCTGTTGTATGTACAACCCGACAATTGAGTGGTGTTGCAATGGTAGCCCCTTCCAGTGATTGCAAGGTGAGGTGACAAATTCAGTCCCTTGTTTCAGACCCCAGTCTAAACGGTCCGCCATACTGTAATTGGCCTGGTACCATCCACTATCCTCTAACAACGCCAGGGTCATTTTAGAAACAACAGATCTTGTATCTACTGATCCGGTCATGATCTCGTTCATTAGAAGTCTTTTTTCCAATGTGAACCGGAAGTGCCACGTCCTCCGCCATCTTCAAGTTCCAAACCCGTTAAGTTTTCAGAAAAAGCCTGCCAAGTAGAAATCTTTTAGACCTTTTGTAGATTTTGTTTATTATAACAGGTAAGGTAACTAATACCATAAAAGACAAGTGGAAAACCCTTTATGACATAAATCAATGTGAAACTTTGAACTTGTCCAGTCAAACAACAAAGAGCTCTCACCCCATAATGATGCCGTGAATGGATCACAACACGTGGGAGAACCACGCGTATAACAATGCGCCCAAGTTTTACATCCATGACTTGTTCAGTCACCTTCACAATATCACCAACTTTCCGTCAATCCCTGTCGGCTGAGTGACAGCATCATAATTTATGAATATCCTAATAGGTTGATTTCCACTCTGTTGTTGCTTGTGTAACTCTAAAACTCCAAGTAGTGCCCGTCCTCGGTGATGAAGTTACTTCGAGACTCCACCTTGCTCGCACACTTGGGGAGTAACAGAATAGACCTTGCGACCAGGCCGCTTCCTCTGTTCTATTACCTGATCATGGATACATGAATGTGTCACTATACTTTCACCACTCCCGGCCGCTCCTTCCCGTTGGACTTGATGATCGTGGGAGTGCACGCACAGAACTTATAAGCACAGTAACACCAAAAGGATCTGCACGTAGCCCATGTAAACCTAAGAAAAATCATTATTACAGGGCCATAAAGCAATGCCAAATTGCCAATTATAAGTTCTAAAACAGTAGAACCACATTAGAAATCAAGAGCAACAAAACCACAATTGGCTGAACAAAGATGAAAAAATAAAACCCCAAATGCTCATCATTGGACTCAAAAAGTACTCCAGGAAAACCTTATAACCAAGTCATAAGTTGTTTAAGGTAAAAAAGAAAGTTCCTTCTATAGGACCGTTGACAAAACAAGAGACAAGAGCGGGGAGAAAATTAGGAAATAAGAAAGAGATGAAATCAACTAATTAAATGACTTCCAGTCAACTTTAGTCTTCTCCTAAACTCAATTTCACTACCCAACGGATATACACCGAAACACTGAGCTAAAACCATGAAACGAAAATACTTCCCTTTTATTCTTTTTTGGGAAAAGAATCTTTAAGTACCCTGTGGTTTGCCAAAAAATCACTTTAGTACCCTGTGGTAAAGAACCCTTAATTCGAGTCATACCTCACCAATTTTCCATCACTTTGGTCCCAAATTACGATATTGCCCCTCCCTGAATCAGAACCTAACCAAACCCAATTCAACCGGACCGAACTTATATTCAATTTAACCTAATAAAAGCGTAGAAAATAAGATATGACTCGGATTGAGCTGAAATTTTACAAGAAGCATCCTAAAAATACACACGACTAACATAAATTTTTTTAGGAATTTTAGAGGCATAGAATAATTTTTTTTATTTTTCAAAATGTTGAAATTTTGTAAAATTACATAAAATAGAAAATACATCCAATTAAGTTAAAACTTGTCCCGGGGATGCATTTTGATTCCTAAAATTATTGGAAGTTCTTAAGATTTTCTGGGACAAGTTTCAACTCAATTGGATGTATTTTCTATTTTATATAATTTTACAAAATTTCAACATTTTGAAAAATAAAAGAAATACTTTTGTGCCTCTAAAATTCCTAAAATGTATTTCGTAAATCATGTGTATTTTTAGGATTCTTCCCAATGGGACAAGTTTCAACTTAATTGGATATATTTTCTATTTTATATGATTTTACGAAGTTTCAGCACTTTGAAAAAAAATTACTTCGGGGCCTCTAAAATTTCTGAAATTTTTTCCATAAGTCCTGCATTTTTTTAGTATGCTTCTTGTAAAATTTTAGCTCAATCCGAGTCATATCTTATGTTTTATGCTCTATTGGGTTAAATTGAATATGGGTTCGGTCCGGTTGAATTGGGTTTGGTTAGGTTCTGATTAAGGGAGGGGCAGTATCGTAATTTTGGGACCAAAGTGATGGAAAATTGGTGAGGTATGACTCGAATTAAGGGTTCTTTACCACAGGGTACTAAAATGATTTTTTTGCAAACCACAGGGTACTTAAAGATTCTTTTCCCTTCTTTTTTTTTTCAAAAAAAAAAACAAAATTTCCAATAATCTAAACAAACCCAGAAAATCCAATTCACTCCACTTTCCAGATTCTAAAACCCATAAAACAAAATGACGAAAAAACGACGAAAAAATAAAAAATATATTTTTACCTGGAAGAGTAAGAGTGGAAATCTGAGCGTAAGAGTGACACGACATGAGCTAAGGGGAGCTAGAAACGACACCTCCATTAAATGTGAGCAGCTCGGAGACGACGACGACGACGACTAAGAATCGCCGGCGACTTTCCGATCATCCTGAAAAACCGCTGGCCCACCTACATTTCCTCCCAAATCCACACTCTCTTCCTCTCTATTCTTGGTAACTAGTTTGTGCTCTTGAACGAAAATGCAAAAGTGTTTCTGGTTCCCAAGTTGAGAATAAAATTCCCAGTGTGGTGGGAGTGGTTAGAGTCTAAGAAGAAAGTGGTTGTATTTTATGTTTACTTTCTGTAATTGGGTGATTTGTTGGGTTTCCTTTATCAAAGAAAAAAAGTAATGGAAAAGTGGATGGACAAATAGTTCTGTCTTTTTTTTCTTTCTTTCTTTCTTTCTGGTAAGTTGAGTTCCTCGTCGGAGATTTTGGTAGTTTGTAAGATTTCTTTTATTATAATGATAAAACTTTTTATATAAATTATGAATTATAAGATTACTCAATCCGAATAGGGTTACAGGCATCTGTATTACGATAACACGTGCGGTGTCATCGTTTGTCAACATGTTTTAAGCGTATCATTGTGTCACGCTGATATTATCAATTGCGTCACATAGTTTTTTTCAGTTGTGTTTTTATAAAAAAAAATGAATATGGATATTGTAAGAAACATGAATATAATTTTTTTTTCTCAAAATCTTCTTATTTATTCACGTATCGAACTAACTAATCTATATTTACATGTGAAAAACAATTCTATCAAAATTGTACGCAAGTGCAGTTTTAGTTTGGAAGAAAAAAAATGCTTACATGTGTGTGGTTTCATGTGTGCAGTGGGTCATTGTTGGCTGTGGATAAACACCAACTTTTGCAAAGAACGTAGTTTGAGTACATTTATGTGGCCAACCACATGAGGATTTCTATCTACTCAATTGGAATGGTTATTGCTTAATTAGAGGACTGATTACTCTAGGAAAGTTGACCGACTTCGTATATTAAATAATTTTAATAGTAGTGATACAAATGTTTCTTTAGCGTTGTTAGTTAGTTGATGAAATACTTCTAACGATTTACCCAGGACTATTGAATTTTTATGAATTGTTAAAATTTGAATTCAAATTTATAATTTATCAAATGCAAATCTTGCAAAAAATGATTGTGAAGTGGCTGGGCTCAAGAGTATCTACAGTGCAAACTCTCTTCAAGGTTTATGGGCTCACACGCGGCCTTGTCTTTTATGTCGTTCTGGTGAGTTGTGTGATATCCAAGGTTTTAAAAAATTGAGTCAACTGGTAGTTCGACTAGTCAGATCACGAATCATGATCAAGAAGATCCCAAGTTTACATGGAAAGACGGTAACTTTGCGAACCGCCTAATTTTCGATCAAACTGGGCAATTCGACTGGAAAATCCAATCTGATCGGACGGTTCGACTGAAAAATATTTATTTTTTAAATAGTTTTATTTTCGATTCGAGATTATCCATTTATATGTATACCTTATTTAGTATATTTTATAGAAATTGGTATGTTTATATGTTATTATTAGTTTATTACACAAATTATTTACTTATACACCTATATATATTTCAAAAAATACAAATAAATATAAGAAAAAAATCCAGTCCAACCGCTGGTTGAAACGACTAGAACGATCAACCCCGGGTCAGACGCAAATCCAGGTCAACCTCTAAGTCGTTTTTAAAACCCTGGTGATATCGGTTGGGGCCATGTTCAACGCGTATTACTTTCGAGGCATAGTAAAGCGCCATCTCCCTCTATTTAAGCGTTTTGTGGTCCAATCAAACTTCAAATAGAAGGCCCGAAGATTAAAAGTATAATTAGGTTGCTGTATCAAACATGAAACATGGATCAATTTACGTGGGGCGTGCGGACAATTCAGCCCAAGATTACATGTATTTCAATCGGCCCAATTACTCACTAAAGCTGGACCTTATAAAATTATCACCTTCCTTGCTTGACAACAACTTGGGTTATGTTAATGTATACACCGATAACTCAGTAAAAAGGACTAACTTTACACCTACAAACACAAGTACAC
>SOPF01028012.1:0-25673 GCA_012979155.1 Hypericum perforatum | reverse complement strand
CCTGCTTCCAATTTTGCCTATAAAATGGGCTTCCTCGTGACCAAAGGGGAAGTTTGCCACTCAGAAACACACATAAGTGCACAATTACAATTTAGTCCTTGTAGTTGCGTCTGATATACGTTCGAGGACATTCGTGGATTCTGAGCTCTAGATCCACTTCGTTTGTGATCGAGCCTTGACCAACACCTCGTATACGACTTTCCGGACACTTCTTGGTCACGCAACAAGAGGTATACTCGATTTATCAACCTTAATTTTGGTTTAAATTGAGTATGGTTAATTATGTGATTATTGTGATAATTATGTGATTAAAACCATCAATAATAATAGTAGGAAAAAGTACGGGTATGTTAATAATTTATTAATATAAAAACCATTAGTTACGTTGATCAACTACAAATGTTAGTTGATGAATAAATAAATTTGTGTTTTGTCAGTTATTATTTTTTTTCTTTCATCAAACATTCTAAAATTAGTTATTCTAAACTCATTTTCTGGTCTCCAAAAATTCAACCAAACACCCATTTAGTTATGACAATAATATACCATATTTTTTTTGGCGGGAAAATGATCATTCATTATAGGCCAAAAAACATCGGTTACAAAAATGTCTCCATTGCCCTATAACCCAAACTATCTGAAAAAGGGTATTCCACCCAAAATCGTCGCATTACCGAACAACAGTTTATAACTTTTATTTTCTGATAACATTAGAGCCCAACCAACAACTCGTCCAACCCTCCTTTAAATATATGTTATTGTACATACTATCAATGACCATTAATTTTCCAGTATGTTCCTTAAATAATCGAAGTATCAATGACTTACCTCCAGAGATATTTTAGATATAAACATCAAGTGACAACCTTGTACACGTGATTTATTCTTTTCTTCAAAAATGTACATCTTGAATATTATTATAAATAAAATAACTCTTATAATCTAATGAGTATGATATAAGCATAGGTTAGTGGTTAGTGGTAACAATCTTAATAATTTAAATATAAGAGAGAGCGTTCACACGGAGGAATTCTCGTGGTTCGATGCTCTTGGAATGGGAAAGCGGGAGTCGGAGGCGTGAAAGCCGGAGGGACACCTGACCCTGGAGGAAATGGCCTTGAGAATCGAGAGATGCGCAGCTCGAGGGGAGGGACACGTTTAAAGAGGTCGTAATTGACGGGTTTCATGTCCCTCTTCATTGAAAAAAAAATCTTAAAAAATTGATCGAACTTCGAGTTGGATATAATTTTTGAAAAATGAAAATATGTGTCAGATATTATTTTAACATAATTAGACTTTAAATTCAAGTTATTGAAAACAGAAGAACATTTTTAAGTTGAAAAATCCGGTCCGACTAACAATTGGGCCTGTCAGACTAGCTAACTCAAAAATTAGATTTAATTCTGGATCGATATTTCGGGTCGTTTTTAAGAACCCTGTTTTTAACAAGGTATAAACCAAAAACTGAAAATGAAAATTCCACATAAAAACCAAGCCCTCGTATTCTGTATTGGCTTTATTAGGCCCTTTTTTATGTTTAGTTTAGTTTATTCTTTATTTGTTTGGAGAGGCTTTGGGGTGGGGAATTGATTCCTGGGCATTGACTTGAAGACGCGAGACATGCACACCCCAAAGAAAAGCCATATATCCACGGGTTGAGCTTTGAGGGAGAGAAAAAAGAGAGGAGGGAGGGAGATTCCTCAACGAGGAAGAAAGAGCTGACAAAAAGTAAACGTAGTAGGGAAGGGGCGTTGAGTGAGAGAGAGTGGAGTGAAGCCTTACTTTGGACTTTTGCTTTTCGGCCCTTTATTTTCTCTGCTCCGTGCTTTGCAAAGGTCAAAAATAGTTAATATTGAAACAACAAGAAGAGTCCTAAGTCCTTAAGTCCTAATATAATTCAAATTTTAGTCATTCATTTAAAAAGTTATAATTACAATACTATAAAATAGGAGAGATACATTACGAATACACTTCAACGATAGTCGATTCTAAATATCAGAAATTTTATAAAAAAAATAAGATAAATTTCACCCAGTCCACATATTTAAAAACTTTTGCCAATATTTTAATATATAAAATATGATTTAAATTTACAATAATCAACATTATTAGTGAGATATTTAGATTGGTAACACCCTTTGACAATTTATCGTGTTACCTCTTACGTGCGTTTTCGCTTCTTTTTTTCCTTCTTCTTTTTCATAATTGAAAGCGTACCCAACATGTGCATAATCTGCCTAAAGTAAAGCTAACACGAACGAGATGGCCTTTTGTTAACAAAGGTAAAACATTTTACTGATGCAAAGTCGCGTTTTCATGGGGCTCCAAAGATGCTTTTTAATTCTTCCGAAAATAGGACTTTGTTTTGTAATTCTAATTCCCTTTTTTTTAATTTATAAGTGTAATTTAGACGATCTATATGGATTATTTGACCAACATATCTCAGCGCATTACATACTTGCCGGCAAAACTATCATCAGTAACAAATTCTATCTAATTTAAGATATATTAGTTCGCTTATTGAATATCTGACCAAGTAATTTTAAAAAGATAATAATTATCATCACGAGAGAAAATATACTGAAAAGAATTGCACAATGTCAGTCTTTTCTGAATATTTTTTAACATCAATTATATAGTATGTTTGCCAATAATTTTTTAAACGATATCTTTCACATTCATATATTCTAAATAAAAAATCAAGATGTTGCATAGCATAGTTTTCATTCCCCATCTAACCTCAGCCGAGATTTGGCACCATCACCTAAGAATGGTTAATGCTGTTGTGTTGTTGCATTATTATTTTTTTTTTTGGTGATATGTTGTTGCATTATTATTCTCGCTGAAGAGGTGCACTGATGAGATTTGGCCTTTCACCAGACAAAAGAAAAGAAAAAGTCCCAACACAAAACCCTGCTTTACCTGCGACCTAGCCAGCTCCTTCCCTTTTTCTTTTTCAGATAAACATTATTCTTTTTCCTCTAGCCAAGCCAACTCAAAACAATCCAGGAAACCAATTCTGGTTTGCGGCGTCCAAACGGATCCAGGGCAATTTAGACGAGCCGCAGCGGTACCTTTATGCGAATTCGTCATTAGCGACTGTAATATACGTATTAATTAAGGTCGAGAAAATGTGCAGAATACATTATTTGTCACGTTAGAAGGGATTCGGGCGCCCCGCATGCCACACGATACCCTTATTTATGTGTCACACGCAAATTGGTCTGTTTTTAAATTTTTTATGATTTACTATGTAAATCTCTTTATATTTTCTAACAATGTATCCAAAATATCTTAATCAACATGATTTTGATCCATTTGGATCATTTGGGCCAAGTGACAATTTTTTGCCTCTAATCCTTTTATTTATTTTTCAATTTAGTCAAAATTTGTAGCAAATTTTATATTTTCACAAGTATTTACCAAATACACAACCATATATTCCTAAAAAATATTTGGAAATGTTGCACTAAAAAATTAAGTGTTAAAAAAGACATTGTCTTAATATCATCTTATGTACTCAATAGCGAAGATAGCGTCAACGAAAATGATCAATCAAGTTTTGGACTTAGGAAACGAATTGAGAAATTGTTCTAAGAAACTCGTATCCAAAATATGAGTCACCTCAATAAAAGAAACATAGAACATGTGAAAAATTGTGCTAAGCAGCTTAATGCAAATACAAAGTTCTGGATTGATGCATGCAAAAAACACATACTCGAAAGACGAGTAGAAGGAGGGATGCCAATATTGGACAGAAACTCAATCAATATATACATCTCACAACATCGTAAATAAGTTTTTCTAACCTGCATGTATTTAATGAGGTTGTGCCAAAACATGTCAAGTGGTACATTGTTGATTTTGTGGGTCACGAACTAGCATATTACCCTTTAAATATTTCAGAATTGTAGAAAATAATGAAAGTTCTAAAAGAACAAGAACTATTGAAGAAGAAAATTATTTAGTTTCTTCCAACCCACCAACTTCTATAATGTCGTGTCAAATTGATAAAATACTGCAAAAGAAAAGGTAATTAACCAACAATTCATGGTGTCGTTTCTACAACTTTAGAGGTATTGAGAATTGCTCGTAAAAATTAAAGTTATTGCTCTAAAAAAAGAAATTTATTCGAACATTAATTTAAAAATGAGCAGTAAAAGGGCCAAACTGCAAAAATATAAGGTGAAACAAATTGTTTTGCATTCTTTGATTGTGCGAGAGAAAAATTTAACCCTTCAAGATAAAGAGATAAAACGTCATTCTATGTCGGTTATTCATTCTTGAATGATTTATTTTCATGTAATTTACATTTATGTCAGTTTAGTTGCTATACTCTTTCCTTAATTTAAAGTCATTTTTCAATTACATCAAATCATAATTTTGTTACTTTGAAAATAATTTTTGTTTTGTTAATTAACTTGAAATTATATTTCTTAAAAAATAGTTTAATTCTCGTAGTTGTAAACATTGATGTGGATGGTCTTAGATAATAGTTATTAAATCTTTCAAAAGTCATTTTTAATGTCTCTCTATTCAAAGTCTTTTAAGAAGGTATCGAATGTTAATGTACCATTGAAGGTTATAACTGTTAAACTATTAAAAAAATATTAATGAATTTGATTGTTTATTCATCTCAATTATTCTTTTCTGCAAAACTACTGATATGAAATAACTTCACGACGCAGTGGAAAATTTCAACATTGATATCAGCTAGAATCGATTAGATCACATTCGCGACTTTACTACATGCTTGGCTTGAACATGAAGACTTCTTACTCTTACGTGAATCTATTAGCTGGCCCGAACCCGAATCCAATGTCCACAAGCATTTGGACTTTGGACCAAAATAGATGCCAAGTGCAGGGCAACAGAGAAAAAGAAGAGTCAACTTGTCTCGTGTGGGTATCAAACAAAATTCTCTCTCTCTCTCTCTCTCTCTCTCTCTCTCTCTCTCTCTCTCTCTCTCTTCTAGTGTCAACGCCAACCCGTGAAACAGAAAAAATACAAAACAAGCTAGATAGACAGACACCTAGGAACCTTCCCACTAGACTTCACCCGGTCTCTCTACTTATACTTGGACTTTTTTGTATTATTTACAAAATCGAGTATCGTCGAATTATATTTTATCTTAAACAACAACACTTATGACTTGGACAGTGCTTTATCTTTATTTGTGCTGTTAAGTCGCTGTCCTCTCTTTATAAAGACCCACCAAAGCACTTACCTCTCCACCACACTTCACTTGATGCTCCTCCCTCTAACTAAACCTTACCTTCTTCTCTCCTCTCCAAGTCCACTCTATCCAGAAGGTACATTTCTTACCTCCCATTGTTAAATGTTCCATTATGTTCTTACCCACTTGCTTAATAGTTTGTGGGAGTGCATTGCACTAATTTTTTCTGCCTAGTGTTTATTTGTTCTTTGCAGCGACTTTTAATGGTATTTTTTATATATTTTTTTCTTTAACGATTGGCTGCCCATTTCTTTGTTGTTTTTTTCTAGTGGGAAGGAAAAGTCCATTTAGAGCTCCCCCTTTTGATTAGTCTTCGCCCTTATGGCTTTAGCTTTGTCCGGTCAAATCACATGGGCTCTTTTTACTTGAAGTTTTATGCTTTCTATTGTATGTTAATGGCTATGGAAAGTGGACTTTGGCTTTGCGTAATGAACCCAACTTGTGACCAGAAAAGGAGTTTTTTTAGTCCTCTATAACTTCAAGTTGTTGTCACCCGTTCCTTTAGATGAATACTGTGGGCTTAATTTGTTTGGTTTCATGTTACTGGCAGAGTGACTGTTGAGTTGTCCTGCCTATGGATCATCTTAGCGAAACCCGGGCTGCCTCGGGACCGAGCAGGAAGAGGAAGTTGGTGGATGAAGATCCAAGTTTGGGGCCATTCTCTCTGGATGAGCTCAATCAAGACCTTCTTGAGAGGGTTCTGTCCTGGCTGCCTACCTCGTCATTTTTTCGATCCACTTCGGTGTGCAAGAGGTGGAAATCTGTTGCTCACTCTTCAAGCTTCAAGCTTGCTTGCTCTGAGGTTCCAACTCGAGATCCGTGGTTTTACATGGTAGATTCCCGTTTGAACCATTCGACTGTGTTTGATTCTGCTGAGCGAAGCTGGAAGAAGCTCTGTTCCCAGCCGTCGTTGAACCCGAGCGTGAACTGTGGTTCCATGCCTGTTGCAGCATCAGGGGGCTTGGTCTGCTTCTTGAATGATTCTCGCAACTTCATTGTTTCCAACCCTGTTAGTGGATCCTCTATGCAGTTGCCTCCGTTGGATCCCGCTTTGCCTCCGTTGGATCCCGCTCCAGAGAGTCGATCACTTCACGCCGTTGCAATGACTACATGTTCAGAGATGCAACAACCTTGCTACAAGATTGTGTTGATCTACAACGAGTTACCCAGACTCGCATGCAGAGTCTACAACTCGAGCACCGGTTCTTGGGAAGAAGAGATATCGTTGAGAAGAAATGCGGATGAATCCAGGGAGTTGGAGTTGAGTGAAGAAGACTGCACAATGTACTTCCTTAGCAAAACGGGGAACGTGGTGGCAACCAATATGCAAAGGAGCCCGTCGAAGCAATACTCATCAGTCATCACTCAGAAGAACGGAGAGTGCATTCTCTATTTCCTGAGCTCGTCTGGCACGATCGTCGCCTGTGATATAATGCGCAAGTCCTTCTCCGAGTACCCGCGGCTGCTGCCAGTCTGCTCCGAGTACTCCATCGACCTGGTGGAGTGCAGAGGGGAGATGTTCGCCGTGGTCTTATCAGAATTCTTTGACAGTGCCAGCCTGCGGGTTTGGAAGTTCGAGGAGAGCAGCAGGTCGTGGCTCCAGATATGCGCAATGCCTCCCGCCATGTCCCACGAGTTCTACGACAAAAAAGTGGACATTAACTGCGTAGGGGCGGGGGACCAAATGCTCATCTGCTTAAATTCTGCAGATTTTTTCAGTTATGTGATCTGCGACTTGCGGATCAACAAATGGGAGGAGTTGCCGAAGCACTTCAGGAATGGTGAAGCTGTTGAATTCATGTCAGCCTTCGCATTCCAGCCACGGATCGAAGCTACTGTTTGATCGTTTAATTAACTTGCTAAAAAGGGTTGCTATCCTAAGTTTGATAGAAGATTTATGCACATTAACCTCAGCTGATTAACTTTGTTTTTCTCATTTTTTTGTTGTGTTCTTGGATGAATGATGATTCTGCTAGCTAGTGTTTCACTGTGTTATCCATTCTCTTGTGTATTCATGTGATTGTAAGGATCACGAAAAACAAAATCTTTATTTTCAACCCAAAACCGACAACATGTTGGTAGATTTATAAACTTGTCATTCATTGTAGCACAAAACAATGTGAAATTTTCAACATATTTCTTCTAACGTAATCAATGTGCGAAAAACAAGGCCGTGCAATTACCATAATGGGCACAATATCAACTCAGTCTGATATCAGATCAGAATATTTATATACAACTCAAAACATCGAGTTGCATAATTTTTTTCATTTATAAATTTATCCTCATTCTTATACTAAATAATATGAGATTCTCAACATGTAATGGCCAACTAATCTAGTTCGAATCGAATAAAATATTTTAATCGTGACAGCTGGCCATAGATTGTTCTAACACTACTACATTTAAGTATTAATCAAACATAAGCCAACAAGTTAAAAAAAAAAAATATTATAAAGGGGTTGGGCCAATACATATATGTGTCTTTTGTAAATGGGTGTGTAGGCCCAAACTCAACAAGCAGTCGTCCGGTAACCCGTTCAAGAATGGACCTTTGAGACCTTTTTCCCACCTGCCGTCATCGCAAAACGACCGACAGGGAAACTGACTTTCTTCTCAAGACACGAATTCCATCCAATAACTACCTTCTCCAAAATTATAAGCCCCACAGGATTCTCCAAAATTACACAAAAACCAATCCGATAGAAGAGCGACCAAGCTATGGAATCCGAAGAAGGGATTAGAAAGCAGCTTGATGAATTGAAGAAGCAGTTGGAGAAGAAGGACAAGTTTGAGGACGCCGTCGCTTCCGTCACGTCCCTCTTCCGTGACCGTTACCCCTCCGCTTCCCCCTCTCTCCGCAAATCCGTAAGTTGACGCCCTTTAAATTAGCCTCTTACGTTCTTTTCCTTTTGGTAGTTACTGGATCTGTTTGTTGGCAGTTTTATGCGGTGGTTTCTCGAGCCGCGACGGTTCTGAGGACGAGGCATACGGCGCCGGGGTTCTGGATGGCTGGCTTGGAGCTGTTCGGGCTGGCCGAGGCTCTGACTCCCGACGCGGCGGAGAAGGCGCATTTGAAGAAGTGCGTCGCCCAGGCGAAGGAGCAGCTGGAGCAGATCGACGCCGTACAACCTCAGCCTTCCTCGAGTAGAGGTTAATCTGATTTTGATATTTCTGTTTTATTTTCTGTGAAATTGATTATATGGTTTCTGATTTAGGAGGAGGTTGTGTGTTGTCAGGGTACCTGTTCGAAGGGCATTTAACGGTGGACCCCGAGCCCCCGCAACCGCGGTGGTTGGTGCAGTCCAATCTTATGAACGCGCTTATGGCTGCGGAATCTTCCACGGGAGCTGGGGCGACAGAGTTGGTAGAGGAGAATGGTTTTGGTGACTTGGCAGCAAGTGTTGAAAGTTTGATCCAGGATAGCGATATCGACAACATTCTCCCGTTGCTGGAGGTAACGGCACATGACCACTTTTTCCAGCCTCTCGCTGATAGTTTTACAATGATTTGAAAGAACGTGATTTATCTGAGGGTATCTTCTAGTGTTTGTTTGATTTGTGGGGTACTGCATTTTTTAGATACTCGATGGTGGTTCTGCTGTCCCCAAACGCCCTCCTGCAAGTAAAGAGGTTGTTGCAAACCTTCCGATTATTGCTCTCACGGAGGAGATCTTGGGCAGGCTAGGACATGAGGCTGAATGTGCAATTTGCAAGGAGATTCTTGTTCTAGGCGATAAGATGCAAGAGTTGCCGTGCAAGCATACGTTCCATCCTCCGTGCCTGAAACCTTGGCTGGTAATCTGAACTATGTTGATTGATGTGCCTTGCTTCTATATTTGAATCCGTCAGCCAATAGCGCAGGGTACAAAATTGACGACTGCTGAGTTGATATATTGGTCTTCTTTTCCTCTTTTCTGCAGGATGAGCACAACTCTTGCCCCATTTGCCGGCATGAGCTGCGCACCGACGATCATGCATACGAGAGTCGGAAAGAAAAGGAAAAGGAGGACGAAGAAGAACGAAAAGGAGCTGCTAATGCTTTACGAGGTGGTGAATACATGTATGTCTGAACTGGCTGTTATAGTTGGTAGATTGTTCTTCAACTATTTTTTTTTGGTAACAGATTGTTCTTCAACTATTAGCTGTATATTTTTCATTGTAAACATATTGGAGAATAAGCTCTCCCCATTTTTATTTCTCTGGAGCCCGAGAGTAAAACATAGGTTTTTTTTTTTTGGGTACCGAAGTGAGAAACTTCCTCAGCAGAAAATAAAAAAAAAACAAAAGTGGGGAGAAGCTCTTAAAGCAACTAGAGCAGTTATTTTTTACTCATCATTGATAATCACAACATTGAATTAATTTCATCAGCAAAATCTTTTATGGTTGTAACCTCTCAATAGATGATTCTACGCCAATCAAGATTTAATTGTTATTATTATATTATATAGGGGCCTCGTCCTTGCTTTTCAATAATAAAAAAACGTACTTGCAGTTGTGAGGTGCAGATATTTGTTGGTGTATAAATATGAACGTACTTTTCAATAAATTTGTTGGTGTACAAATAGGATCTAATGTAAATGAAACGCTAATGTCTATTATGAACGAAGTTGTTTTAGATTAATATTCACAAATATCGGATCAATTCTTATTTTTTTATACTTTAATCTAATCATTTAATTAAATTTATATTAATATAAATTGGGTATTCAGATACTTCCATAAAAAAAAATACTAGTGACTGGCTGGTATTAAATTCACGCCAGAGTCGTGGAGGTTCGTTAACCGTCACTCCCACCTTCCTCAAGCCAAACAATTCACGACGCGGAGAGAGCGAGCAAAAAGGACGACCAAAAATGGAACCAGCTTCTCTTATCTCTCCAACTCTTCCTCTCCTAAACGGTTTCCCAAGAACCGCTCTCCCGTTCCCCCGAGTAGCCGCAGTCTCGTCGGGACGGCGCCGTCTCTCCCGGAAACTCGTCTCAAACGGATACGCCGGCGCGCAGAGCAAGAGCCTAAATCTCAAAACGAACAAGACGTACGCGAGGAGAGAGTCCTGCCTCGTGGTCCCACCCTCGCCTATTGGCAAAATCCCACGCGCTATCATCAAGTTCCTTGGCGGCGCGTTCATCGGCGCCGTCCCCGAAGTCACCTACAGGTGAGCTTATCTATCTATTCTCGTCCTCGGTAGCCGCTTCTGGAAGCTTCTTGTTTATCCGCTTTTGTTTTTTTTTTAATTTATAAATTTGGCAGTTACTTGGTGGAGCTGTTGGCCAAGGAAGGGTTCCTGGTAATCTCGGTTCCGTACAATGTCACGTTTGATCACTCCCAAGCGACTGAGCAAGTGTACCAGAGGTTTAATTCCTGCTTGGATTCCGTCTTGGAATCCGGGATTCCCGACGCCAATCTGACGGCCGAGCAGCTCGCCGGCCTTCCCCTTTTCTGCGTGGGCCACAGGTGTGTATCTATTTAATGTTGCCTACGGGGTTTGAGTCGGATTTTGGTGTGTATCTATTTAATGTTGTAGTAACGGTGCGCTTCTCCAAGCCCTGGTGGGGAGTTATTTCTCAGAGAAGATACCTAAGGTCCGTTTCCTCTTATCTGGTTAGAGTGTAATGATCAGTTCCTTATAGTTGTGTTTTGGTTAGAGCAATTGACCGAGTGTGACGCAGAGTGTTGTATTATCCTCTGGAAGGCTAATGCCATTGTCTCGTTCAACAATAGGCCTGCTACCGAGGCTGTACCTTACTTTGAGCAGGTGACGTTTCCGCCTCCCAAGTTTTGTTCATTCTGTTGCTGTGTTTTGCGAAATCGGTTAATGACTATCTGTTTGATGGTCGTCGATTAGTGAGGGAATTAAACATCTTCATCTTTCGAGTTCTGGTGCTCTAGACGATGCCATATTGTTTCAACATGTGTGTGAATGTCATGTGCTTTTGTGCTAAGAGAAGATGGTTGAGGGAGTTAGCATATACTTCCACATACTTTTAACAGTCACACCTTCTGATCTTGCTAATTGAGTTCTTTCATTGGTACTAATGTGTCATTTTAGCTACATTGGTATGGTGCTCGCTTCTGAATTGCTGTGCTGCAGGTAGGTCCTCTAGTGAATCAGATAAAACCACTGGTGGAAGTTTCACCAATTTACTCGATGGCTATGACTGCTTCAGGTAATATGAACGCAACCTACATCAGGTTCACATTTACATTCTAGGTTAGAATGGGATGTCGCCCCAGGACAATAGCGATATAATTGCTGATCAAATCAATGTCTTTGGACCTTCGACTTATTTCCTGTGAGATGTAATGTCTTTTGTTGTTCAGTTTCTCCTTGATTTGAAAGTGCTTCGATACAGTTATATGAGTGCGTATCAAACTAAAGCTTCTGTTATCTCATGTAGGAGATGCATGGAAAGCTATACTTGATGCAGCTGGAGCAATCGTTACAGAGATTGATCAAGAAGGTTTTGCTTCATTTAACAAGTTCATTGACCAATTGCCATCGGTGCTGAATCAGGTCTATGATATGAAAATACTAGCATCCCGTTGAATTTTTTTAATATCAGATATTTCCTCATCGTTCTTAGAATGAAATGAGTTGAAAGTTCTCAGACATATCTTTGCTTTTAGGTTGCTGATGGAGTATCAGAATTCAAGCCTACACCTTCAGAAAACCGTGATTGTTTTGGAAACTTGTACAATGTTCCACACACATTGCTAGTACGCATGACATCATCGTGTGGTTTCATTGGTGAAATAATAATGAGTCTTCATAGCTCATTCTCATTTCTTCTTATTGCATTTGCGTTTTCCCATAGGTGAAGTTCAGTGCTGATGCAATTGATGAGACAGATCTCCTAGAAGAGACCTTAAGACCTCGTGTTCAGTCCATAGGTGGAACTATCGAAAAGGTCGAACTAAGTGGCACACATATTACACCATGCGTACAGGTAATAACATGATATCTGCCTTTGTTAATGCTGGTATGGTTCTTCTTGATTTTCTGAGCACGCTTTGCGAAATAAGTCTTGCACAGTGGTTCATTTGAAGTATGAATATGCTGCCTGCTGATGAAACTTATCCCGACTGACTTAAGTGACGATTGTTGGAAGTGAGTGCATGTTAGAGTGTTGTACAAAATAGTGAATGTTAATGACCAAGAATGTGTGAAGGTGCATTTTATCTTATCAAACACCGACTCCTAAAATTTTCTCATGAGCCCACTTGGATTATGGTTAGTCCATATGATGGTTCTTTGTTGCTGTACCTTTCTTTTGGAAGTTCTGCCCGTAAACGATCTTAACTACTTACTTACTTACTTTTCATACTTGATTCATAGGAACCCAAATGGCAAGTAGGATCTATTTACACTCCTGCAGACGCCGTTGCTCAGGGGCTTAAAGCCCTATCACTGAATGATACTAGAGTCCTCAGCAGAACCATCAGTGACTGGTTCAAACGTTTTGAGAACTAGAATGCCTTAGTCAAAGATGTGTCTCGTTGAGGGGGTATTCTTCGAGCTGTTCGTGAAACCTCAAGATATGAAACGTAGTAGTAGATCACAATTCTGCAGTCAGTCAAGTACTTGAAAGTGTCACTACAGAATATCTATCTTCGAGTCCGATTGCTGCAATGAGGGTTCCAAGAGTAAAGAATCCTACCTCGGTTTCACCGCCATCTGCTAATGCCTAAGTTAAACATAGTCAAGTAACAACCTTCATTACTCTCTCAGTTTCTTTCCATTTTTCTGTATTCTACCAAATCACTATGCGTTCGAGTATATATAAGCATCGAGTATTTTGACAGTGGTTTCTACGGAGTTGCTCAAGTTTAGTGGACATAATTACGATTTGTGTTGGACGACTTGCTCTTTTTCTATCTAGAGCTCTTCCAACTATTTTATTGTATTAAATTGTTCTTGAAGAAAAACTAACGAATAACAGATGCAATAACCTTGAAAAGCACTTGACAAAAATTGTCACTGCATAAAGAAAAGATGACCGCAGGATTTCCCTCTCGGCAATTTTATGAGATTCTGTAACCGGAAAATGGAGAAAACTGAGGGATTCCCATAAAAAATCCTCTTTAAATACGCTGCTAGGAAAATCGACGCAGGATTCAGGTACTTGCTGCCTTCACTTTTTCGATGAGATCCGCAGCGTCTTGAACGGTAGCGATGTTTTCAGCACCTCCTTCACCGATCGAGACCTCAAACTGTTCTTCTAATGCCATCATGATCTCCACCTGAAGTTTTATTTTCATTTTTCAGATTCCAAATCCAAGTAATCACAGGTTTCAGTTTTAGCAAGTTAGGGAAGTACTGACCGTGTCGAGGGAATCAGCACCCAAGTCGGCGAACTTGGTTTCCGGCGCCACTGTGCTTACATCGACGGACAGTTGCTTTGCGATGGTGCTCTGGACCACTTGCAGGGTCTCAGGATTAGCCTAACCAACAAGAAAACCATCAGTGGACAACTCTCTTTGCAGATCAACATTTTTTTCAACGAGATGGCAAAATTCTTTTATAATCTTACAGAGCAACAAATCGCCATCCTCAAGCGCCTGGACACCTTGCCAACCTGCAAATGAATGAAATTGGTACAAGGGTCCAACACAAAACTTATAACGGAGCATTGTTTGAGGAATTCACTAACATTCTTGACGGCGAAGCTTCCGGGGGTGGCACGGGCCGAGAAGGCGGCGGGGCGGGTGGCCAAAGGGCTTGTTTGTGCTGCAACGAAGGTGGCCATAACGACGACGATGTCAGG
The DNA here is from genome assembly GCA_012979155.1 of Hypericum perforatum. Taxonomy (NCBI): domain Eukaryota; kingdom Viridiplantae; phylum Streptophyta; class Magnoliopsida; order Malpighiales; family Hypericaceae; genus Hypericum; species Hypericum perforatum. Next base: position 11,670 of record SOPF01028012.1, on the reverse strand, counting down.
GTAGTTTCTGGTGTTAAGTATTGTGAGACGAAGTGTGTTCTTGTACGAACGATAGAGGAAGCAAAGCCGTGTTTATATAGGGAGATGACTTGAATAATGTGGCGTTGGTATTAAGGGACTTGGGTGATAATCTCTATATTATGTGCAATTTTGTCTTAGGGGCTTCGAGTTTGGCGGCAGTTACAATGTTTACGTATTTCTTCGTTTTGTTTTATGCGAGCGAGTTACGTTCGAAAGATTAAAAGTATTTCTCCAGGAGGGTGCGACTTCTTTAGAGAAGCCGTCGAAACAAAGGGTTTTACTTCTGATACTGTATTTAATTATTTGAGTATAGGAATTTTAACATGTAACCCAAACTGGGTAATTTTGATTTAATCGATGCAAATCTCTCTTTTTTCTGGAAGAAACTAGAGTATTTTTTTCATTGCTAAAAATCCAACCAGAATTTTTTTTCCAAAGAAATCAAATTCATCACAACTTCTGTAGTCAATAATACCAATATACTCTATGGTCAGCACGGTAACTTCTCTGTTGATATTTGAAATTGCGTACTACGGGCCGGTCTGGTCCGGGCTTGGGTTGGGCTGGGCTTTAAACAATAGTAGTCGTTTCCTTTTTCGTCTCTAGTTCTTATGCTAAATTTGTTAATCTACGATATCTATTTTTCTTCTTATTTTCAACTAACTATGAATTCGTTTTTGCTTCTCAGATTAGTTATAATGGGAATTCGGAAAAGTGGTACATTCGCGATGCTCATGGACATTTGACCGCACCTCGCATAACGCCTTCGGGCTCTTCGAACTACCAAGTCTGTAAATCGTTTCCGATCACCACACGGTTAACTTTGTATGGTTACCAACCCAGCAATTTCATGGAATCTGCACTTAATTTGATTATACGCACGTGTGAGTTTCTTGCATGTTACACAATATATAGTACGCTGGAAGTTAAGTAGGGGTCGATCTGTTAGTTTCTGTAACGACGGGGAAAAGGTGAAAACATTTAGACTTGGAGTTTGAAGAGTTGAAAGTATTATGTGCTCTGTGAAGTGTATAGCTCATCTTGCTGGTTCTGATGATCGCGACTTGGAGTTTGAAGAGATTGTTTTTATGCTCGAACCTGACCAGACGAATTGTGAGCTCACATTACTTGCGTTCGAATTCGGTCCTGTGTCGAATTCTTTTGCACGTCATTCTTTTGTACGGATCAAATGTGGAAATTAACGAGCTATCAGACAGAGGATGGTAAGACTTCTTGGCCATTTGATACATTTTCTGCAATAGTATCAAGTATTGGGAGTCCTCAGATATTTTCCCAAGTTAGACATGTGTTTGCTGCCTGTTTGGTTATGCGAATGCGAATGCAAATCTAAAGAATAAGATGCTAAAGTGAAGGGTTTGAGGATAGCCTGAGCATTTGGTACATTGATGCAACCAACCTTCTAAAAGGTAACCCTTCTATGTGCCTTTGCACGACCTTAAATTGCTCCACTAAAAAACCAATTTTTTTCTATTGCGTAGGAAAAAAAATACCCTCCTTGATGGAAGAAAGGATACAAGAATGCTTGAGAGCTAGCCTGCATGTTTTCCCTTATATTTCGTTTTATGTACCAAAAGTTCAATAAATATATTCTGATCTATCTGTTGAATGGTGAAGCTTTATTATGCTGGGCTCTAGTTATGGAATGATGATTTGGTGGTTTACGGAGAGCTCTGTGAAAAATGTGAAGTGCATTGACCAGAGAAGTTGAAGCCAAAAGTTTCGTCATCATCAAGCTGTCTTCATAATCTTACAGGTTGTTCCTCGTTGCTAGTTTTTCATTGTCTTATCTGCTGTATTCTGGTTTGTAAACGTTCAAGTACGGCTGATGAAATTTAGCTGTTAGTTGTTAGGTGTCAGTTGATAGTTAATATCTGATTTTTGCAAAAGTGTTTAGTAAATTAGCATTGACTATTGTCGTTGAATTGTAGAATTATTTATAAGGGTAATTGACTAATAAATATCATTCTTTAATATTTAATATAATACATATTATTTATCTTTATGTTTTCGTCAATTAAAAAGTATTTCTCTTAATTTAATATTTAATATAGTACATATTATTTATTTTTATACTCCCGCCAATAAAAAACAAGTGTCTCTCTTAATTTAATAAAGTAATATTTAGTATTTATCTCTATATTTTCTCTAATTAAAAAAAAGTATCCCACTTAATTTAATATTTAATTAAGAATTATGTGAATCGAAAATTATTTAGTAATTTGATATTTTTTTTTTGATTCACCAAACACCAAAAAATTGGCTGATAGATATATCTATCGGTCAACCACTGATCCCTAACAGCCAAACCAAACACCTACAACAACTACTAGTGAAAGTTGCATGTTGATATTAAAAACAAATTGGAACTTAATGTGGAGCAGGCGTTCACATGAATCCTGCTTAATGGACCGACCTGTTGAATTCGGAGTAAATCTGAGAATTGTGTTAGATTTAACTCTTTAATGTTATGACTTTTGTGCTGCTTATGATACTTCGTTGCAACTTCAGGATCCAAGGGATCGAAAAGATTCTATCAGCTTTTGGAAAATGTATAGGCGCTATGTATAAGATGGATGCGATCCATCTTATATTAGTTATCTTTGTTTTAAAAAAAGACAAAGAAAAGAAAACTTAAGGATCAGATAGTTCATCCGATTTAGTATTATAATATTTTTAGGAATAATAAAAGTTTTAGGAATGACACTTGTTTAATGTGACATCTACATCATTGCTGTCTTTTTATGGTTGCCAGGTTTCACGTTAGACCAAAAATATTTCAATGTTGTCCATCTACGATATGAGTCAGTTAGCTATGATTAGTCTGACTTAGCGAGTTTTAGAACATTGATTGTGTACTATACGAGGTGACTTACAAATGGAAAATATTCCGATTAGAAAAGCAGGTCAGGGAAAAATTTGTACATTGAAAACGTGAGGATGCCCAACTATCTCTTCATTCATTTCCCTAACTCTAGGTATTAAAACAGAAAGAGTTGGCTGCCATCGTTAATTTAATGTTGTATTTTAATACTTTTTTAGAATATTATTGTAATAGTTTCCGAAGTCGAGATGTATGTTTCCTGTTAGAAACATAAAGAAGTGGCGTTGCTAAGAAAATTCCAGGCTTTTCGTTTCCGGCTGTGAGAAGGGAGCGAGGGTAAGAGGATTTTTTTTTTCAAAAAAGTGTCACCATTCATCAAACATTTTCAAATTGGTACATGGAAAAAATTAATTGCAAAATTAGTGTCCACGGAGAACTCTTTTGAAAAAAACTCGTGTATTGACCCAATACATGAGTAAATTATCCGTTGGCACCAATATACGAATTTTTTCCTGCGTACTAAATCCGGATAAAAAACCCTTATTTTGGTTCAATACGTGGGTTTTTTACTCATTTTTTTTTTCTTGAAATAGCTATAAAAAAGTTAAGCAAATTCAAAAAAAAAATCTCGAATCGAACATCAGAGCACCAGAGTATTGTTCTTCTATTTTTTTTACATAATCTCTCAATTTGAATTTTTTTTTTTGAATTTTTATAAATTTGAAATTTTTTTAAAAAAGACACGGGAAAAAACCATCTTTTGAATTTTTTAAATTTTTTAGAAAATACAAAAAAAAACAAAGCAACGGGAAAAAACTATCACTTGATCAGAACGAGGTTCTGTTTTCAAATTAATGTTAATATTCATAGAAAATTACCAAAAAAATTAAAAATTTTAAAATGGTGTCGAGATTGTCTGATCCGAACAAAAGATGATTTTTTTGTCTTTTTATTATTTTTGTGTTTTTCATAAAGTTTAGAAAAATTCAAAAACTCAAAAAAATTTAAAATTGAGAGATTATGTCAAAAAACTTTGAAGAACTATATCTTGGTGTTCGGATGTCCGATTCGAGATTTTTTTTGAACCTACATAACTTTTTGAGATTTATTTGAAGAAACCAAAAAAGGGTAAAAAAACTCATGTATTTGACCAAAATACAGATTTTTTTACCCATTTTACTAGTACATGGATTTTTTACTCATCTGTCGAGACAAAAAAAAATCTGTGTACTGGTATAGACAAATAAAATACCTATTTTTTGTTCAGTTGATACACTATGGACACCTTTTACCAATTTTAGTTCATTATTGTAATAATTTAAAAAAAATATTTTGACACTATTTTAAAAATGAAGTATTTTTTGTTTAGATGGATGATTACCGCCCTAAGTGATATAGTTAGGACTCAGAAAAGAATAGATGAATATGTGTTAAAATGATTAAATTTTATTTTTGGCCACTACATGAATATGGATATAAATTGCTTAGTGTAAATTTAGTGACTAAAATATATCGATAAATTGTTGTAAGTTTCGTAGAACTACATAAAATGACATTATCCTCACAAATTACGTATTCTTCTTTCATTTATCCATTTGATTGTTTGCGAAAATAATATTGGGTTCTATTTCTGGCAAATCTCTATCCTATTATTTGGCTGTTCGGATACGGTCGCCTCGTGTCAGCCCTCCACTTCATTGGCTGCCTCAGGCGGCCGTGTTTCCTTTTTTTTTTTTACTCTTTAATTGATTTCCTGCTTTCAGTGTAGCTTTTTATTCTGTTTCATTAAGATTTATTTAATTCAGTGAGTGTTTGCTTTGGCTGTTATAGATTAGTGGTTGACTGATAGATATCTATTAGCCAATTTTTAGGTATTTGGTGAATTAAAAAAATTGGTTGTTAGAACCCAACAACCAATTTTTCCAACAGCTAGAATTTATAGCTGTTATATTTAGCTGATGGCTGTTACAATATCAAATTACTAAATAGCCCTTGATCCAGATAATTTCTAATTAAATATTAAATTAAAAGGGTTATTTTTTTAATTGGCAAAAATATAGAAATAAATATTAAATATTACCATATTAAATATTAAATTAGGAGGGACACTTTTTTTTATTTGCAAAAATATAAATATAAAAATAAATATTAAATATTATCATATTAAATATTAAATTAAGAGAGACACTTTTTTTATTTGCGAAAACATAGAAATAAATAATAAATGTTACTATATTAAATATTAAATTAAGAGAGACACTTTTTTAATTGGTGAGAGTATAAAGATAAATAATATGTACTATATTAAATATTAAATTAAGAGACACTTTTTAATTGACGAAAACATAAAGATAAATAATATGTATTATATTAAATATTAAAGAATGATTTATTAATCAATTACTCTTATAAATAATTTTACAACTCATCAGCAACACCCAATGCTAATTTACCAAACACTTTTGCAAAAATCAGATATCAGCTATCAGCCGAGTACTATCAGCCAACAGCTGATCAACTGACAGCCAACAACTAACAGATAAATTTCATCAACCGTACCAAACAGACCCTAAGTAAAATCTTATTACTCACTAAAAACGTAGTCAAATGTGTATACATAGCTCGGGTAAAAGAAAAAAGGTCGTTAGTACGAAAAATATCATCCAATTCTCTAGTCAACAATTCTGTTTTTTTACTAGTATTTGGCTCCGGGAATTTCTACGTATTACCCACATAAATATATACTTTCTCTTTTCTTTATTTATTGAAATCTCATTTTTTTGAAACAAAACATCGTTAACCTCGTTAAGTGCTCTAACCAACTCTCATTTGTAACTTTCTGCTCTTGATAGTCAATCTCCTTGCATGTTTTATCACGGTCTTGGTCCGTTTCAATGACCATCATAGTATTGGTCCATGGTCGTCCTAGTCTTGCGGAGGAAAGAAGAGTCAAAATAGAGGTCCTCACTAGGCAGCCAGCCACATTTGATCGTTCCCTGCAAGATCAAATTGATGGAAAATGTCAATAGTTTCGTTTAATGGCAAGTGAATTACTTTTTAAGAAGATATCATATTCAAATTTTACAACTGAAAAAACGCCAATAAAAAATAGGTCATAAATAGGACTGTCAATGCTTATATTTGAATTAGAGATAGGAAGTACTAAAAAATATTAGAGATATGAAAACCACTAATTTTTTTTTTGGAAAGATTGTTGTCTTGTTCCTTTTTTTTTCGCTTACAAAACCGAGGTTGTCTGGTTCCAAACTAATATTTATTTCTAGATCTGTCTGGATACCTTGGAATGTCGCCAAATCAAGCGAAGATGTGTCATCTTTGGAAGCATCGAACTTGAGAATCAACAACCATGTACATGCATGCGGGGAGTAAAACTGCTTATGCCTTGACCCAAAATTTGTCATCGTTCGCACTATTGCATGTCTATAAATTATAGGCTGGGTAGTGAAGGACGAGGAGGTCCAGCATGCCCTCATTGGATACGAAAATTTTCCGTCGTCTACATACTTCACCATGCCGGTCAATTCTTCGTTGGTATGCTTTTAGATATAAGGTAGAATTCTACAAAATGACAAGCAGACAAGAAAGTAAAATAGCAAAATTGTATGCATATTTTTTTTATAAATTGATTTGATTTTATAATTAACACAATATTTGACAACCAATCATAAAAATCTAAATAATTAGTTTCATGAAAATCTCCCCTATTTTTTAGAGATTCTATATACAAAATTAAAATTTGATGATCAAAATCCAAAATCGAAATTGTCCAACACAACTATTCAGTTGTATCGCGCACTTTGAAAAATTATGCAATTCTTTGTTAGTCAAAGTCCCCAAAGAATAACATCATAGAACACAAACCAAACTTTCTTAAGAATTTCATCTCGGACAAGCCCCGAACACTTATCAAGTAAAACACTGATAGCTAAACTTCCACAACAATGTAGTCCAATCCACCAAACAAAATAATTCCACACACTTGTTGAGAGAGGACAACAAAGAAAAATGTGATCAATACTTTCATCTTCATCACCTCATATTTGACAGAGTAATTCCCAAGGATCTAACATATGTCTCATGATCATATTGTCTCTTGTAAATAGCTTACGCTTCATTACGAGCCACAGAAAAAACTTATTGAATACTCACTGTGTTCACTCCCTCTCTCTCCTTCAACGTCTCCAATTACGCGTTCCTCCTTCCTCTTCAATCACTCTGTGCTATTTCCCATACTTCATTTAGTTATAGTCTTTTTCAAGTTCTGTAATTATTTTCCTCATTTATTCCTTCTTCTATATATATCGTTGTAATTTGTTTTTTTTACTCAATTAAGTTCAATACAAGTTTACTTCCAATTTTAACATGGTATCAGAGCCTTGATCCCCTCTTTCAAAAGCAAATCTCTACACATTCAAAAATGGCTGCGAGTGATGGTTCCTCACAAGTCAATACAACTGCTGATGCTTCTAACACAGGGCGCAGCTACTTGAAAAAAATTGCCGAGATGGATGGTAATACTAGTTTGAAGATCACCATTGTTGCGTTCAATGGCACCAATTATCTCTCTTGGTCCAATCCCATGTTTATTGCCCTAAGTGGCAGAGGCCGGATAGGATTTGTAAATGGAGATTATACTGCTCCTGAGAAGGATGATCCTGATTACCCAGAATGGAGTATGAATGATTACCTTGTGATGTCTTAGATTCTGAATTCCGTGGATTCCAAATTACACAACTTGTTCACTTGTACTAAAAGTGCTCGTGAATTGTGGGAATCTATCAAGGAGATGTATTCTCAACAAGAAAACACTTATCGAGTGTTTGAATTAAAAAAGAAAATTGCTGAATTACGAAGAGGTGACAAGCAATTTGTCGAATACTTGAGCCAATTCAAGGCTATGTGGGATGAACTAAACTTGCTGAGACCCACATCTGTTGACCCGAGAGTGGTTCAAAGAAGAGAAGAGGAAGACAAGATCTTTCAACTTTTAATGGGACTTGGTTCAGAATATGATTCTCTAATCGAATCTATTCTTACTACTAATGATATCCCTTCGTTTGGAACTATTTGTGCTAGGATCCAAAAAGAAGAAACTCGAAGGAAGGTCATGAATTCACAATCGAAGGCTAAAATTGCTCATGCAAGTACCTTCACTTCGAACTTCGACCCTGCTGCTAAGAAAGCCAACTATCGAGGAAACTCCTCTACACCCAAGTCGAGAGGTGGAGGACGAATGGGTAGATTCACCAATATTTTTTGCGAACATTGTGGTAAACTTGGACGCACCAAAGAGAGGTGTTGGATTCTTCATCCACACCTTAAGTAGATCAGAGAAAAATTTCTTGAGCAAGGTAATGCTTTTTCAGCTTCCTCTTCAATTCCATCCAATTTTACCTTGGATGATTTAGTCCAGAAGCTGCTGAAACATATGAGAAACACTGATTCACAAAACCAAACTGACGCCAAAAGTATCAAGTCACAAGAAGAAAGCAAAGCAGGTAACTTATTTGCCTTATCTGTTTTTAATTTCTCGGCTGCTTTACATACTAAATTGGTTGATCAAAAACATTGTTGGATTATGGACTCAGGTGCTAACGAGCACATGACTTTTGAGAAAAGTCTTCTTGAAAAATATCAGAAACAAAATCATGAGTCCATCGCTGTTGCCAATAGGACTAATGTTCCTATTCATGGTCATGGTTTTGCTTCTATTCTAAAGACAGATTATAAAGCAATCACTTTGCATGTGCCTAATCTTACTTGTAATTTATTATCTATTAGTAAGATTACCAAATATTTAAATTGTGTTGCTGTTAGGATTGCAAAACTCGGATGACAATTGGTGAGGGCAAACTTATAAATGGACTATATGTGATTGATTCTGCTCCTAGGGCGTTAACTACCAATAAAGATTCTACTGTGCTTTGGCACACTAGATTAGGACATCCTAGTAGAAGTATTTTAAGTACTTTATTTCCTCATTTGAACAATCTTGATGTTGATTGCGAAAGTTGTCAATTCGCCAAGAACAAGAGACTTTCTTTTCGATCTTCTGAACATGAGTATCATGCTATTTTTGATTTAGTGCATTCTGATGTATGGACTGCTCCTTTGAATTCTTATAATGGTTATCGATACTTCGTGTCTTTTATTGATCAATTTAGTCGTGCCACTTGGATTTATTTGCTCAAGAACAAAAGTGATGTCTTCTCTAATTATTTACGCACCTTTGGCTACTGTGGTTATGTTCACATCCCTTCTAAAAAACAGGATAAGTTGGATAAGAGGGCCGATAAATGCATATTTCTTGGCTACTCTAACACACAAAAGGATATAAATATTACTCTCCTAGCAAAGGGAAGCACATTATATCTCGTGATGTTCATTTCATCGAGCATCTACCTTATTTTTCAACTGTTAATGACGATAATTGTTAGGGGGAGGTCCACTCTCAAAGTGTTGATTTCCTGTTGCCTATTATGCCTTTGACTAATCCTTTCTCAAATAGAGAAAAGGAAACCAATTTGCATGTGTAGGAAAATCAAAATCACGAAAATGAAGGTCACAGTGAAGATAATCAACTCGGAAATTCAAGTAATGATGTTGATCCTAAAAATTTGGAGAACAACCCAGGTACGTTGTCCAATTCTGAAATTAGTGTTGATCCTATTGAACCCAGAAGGTCTACGAGGGTTAGACAACCTAATTCATTACTAAAAGACTTCAAAACCTTTAAAACTTTGTACCCAATTGAGGACTATCTGTAGTACAAAAACTTCAAGTCAAATTATCGATCTTTTCTTAGCAAAATTGATCAAATTAGTGAACCAAGAAGCTTTGAAGAAGCTGCAAAAATAAAAGAATGGAAAGATGCGATGTTAGATGAATTACAAGCCCTTAAAAGAAACAACACTTGGGACATTGTTGACCTTCCCTCGGGTAAGAAAAGAATTGATTACAAATGGATATACAAAATTAAGTATGAGAGTGACTATTCTATTGAACGATTCAAAGCTTGATTGGTCGCAAGAGGTTTCACCCAAACCCCCGGGTTGGATTATGGTGAGACCTTTGTACCGGTAGCTAAAATGAACACATTCCGGATGGTTGTTTCCTTGGTTGTCAATCTAGGATGGCAAATGGATCATATGGATGTAAAAAATGCTTTCCTTCAAGGAGACATCAAAGAAGAGATTTATCTTCATCTTCCCCCTGGTTTGTCGAATTGCAAATCCGACCAAGTTTGCAGGTTAAAAAAGGCTATATACGGGTTGAAACAATCACCCAGAGCATGGTATATGAAGCTTAGCAGCGAATTGCTAAAATTGGGATTCAAGAAGTGCTACTCGGATTCCTCCCTATTTGTCTCAAATGGACCTCAAGGTAAGATTCTTGTACTTATTTATATAGATGATATATTAATTACAGGAAGTAATCGAAAGATTATTGACGATTTAAAAGCTGCTCTTCATCATCGATTCGATATCAAAGATTTAGGTAAGTTAAGATTCTTTCTCGGGGTGAAAATTGCTTATTCTCAATAGGAAGTTTTCCTAAATCAGAGAAAATATGTAATTGATATTCTAAAAGAAACTAAGAAGATCAATGCACGTCCTTATAAGACTCCAATTGAGCAAAATTGGAAACTTCCAGAAGACAAAGGTAAACTCTTAAATCCCCAAGATGCTTTGCAATTTGCCAGAACTGTGAGTAAGTTGATTTATTTGAATCTTACTCGACCCTACATAACCTATGCTGTCAATATTGTAAGTCAAGCTATGCATTCTCCATTTGAATGCCACTTAGTGTTTCTTGATCGCTTATTACAATATTTAAAAAGCTTTCCAGGGTGGGGTATTCTTATGCAACGAAGTAGTAACTTGAACATTGTGGCCTTTGCAGATTCGGATTACGCGGGTTGCGAAATTAGTAGGCAATCCACGTCTGGCTACTGTGTCATGGTGGGCAACAATCCGGTCATTTGGAGGTCGAAAAAACATGATGTTGTATCTCGTTCAAGCACTGAAGCAGAGTACCGATCAATGGCGCATACCACTCAAGAGCTTGTGTGGGTTCGCAATATGCTCAAAGAACTCCAATTCAAAGTTCCAACACCCATGTCGCTTTATTGCAACAACAATGCAGCAATTCATATTGCCAATAACCCCGTCTTCCATGAAAGAACAAAGCATATCGAAATCGATTGCCATTTTGTTCGAGAAAAAGTTCAAGACGGCTCAGTCATCACTCCATACATAGCAAGTGAAAACCAGCCTGCCGATGTGTTTACAAAAGCTCTCGGCACCGTTCAATTTGAGAGACTTCTATCCAAGCTGGGCGTTCGTAACTTTTACGATCCACTCCCTCTCTCTCCTTCAACGTCTCCAATTACGGCGTTCCTCTTTCCTCTTTAATCACTCTGTGCTATTTCCCATACTTCATTTAGTTATAGTCTTTTTCAAGTTCTGTAATTATTGTCCTCATTTATTCATTCTTCTGTATATATCGTTGTAATCTATTTTTTTACTCAATTAAGTTCAATACAAGTTTACTTCCAAGTTTAACAAAACTTCACTTTTAGTGGCCGTTTCTTGCTCCAGATGCACGGTGCAAGAATGTATCTTTGATCACCAAATTGATGCTCACCAAACTGGTCCTCACCAAGATGATAATCAATATGCAAAATCGTATGTATATTGAATCAATATTTTCAAAGAAATCAGAGTGCCTAACCTACATATTCTTCTATACTCAATTAGCCACATATATTCACATCACATATGTAT